>JAWPHD010000628.1:0-423854 GCA_037043455.1 Cyrtodaria siliqua | reverse complement strand
GTAACATAGAGTTTATTTACAGTTAAATAGACGAATAGCGTTTAACGACCTCTCGGCCGATAGCCGCTCGGTCCCGATCCCACATATTTTGTGACATCAACGGGACCAGAGGCCAGCCGGTCGGCAACGGTCCTTGCTACGCGTGGCACTCGGTCCCTAGGTCGTATCAGGGGGAAGGCTGCGCTGAGTTCGGGTCTCAAAGCATGCCACATAGAGCTATATAGTACATAGCTTTGAACCGACCCGCAGCCGTAAGCCCGCTGGGCCTACCCACAGGTATTGTGACCCAACGGGAACGGTGGTCAGCCGTCGGCAACGGTCCTCGCTATGCGTGGCACTCAATCCCTAGGTCGTTTCAGTGAGAAGGCTTCCCGAGTTCGGGTCTCGAACATGGCACCTAGAGCTATATACAGTATGTTATATAGAGAGAAATAGCCTTAAGCGACCCAGTGCCGAGACGGCCGCTGGGCCGACCCACAGGTTTTGTGACTGAACGGCGTGCACTCGAGTCGCTAGACCGTATAAGGGGAGGGACTACGAGTTCGGGAGAAGGGGGTGTCTACAGCCAGCTCAACAACTAGTAAATGATGTGTTGTATTGTTCGGGAGGTTCTGTCATGCCATTTTTTAACAAATTCTCATAAGGTATCAGCTAGAGCAGGCTTGTTTGAGCAAATAAAAATGTCAGCCTGCCATTGCAGGCTCCTTGGAAACATATGATGAGTCAATGGCAATATCCAGTGAGAATATGAAGGTTCCATAGAAGAAAGACGGCACTTTATTCTCTCATCTGGCAATATGTCGTTGTAACATGTATGTTGAATTACTTTTGGAAGAAAACAATCCAGATTTCGTTTATAGTTTTTATTAAAAACACATTTTCCTCCAACAAAATAAAGCAGCATTATACCACTGCTGATGGGTTTCTGGTATATTATTGCACATTGGGACTGCAAAAATGTTACAATTTTTTTTTTCCGTTATTTCTATGCACTTTTGTTTCCCAATACCTCAATGCATTACCTGAAATCGGCGATTTTAGTCATTTTTTTCAATCATTTTGCCCTAAAATAGAAATACTTGAGCATCATATAATTATATCTGATACATAATAAATGACTTGGATATGTATGGTGTGCAACAGTTTATTGCTTCAATTTGATAAGTTTCATGTTCAAACTATTTCAAAAGATAATTCCAGATTCGTGAGTTTTGACGGAAATACACATTTTTCGCCTGAAATATTAAGGCAATAGTTTTAAACATCATATGGTTCATGACTTTTTCCTACTTAATTATTGGACCTCTGTCTATCCAAAAATGTTACAATATGTCTTTATTCTATTGTATTAAATTTTTTTTTCTAAATTTTTAACCCATACCCAAAATGGATTACCGTACAGAAATCAGTGAGTTTTGTCATTTTGTCCAACATTTTGCCCTAAAATGCCAATATTTGAGCACACATGTTATATATGATGCCAGGAAAAACTTGAATATATCTTGCTGTACAACATTTTATTGCTTCAATTTGATCAGTTTATGTTGAAACTAATTTTAAAAAAGAATTCCAGATGCCGGCGATTATTTGACAAAAAAAGACACATTTTTCGCCCAAAATTATGGCTATTTCCAAACATCATGTGGTTTGGAACTTTTTTCTTTTGAATCACTGGACCTGCCCTGCCCACACAAAGGTTACAATATTTCTTTTTTCTATTGTATTAGATATATTGCTAATTTTTTAATTAAATACCCCCCTATGTATTACAGAAATCAGCGATTTTAGTTCAATTTTTTAACATTTTTACCCAACAACCTCAATATTTAAGTTCGGATCCATAAATTATATAGTGGGACATGTAGAGATGCGTTCCGAGATAGATTCCATCCATTCAAAGTGGTTCTAAACATATTTCATTATTTTTCTAAAAAATAATTCCAGATTTTGGCGATGTGTCGTCTAAAAACGCAACGTTTTCCACCAAAAACTCACTGAAGCCCCAACGCTCAGATGGCACACATGTCTCATTTTGAAGCTTAATGTATGTTCTTTCAGAAAATCATACCCTACAAAATTTCCCCCTGGGGGGGAGGGGGGTCTACAGCCAGCTCAAGAACTATTAATGCATGCTGGGATATATTAGGATGGTCTCCTTGATACATGCTGGGATATATTAGGATGGTCTCCTTCATAATACATGCTGGGATATATTAGGATGGTCTCCTTCATAATACATGCTGGGATATATTAGGATGGTCTCCTTAATACATGCTGGGATATATTAGAATGGTCTCCTTGATACATGCTGGGATATATTAGGATGGTCTCCTTCATAATACATGCTGGGATATATTAGGATGGTCTCCTTCATAATGCATGCTGGGATATATTAGGACGCTCTCCTTCATAATACATGCTGGGATATATTAGGACGCTCTCCTTCATAATACATGCTGGGATATATTAGGATGGTCTCCTTCATAATACATGCTGGGATATATTAGGATGGTCTCCTTAATACATGCTGGGATATATTAGGATGGTCTCCTTCATAATACATGCTGGGATATATTAGGATGGTCTCCTTCATAATACATGCTGGGATATATTAGGGCGCTCTCCTTCATAATACATGCTGGGATATATTAGGACGCTCTCCTTCATAATACATGCTGGGATATATTTGGACGCTCTCCTTCATAATACATGCTGGGATATATTAGGACGCTCTCCTTCATAATACATGCTGGGATATATTAGGATGGTCTCCTTCATAATACATGCTGGGATATATTAGGACGCTCTCCTTCATAATACATGCTGGGATATATTAGGACGCTCTCCTTCATAATACATGCTGGGATATATTAGGATGGTCTCCTTCATAATACATGCTGGGATATATTAGGATGGTCTCCTTCATAATACATGCTGGGATATATTAGGACGCTCTCCTTCATAATACATGCTGGGATATATTAGGATGGTCTCCTTCATAATACATGCTGGGATATATTAGGACGCTCTCCTTCATAATACATGCTGGGATATATTAGGATGGTCTCCTTCATAATACATGCTGGGATATATTAGGACGCTCTCCTTCATAATACATGCTGGGATAAATTAGGATGGTCTCCTTCATAATACATGCTGGGATATATTAAGACGCTCTCCTTCATAGAGGGTTATATATGAATGATTGATAAATTTGTGGCAGAACAGCACATAAATAATCTGCTAAGGATCACTATTATTCTTCCATATAATTGTATTAGAAATTAATTCACAATAACGATGTTAATTTCATTGATACTTCAACAATTCCACAATTTGAATCAAGTCATGAGATCACATGACCTAAATAATTTCATGTAAAATAGAAATAATGCAATTTATTTCAGCAAGAAATTTAGACAGCAAAAAAGTGATCTTTAGCAAATTTTGAGTAGTATATTTAGTATTAAAACAAATGTTTTAATGAGGAATCACAGTATATTTGTGAAACAGAAGACAGAAGTCGGATCAGCTGATTTGGAATGTATATTTGCTGCTCTGTGCAGAGATAGTTATAATGGAACAAGCTGTCTTGGAGAGGAAAGAAAATATGGTCCAAATAAATTGTCCCTCCATCCATGCCCAAACTTTTGTTAACTGGATCATTTGTGTCTACATTCGAGTTTAAACACATTACTTCAGAAATACATTGCAAAACCTCTGCTACATGGGTTTGTGATGTCTGATGACAGCTTTAATATTTAAATTTATACATCTACATAGCAATGCATGAAAGCATATTTTCAAATATAAATAGAAGATAGATGGCACCTTTATTGACTGTTAAGTTGAAGATGATTAATGATCATCATGTGACATTTCAGGCTTCACTGATTGGTCAGATGGAGAAACAGGGCCTACTAAGGGATGGAATGTGTTATTTGGAGATGGGAGCTGGAAAAGGTATGTGACCTCTTTCATTTTCAAAAATGACAATAATGTACACTCGAACCTTAAAGGGACACACAGCAATCTTGATTTTTTAAAAACATTCGGCGTCCTGTTATTTTTTCTACATAAATTGAATTTGTTCAATCATTCATATTTGATTACTTTTCTCCAATATTAATAAATATACTCAAATCTATAGCAGAATAACGAAGAAAAGTTGGAAACTTAAAGAAATATGTTATAAATGGTTTTAAACGCTCGACATTTTGTAAACAAAAATTATTTCACTGATTTCCTTTTTGAAGAGCTAATAGAACAGAACAGATTATAAATTTTCTAACACCCCGCGTTTGGCAGATAATTACTTTCGTTTATAATTATTTTGATAAAACCAGTTTAAACTATTTGTGTGAGACAGAAATTTGAATATTTCTTCTGCTTTTTTTTTTATCGTGAATAGATTTTTAAAAAACAAGCTTGTAGCGACTACTTCTTGAAAACTCTTAAGTGATATTGATATGGGACTTTTTCTAAAATGATCAGCATGACATGAAGTTGGTCCTTGTCGAAATTCGTTTTGATTCGACGTTAAACATGGCTGCCAGCAGCCATCTTTGTTTACATAGAGTTATCTTGTAAAAACTTGTAGCGACTACTCCTCTGAAACTATTTGACAGATTTCCATGAAACTTCACAGGAATGTTGCTCTTGATGTCTTAATGATCCTAGCAACATTTCAGTTTTGTCGGAAACTCAAGATGGCGGCCACAGCTAAAAATAGATTTTCAAAAAACATAAGATTTTCAAAAAACAAGTTTGTAGCGAATTCTTCTTGAAAACTATAAGTGATATTGATATGGGACTTTTTCTAAAATGATCAGTATGGAATGATGTTGATCCTTGTCGAAAATTATTTTGATGCGACGTTAAACATGGCCGCCAGCGGCCATCTTTGTTTCCATAGAGTTATATAATGAAAACTTGTAGCGACTACTCCTCAGAAACTACTTGACGGATTTTCATGAAACTTCATTGGATGCTGATCTAGCTATCAAAAACCTATCAGTAGAGCTTCAATGTCATTGACCTCTTGTTTTATTTTATTTTATTATTTGGTCATAGCGTTAAAATTATTTTACTATTTCAGCTCGAACTAGTTTGTGCTTTACGATTGGTTGAAAGGCAACAATAAGGGGTGGACTGGTCTAATTACTCGCGAATTCAACACGTTATGGTCATATGGTTACTTAGCTCTGGTTCAATTAGGGGAGCAATTATCGTCTTGGGGGGGGAAAAAGAGGTGTAAAGCTACACAGGAAATGAAACCACAGCGTGTGTTTTGCGGATTTGCTTGTTAAAATCTGCATTTTGTGCAGTTATACATTTTAAAGAATCAATTTATTTTGGGTTTTCGGTCTGGCGTACAGCATTTGGGACCAATTTATTTCGTTTTTTTTTTTTGTAATTTGAATCGATCCGTCATTTTGGTAAAAAAACGATAAAAACATCAATTTTTGGAGTCCTGCAATCAATATATGGTGGATAACAGTATTGTACAGAATGATGGTGCGTAATCTAGGATAACAGTATTGTACAGAATGGTGGTGCGTAATCTAGGATAACAGTATTGTACAGAATGCTGGTGCGTAATCTAGGATAACAGTATTGTACAGAATGCTGATGCATAATCTAGGATAACAGTATTGTACAGAATGCTGGTGCATAATCTAGGATAACAGTATTGTACAGAATGCTGGTGCATAATCTAGGATAACAGTATTGTACAGAGCGCTGGTGCGTAATCTAGGATAACAGTATTGTACAGAACGCTGGTGCGTAATCTAGGATAACAGTATTGTACAGAACGATGGTGCGTAATCTAGGATAACAGTACTGTACAGAACGATGGTGCGTAATCTAGGATAACAGTATTGTACAGAACGCTGGTGTGTAATCTAGGATAACGGTATTGTACAGAACGCTTGTGCGTAATCTAGGATAACAGTTTTGTACAGAACTCTTGTGCGTAATCTAGGATAACAGTATTGTACATAACGATGGTGCGTAATCTAGGATAACAGTATTGTACAGAACGCTGGTGCGTAATCTAGGATAACAGTATTGTACAGAATGCTGGTGCATAATCTAGGATAACAGTATTGTACAGAATGCTGGTGCATAATCTAGGATAACAGTATTGTACAGAATGCTGGTGCATAATCTAGGATAACAGTATTGTACAGAGCGCTGGTGCGTAATCTAGGATAACAGTATTGTACAGAAAGCTGGTGCGTAATCTAGGATAACAGTATTGTACAGAACGATGGTGCGTAATCTAGGATAACAGTACTGTACAGAACGATGGTGCGTAATCTAGGATAACAGTATTGTACAGAACGCTGGTGTGTAATCTAGGATAACGGTATTGTACAGAACGCTTGTGCGTAATCTAGGATAACAGTTTTGTACAGAACTCTTGTGCGTAATCTAGGATAACAGTATTGTACATAACGATGGTGCGTAATCTAGGATAACAGTATTGTACAGAACGCTGGTGCGTAATCTAGGATAACAGTATAGTACAGAACACTGGTGCGTAATCTAGGATAACAGTATTGTACAGAATGCTGGTGCATAATCTAGGATAACAGTATTGTACAGAACGATGGTGTGTAATCTAGGATAACAGTATTGTACAGAACGATGGTGCGTAATCTAGGATAACAGTATTGTACAGAACGATGGTGCGTAATCCAGGATAACAGTATTGTACAGAACGATGGTGCTTAAATCTAGGATAACAGTATTGTACTGAACGATGGTGCGTAATCTAGGATAACAGTATTGTACGGAACGATGGTGCATAATCTAGGATAACAGTATTGTACAGAACGATGGTGCATAATCTAGGATAACAGTACTGTACAGAACGATGGTGCGTAATCTAGGATAACAGTACTGTACAGAATGATGTTGCGTAATCTAGGATAACAGTACTGTACAGAACGATGGTGCTTAATCTAGGATAACAGTACTGTACAGAACGATGGTGCGTAATCTAGGATAACAGTACTGTACTGAACGATGGTGCGTAATCAAGGATAACAGTACTGTACAGAACGATGGTGTGTAATCTAGGATAACAGTACTGTACAGAACGATGGTGCGTAATCTAGGATAACAGTATTGTACAGAATGAATTTCCGTGTAAATAAGGAGTCATTTATAGACTCATAATGTTTTGGCCCTTTAGGATAGAAAATATTATTATTTGTTAATTTAAAGCCAGACTCCTAGACAAAAAGCCTTGTGTACCTTTTAAAGGGGCACCTGACAATATTGTGGCAACTTTTAATAGAATTCAATTTCAACTGTATTGCATGACTATTGTTTGGGGGCATTTGTTTCAGCCAAACGTTTTTCTGCAGTAGCTTGAGCAATTTAAATAATACGTACATCAATTATATATTATTAGAACTGCTATTTTTAGTGGTAAATAAAAATACCTTAGTTTTGAAAATCGGTTGAGAAATAAATATTTTACAGCCCAAATGATTTTTGATGGGACTTTTCCCATGCAAATTCCTTGTTGGTGTGACAGCAGAAAATTAAGAAATTTCAAAAAAACTTCAGTTAGCCTTCATATTTTGCTGTAAAACTTTCAGGGTGTCTTAATTTATGAATTAAACAATTTAAAACGATTTTTGGATAAAAAATCTTAAATCTTTTTTTTTTTAAATATTTCATGCAGCAGAAATTTGCATTGAAAATTCCCCATCAAAAACAGTGTTCGCACATGAATTTTTGTAAGATATTTTTATTTACCACTAAAATGTCTGTTTACATGTTTGACTGATATACAACATATTTAGGTACTAGATGAATTTTGTCTGAAATGGCAAAAAAAACTTTGGCTGAAACAAGCGCTCCAAACAATATTATTGGATTGGATATAATGTTATAACGATCTGTTTTTGTGTGTATTGTAGGACAGCTATCACATTGGTTACACGGAGCTGTAGAAAAGTGTAAAGATATAAACTTTGTTCTTATAGACCGCAGTCACGTCAGAAATAAGGTACTACTATGTTTTACCTTTGTAGCAGAATAAGTATCCGTTGTCTTGTGCTGTTATCATGTCAGTCAGTTACTCATCTCTTATAGGGCAATGATGGCGGTTGTTAAAATCATCTATAGACAGTTACAGTTGATTATTTATCGTCTTGGTAATATTTCATAAAGACAAATACAAACAAAACTGGCACACGGCAGTGTTGATTTCTTCAAAAATCATGCATTCTGTCAGTTTTCTACATACATGTAACGTACACATTTACTATCATTACTATTATTTTATCAGTGCGAAGCATATATTTTTTTCATAATACTAACTGTCAATCATATTACACAAATAATATATTTACTTCACCTTTTGTTGAAAAACGTCATACCAAAAGTCATAATCTTATTTGTTTATATGCAAGCAGGTTTAGAATGATACTGAAAAAATAGATTTATCATGCAACGAATGTTTCTACTATACAAATACAGCTACTGTCTACTAACCTAATATGTTCCGCCCAACTGTTGTATTATGCTAGTGGCTACACGCGCTATTATTAGATGACTTAAAAAGTCACGAATAAGCCATTCAAACTACAAATATACAGCATATTTTTTATGCTTATCAATTTAGAAATGCAATACATTATCAAAAGAAAGCATTTTGCATTTATTATCAATATTAGATATACTTAAACGCCGAAAACGTTTTTTGCCAAAGTTACTTCCCCTGACAAACTATACACCATTTGTATTTTGATGGCAGCAGATGTAAACTGTACATTTCCATTGTTTTTCAGGTAAATTATGTTGTTTAAAACAGCTGCATGATAAAAACATTACATGGTTAGTAACTTAGAATTTCAGTTGTATTTCGGCTCTTGTCGAAAAAGTGATAAATACTCGCCAGAGGCTCGCATTTATCACGTTCTTACACTCGGCAAAATACAGCTGAAATTCTAAATTACTAACCATGTAATTCTTATTAAAATGCGAATTTTAATACTTGATACACATTTCAAGTTGCCATGTGTCCCTTTAATTTTTTTTTTTTTTTCAGATTGTTTTTATATTAAACCATAGTTTATTTGTGTAACTTAATTTCGAGTTTTTGTTAAGAGTGATTTTAATAACTTATCTTCCAAAAAAGTACATGACAAGATTAGCGGAAAAGTATAACAAAAGGTTTATCGATTGAAAGGAAAACGATGCGTTTCAAAAACTGTACAGAAAAACGCTTTAGTATTGTTTACAAATTAAAGTATTCATACATGATGTCAACATAAAGAAACAATAAAAGAGAAACAGTGTGTACGTCCCACACCTAAAAGTGTTGATTCTTGTGGATGTAGGAGGTACACAGAACTTGTTTTACCCAGGAAAAACGAATGGTCTGCATCCACCACTAAAAATCAATCATTTATATAGTCTAAATTGTGCTGAAAATGTCATAAAACTCCATTCAACCAACCAACCAACCTTTTGTCGGCACATATCAGTTAACTTGTATGTGATATATTATTGTTTCACATATTTATTGACTACGTAGAGATGTATAATGCATAAACATTTGTTTGTTTTGTTTGAATGGTGTTTTACATCATTTTTAGCGCATGTAAGACCATATATGACAGATGATTTTTTTGTGGTTAAGGCAAACCACCCTATTTTTCCAGAGTAGAACCATTACTGTATACCTCCCACTATCCGTAAGAATCGACACTTTCTCATTTGACAAGTAAAGCTCCCAGTGGGATTCGAACCTGCAGCGAATGTATAAATGTAGATGTTATATTTCAGTAAAGTAATGTTATGATAAAAATGTTTTTGAATTTGATCTTTAATATCAGAACAGATAACTTGTATTTGTGAATATGTTTGCTTACTGGTATGTTAAATAGTTCTGTTATTTGCTAGATGGACAATTTACACAAAGAAGAACAGATAATGGAACGAATACGAATAGACATAGAGCATCTTAAACTGGGTATGTCCACCACAAGTTTTACTACATGATTGTATATGAGTTGTTTGAGCTTTCTATCTGAAGGGTCATGGGTTCAAGTCATAGTTTGGCTGCATGTTTTCTTGCCCTTTGACATCAATTTGTCATTTGATATTACAAACCAGTAAAAAAAATGGTGTTGCAACTTCTAAAATTGGTTCGAGGAGCTGCATATGATATCAAATTTGCTCTGCAACGAGTAGCAAAATAGTATTTGCACTCATTGATTCTGGCCCTAGTTTACAGCTGATCCGAGCTACGACTGGAGAATTGTTTGGTGACCATGATCCGGTCACATTAATGACTTGCTGTGTCTATTGGATGGGTAGTACAATGGGGTCCTGTGAATATATCTGCAGGAATCACTATAGTAGTAAGGGTGTGATTATTCCAGATTCCTCTCGAGATACCAGCAGAATGTGGGGCCGTGATGTAATGGGTAGCAATTTGGTTTAGTAATCCAGGAATCGTGCATTCTGTCCCAGCCAGGAACTATTAATTGTTGTTACCATTAGATGGGTAGTAAAATCAGTCCTGTGAATATGTCTGCAGGAATCTCAATATTAGTAAGGGTTGGGTTACTCCAGATTCCTCTCTGTTCTTTTGAGTTTCTAGATACCAGCAGAATGTGGGGCCATGATGTAATGGTTAGCACTTTCATTTAGTAATCCAGGGATCGTGCATTCTGTCCCAGCGAGGACTCAGTTTGGATTAATTCTCAAAATACTTAAAAATAATGCATCCCTGAAAAGACCTTCCAATGATTTTTTAAACCAAGGTTTGCTTGCTAAATGCCCAGTGCAGTACACTAAGGATTAATAAACGCTCATACGCATGAAGATACCAGCAGACACCACACTAATCAGTCAGCGTATTTTGCACTTCATGCAGCTCTATATTTTTGTTGATGGGTGGTTATAAAAAAGATTAATTGTTTTTTTGTTTTTTTAAATACTTTAATACTGAAATGTTTCTCATAATCTAAACATGTTTCTGGTATAATAATATACTTATCATGTATATTTGCAGATAAGGTACCTAGTATAGAGAAACACAACAGACCGGTTATGGCGTTTGGTAAACATCTGTGTGGATCAGCCACAGGTATGCTGTAGCACTGAGTGGCAGGGTGTCCAGTAGACAGATACTGAA
Organism: Cyrtodaria siliqua; assembly: GCA_037043455.1. Classification (NCBI taxonomy): domain Eukaryota; kingdom Metazoa; phylum Mollusca; class Bivalvia; order Adapedonta; family Hiatellidae; genus Cyrtodaria; species Cyrtodaria siliqua. Next base: position 412,684 of record JAWPHD010000628.1, on the reverse strand, counting down.
CCGTGGGCAGGGTGTCTAGTAGACAGATACTATACAGTGGGCAGGGTGTCTAGTAGACAGATACTAAACAGTGGGCAGGGTGTCTAGTAGATAGATACTGAACAGTGGGCAGGGTGTCCAGTAGACAGATACTGAACAGTGGGCAGGGTGTTTAGTAGACAAATACTGAACAGTGGGCAGGGTGTCCAGTAGACAGATACTGAATGGTGGGCAGGATGTCCAGTAGACAGATACTGAACGGTGGGCAGGGTGTCCAGTAGACAGATACTGAACAGTGGGCAGAGTGTTTAGTAGACAAATACTAAACAGTGGGCAGGGTGTCCAGTAGACAGATACTGAATGGTGGGCAGGGTGTCCAGTAGACAGATACTGAACAGTGGGTAGGGTGTCCAGCAGACAGATACTGAACAGTGGGCAGGGTGTCCAGTAGACAGATACTATACAGTGGGCAGGGAGTCCAGTAGACAGATACTGAACAGTGGGCAGGGAGTCCAGTAGACAGATACTGAACAGTGGGCAGGGTGTCCAGTAGACAGATACTGAACAGTGGGCAGGGTGTCTAGTAGACAGATACTGAACAGTGGGCAGGGTGTCCAGTAGACAGATACTGAACCGTGGGCAGGGTGTCTAGTAGACAGGTACTAAACGGTGGGCAGGGTGTCCAGTAGACAGATACTGAATGGTGGGCAGGGTGTCCAGTAGACAGATACTGAACGGTGGGCAGGGTGTCCAGTAGACAGATACTGAACGGTGGGCAGGGTGTTTAGTAGACAAATACTGAACAGTGGGCAGGGTGTCCAGTAGACAGAAACTGAACGGTGGGCAGGGTGTCCAGTAGAGATACTGAACAGTGGGTAGGGTGTCCAGTAGACAGTTACTGAACAGTGGGCAGGGTGTCCAGTAGACAGATACTACCAGTGCTCAAAGAAAATTATTTTAAGAGACAGGCCCAGGGCCTGTTGCTTCTGAAAATGGACAGGCCCCAATTTGAAATGGACAGGCCCTGATTTGAAATGGACAGGCCCTGATTTGAAATGGAAAGGTCCAATATTTTTTTCTTATTGGAAAGGTGTCTTTATTCACTTTTATAGCACACATTAATTTTGTTACGTATGTATTAATCAAGCTCAGAACCTCCTCTGACTATATTTTTCTTTTTGCTACCACTTTTTGCTCCCTGGTCAGCGGACTTATTTACCATTTTGTTGAAAATATGTTAGAATAGAATATTACATAGTAATTTATAACCAATGCAAAGGAGAGTACTAGCACTTTTGCCAAACGATAATAATCAGAGCCGACTTGGTGAAACTGGAGCTAAACTTGGAGCCAAATTTTTAATCAGGTCTTATTAGGAGCCTAGACTAGAATTCATTTACAAGTAGGATTCCAGGAACTCCTTACACCTTAAATAATGAATAGAAATATATTTTATATCTGTATTTATACATATACAGTATATATATTTTTCTTTCCACCAACATGTATTTGTAAAGGACAGTTTTTCTTATTTGATTATGTAAAAAAAAATAAAAATAATAATAATATATCCGAAATTATGTACCATCCGAACTACTACGACACTGCACTTTTACGGCTCGAACATTTCACAAACATTCAATCGAAATACCATAAATAACGATTTTTTTTCATGCATTAGTGTGTTTTTAATGACAAAAACGGTATTTCTTATCACAAAGGAAAGAAAACACAACCCTAATAGCAGAATAATGAGTTTTATGTCAACAATTGTCGACCTCAAAGTTGTGACAAACTGCCGACACGAAGCCAGGCAAAATTTTCAAACTTCTTATTGTTTCAGTGTGTGTATAACACATTTTAATTACTTTATTGCAAGTGTTTTCACAGTTCACAATACACATGGGAGTATTTTGTCTTGAGGAACTTGAGCTTGAGATCCAGTAAAACTGATTTTTTTGGGATTTTTTTTTTTTTTTTTTTTTTTTTTTTTTAAGACAGGCCCGACGGGCTCCTCGTCTGCAAAATGAGACAGGCCCGGAATGGATTTCGAGGAGCCCCGGGCGTCGGGCTATCCTATTTCTTGAGCACTGACTACACAGTGGGGAGGGAGTCCAGTAGACAGATACTGAACGGTGGGCAGGGAGTCCAGTAGACAGATACTGAACAGTGGGCAGGGTGTTTAGTAGACAAATACTGAACGGTGGGCAGGGTGTCCAGTAGACAAATACTGAACAGTGGGCAGGGTGTCCAGTAGACAGATACTGAACAGTGGGCAGGGTGTCCAGTAGACAGATACTGAACAGTGGGCAGGGTGTCCAGTAGACAGATACTGAACAGTGGGCAGGGTGTCCAGTAGACAGATACTGAACAGTGGGCAGGGTGTCCAGTAGACAGATACTGAACAGTGGGCAGGGAGTCCAGTAGACAGATACTGAACAGTGGGCAGGGTGTCTAGTAGACAGATACTGAACAGTGGGCAGGGTGTTTAGTAGACAAATACTGAACAGTGGGCAGGGTGTCTAGTAGACAGATACTGAACAGTGGGCAGGGTGTTCCAGTAGACAGATACTGAACCGTGGGCAGGGTGTCTAGTAGACAGGTACTGAACAGTGGGCAGGGTGTCCAGTAGACAGATACTGAACAGTGGGCAGGGTGTCCAGTAGACAGATACTGAACGGTGGGCAGGGTGTCCAGTAGACAGATACTGAACAGTGGGCAGGGTGTTTAGTAGACAAATACTGAACAGTGGGCAGGGTGTCCAGTAGACAAATACTGAATGGTGGGCAGGGTGTCCAGTAGACAGATACTGAACGGTGGGCAGGGTGTCCAGTAGACAGATACTGAACAGTGGGCAGGGTGTTTAGTAGACAAATACTGAACAGTGGGCAGGGTGTCCAGTAGACAGATACTGAACGGTGGGCAGGGTGTCCAGTAGACAGATACTGAACGGTGGGCAGGGTGTCCAGTAGACAGATACTGAACGGTGGGCAGGGTGTCCAGTAGACAGATACTGAACGGTGGGCAGGGTGTCCAGTAGACGGACACTGAACGGTGGGCAAGGTGTCCAGTAGACAGACACTGAACAGTGGGCAGGGTGTCCAGTAGACAGATACTGAACAGTGGGCAGGGTGTCCAGTAGACAGATACTGAACAGTGGGCAGGGTGTCCAGTAGACAGATACTGAACAGTGGGCAGGGTGTCCAGTAGACAGATACTGAACAGTGGGCAGGGTGTCCAGTAGACAGATACTGAACGGTGGGCAGGGTGTCCAGTAGACAGACACTGAACGGTGGGCAAGGTGTCCAGTAGACAGATACTGAACAGTGGGCAGGGTGTCCAGTAGACAGATACTGAACAGTGGGCAGGGTGTCCAGTAGACAGATACTGAACAGTGGGCAGGGTGTCCAGTAGACAGATACTGAACAGTGGGCAGGGTGTCCAGTAGACAGATTTAATTTTCTTACAGTCCATCTCATTTTGATTAAAGTAGCTATCCCGCCAACAACCAAATTTTACAACATATGAACACCATTTCTAAACCTTATATAACTTACATATTTTGAGAATGCAAACCCTATAGACACCATATAAACGGCTCTAACCAGACATGCCAAACTCCATAAATGGAGCGTCGAATCGTTACCAACTCCTAATACATTTTACACATATAATATCACGGGTATTTTTAAAACCCATGAATAAACCTATACTATTAATCAGTGCATATGCATTATTATATGACCTGAATTGAATTGAATGTTGTTTAACGGCTCATCAACACAGAATAGGTTATTTAGAGCCGCCCCAGATAGAGGGGAAGGATACATAGGAATCCGGGAACCGTGCCCTACTCTTATTATCAAATAGATTACTATGGTTCTTTAACGTGCAGGAGGATAGATTGATACATGGGACCGCTCGGTTTACATCCCCATCCCAAGGATGAGGCTAAGTGGTTTTGTAGTGTAATTCTTGCCGTTATTTGGCAGGTTAGTTTCTTAAAAAGCCTGAGAATAGTTTGTGTGAGACTGCATTAATCAACCAAGTGGACACGTATTTAATCAGACATCAAGACTAGATCTACAAATTGTAACAGTGAAATCTACACCATCAATAAGAATTTGTAAAATTTGTCTAGTTATCCCTCATCTTTGCGAAAACAGAGTATGTTTCAGTATGAAAATGGTGTCATCCGTCCATCTCAAAATGATGCCGTCTGCTGTTCAACAAAGTATAATAGCTACTTGTACCAAACTTTATGTGCAACATCTCTACCATAGGAAGCAGGGGCTGATACAAGTGAAAGGAGTTATTGCTTCTTATGCTTGTATTGTTATTGTAAAACATTGTTGTGCAACATCGTGATAATGACCATATGTCAATGTGCTTGCGATCAGCCAAAATGAAATACATTTTAATAATCCTAATATTTGTTTTTTTGAATTGTTTTCAAAAAATGAATAGAATTAACAACAATATTTTTATCTGTTTGAATATTGTACAACTTCAGGCAACATTTCCTAAGTCTTACATGTCTCTTCTTCTTCTTTCAATTTTCAGATCTTGCATTGCGGTGTGTAATGGAGACATTGTCCCCTACTGAAGATAGGAAAGATGAAGCAGACAAAACTCAGAGGAAACGATTTAAATCGGATAAGAGGTGAAGTGTGTTTCTATTGCATAAGCAGGCACAAGATATGGGTAATTGATATGAGTAGTCCATTTGTAGTTTTTCATTACGATATGCATTTTGCTTTTTTTGAAATTGTTTTACTTCTCTGTTTAATGACGATTAAGTTTGTTGACGATTAAGTTTGTTGACGAAGTGGGGCCTACACCAACCCTCACAAACCTATAATGGGTTGAATAAACGGATCAGCATTATTTAGTGATTGAAATTAGGAAAAGTGTATTGATAGACTACCGAATGTATCACAAGCTTGAGTAAACAGATTTTCATCATTTAAATGATCAATACTTACAGCCTATCATTGGAACTTAGTTTTACATATATGTACATGTGTATTTGATTTTGGAAACACCCTGTAGACATTCCTGTTTATATTAAGTCTTAAGTCCACTTCGAGTATCATGTTGTCCACTGTTTTAACATCTTTAAAATGTGTTAAACATATTATTAACTTTTATAAGGTTAGATGTGAATGGTAAGAGAATGTTTGTTGTTTTGGAGTAAAAACTGATTTTATTTCAGTGATAAGTGAGAAAACTTTTTATTACATTTTTATCGGTGAAAGATTGGGATTTCTCATTGAAAGAATATTCATAATCCCTAACTATTAATAACTAACTCCGAACACAAAAATAACTAACTGCGACGTTGACTTATGACGCCAATAACGTGTTGGTGACGTCGACGTCATCAGCCGATAATGCTAAATAAAGCGAATAATTCTGGTTAAAATCATACATAATCTGATTAAAAATGTAATAAATAGATGATTTAACTGATTATCTAACTCAATGGTAGGCGTGTGTTGTTTTTTCATTCACTCGCTTACGCTCGTTCGTGAAAAGAACCACACGTCTACCAACTCGTGAAGGATTTCCCTATAATCGATCCCAGCAGTTAAATAATCTCTATATATTTTCACAAATGCAAAATATGAGTGAAAATATGAAAGTTTGATCACTTCAAGATGAAACCAAATCCGTTATTCATGACCAAACAACACATTTTCTGCCTTATATATCAAAGTATGTGAAATATGGCAAAATTGCTATTTTTTAACTTCTAAAATACAACAGTGAATTATCCCAGTGAAAAATAACATAATGTTTCACTGACAAATCCTTATATTTCAACCTTTAGCGTGAAATAAACTTAAATATTATACTGGAAATATGTTTATTTGTATTAATTCAAAGCAGTCAAGTCCTACTCTTTATTTCAGCACTGTAGCAGGGGCAGTAATTGCCCTCTGTTGTCATCATAGGTGTTCCTGGACACCTTATGTTGGTAAAAACTTCTTCAAATCATGCGGTCTCACGGCACGTGACTTCCAGGTCCTGTCCAGCATGAGCAGTTGGGCCACGTGCGCTTGGAAAGGGTGGAGTCATATGCGGAAGGAAGAAAGTAAAATGTTGAGAACTGAGAATATGGAGAAATGTGATTCTGTTGAAAAAGACCAACAGGCTGAAGAAGTTTTGTCAGATAACAAAGTTAAGGACAGTAACGCTGAAAAGGGTGAACTGAAATCAGAAGAAAACTTAACAGCTGTTAACAAATGTGATAAAGAAGGTAAAGAAGTTTTAGAAGAGGATACCAATGAACATGGACCTCAGGAAGATACCACTAATACAAGGTAATGTAATGGTTCAGTTTGCCAAGGTAACGCCATCTCTTTAGAGCAATCTCATTAATATCATATCCTAATTACGCTTTGATACTCCCGCTATAGTATCTGACAACACTGCCTTGGAAGTCATGTCAGATCGATCTATCATCTAATCAATATTCCTGAGAAGATCAACTAAATTCAACCAATCATATGCACTTCACATGATGTTCGAGTGAACTGAACAAACGAATATCCACATAAAACACATAGATCTATATAAAAAGATAAAGTCTTTGTGTGTTATTGCTGCGAATGCACGATAATTCAAAGAAATGCACTAAATGGCATGTTTTGCATCAAGAATAAGAAGAAAATAATGGGCGAGGCATGTTTTTTGAAAATATTCAGAACAGTATCGGTAAATATATATTCTACCGAGATTATTGAAACATTAGGTTTTCTAAATAGTATGTCTTAGTATGTCTGGCCCGCTTAGCTCAGTTGGTAGCGAGATGGACTATTGCAACGTTCTGTTATTATTACCCGCGAGTTTAATATTAGTGTGGGTTCAACCCCACCAAGCAGTTCCTACATCTTTTTTGTGTACCGCTATTGAATTCCGTCAATCTTGTTTTTTCAGTAAATATTCAATAATGGTTGGTGTGTTATGTTTGTCAACGCAATCATTTTGCATTTTATAAGCTAAAAGTTACGGACATTGTCTCTTTAAATACCGAGCATAGACTGCTTCACAGCATTTTACTGAAACACGACATTCACAGTGAAGCAGTCTATTCTGAATGATTTTGTAGACTGAGCTATGATTGGCTAATCATAAGGTCAGTCTGACGTGACCTCCAATGCAGTGTTGTCAGATCCTTATTAGTGTAGAGTATTGTAGCGTGATAAAGGGTCTGTTTTTAATGAGATTGTCTTTAGAGCTACATTCCGATGGGGAAACTCGATCCTTCATCACATCCCCCTCTGAGGTTACTTTCCTAATATAACCTAATACGTGTTAACAGGACATAAAATTCTAATTTATTTCATCATTGAGCCTTTGATTCATACCTTTTTTTTTTCTGTCTGGCGCCAACATTCAGTAGCAGGATACAAGTGTAGACCTCTAAATTCGTGACATTTGTGTTCGTTTATTTTGAATGAGTATAGCTGTTACTGATGAGAAAATATTTCAAAAGAAAAACTGACACACATTGATTCTGTTAGCCATCTTCGATTTTTGGGTTTGTTATGGACCTGTGCAAGATTTAAACAGTTACTTTTATAGATCAGTTGACCCTTAGAATATTTATACTGTCAAATGGCATAAACATGTTCTGTTTTAACCAATGACAGTTCTGTTTTTACAGTATTCAGAGTAAACTTAGTCAAGAGGAGCGGGAAGTTATCGGGAGGAAATGCAAGCGTCTGATTGATCATGGTCGAGTCCGGTATATGCAGGAGCATGGAATGACAAGCTCACTGAAGGTGTACATCGAGGAGTTCTACACACCGGAGAATGTTGTACTCCTGGCAACAGCTTGAGGATTATGTAAAAAACATAGCTGGAGTAGAAAAACATGGCTTTTTTAAAAATAAAGTTGATATTAAAAAATCTAGTTCAAAGTTTTTAGTTTGTAAATAACTAAATGGTGTTACTGAATACCTTTTTAAACTTTTGTTCGGGGTGCTTGTTTCAGCCAAAGGTTTTTTGGAAAGTTAAGACAAAATTCAACAAATACCTAACTAAGATGTATATCAATGAATCAGACAATTTTAGTGGTAAATAAAAATAACTTTTTTGAAAAAAAATATGTTTTTAGAGTTTTTATTCAAAAATGGTTTTAATGTGTTGAATAAATGTAAATTAAGACACTCTGAAAGTATTGTAGTAAAATATTAAGGCTAACTGAAGTTATTTGAGATTATTTGGTTTTCTGCTGTCCCTTCAACAAGGAATTTACATAGAAAAAGCTCCACCAAAAACGTTTTGGCTGTAAAATATTTATTTCTCTACAGATTTTCAAAACTAAGGCATTTTTAATTACCTCTAAACATATCAGTTCTAAGGATAAATAATTAATATACATATTACTAAAATTGCTCATGTTAATGCTGAAAAATCTTTGGCTGAAACAAGTGCCCCGAACAATAGAATTGTCACTTAGTGATGAATACCACTGTGTGAAAGTATGCTGCAGACGATTATGAATTGAATTGAATTTTATAGTCGCACCAACAGCTAAGGTCATATGGGGACTTTCCAGCTTGCAGGTGCCCCTCCGGGCAATTTTCGTGCACGGGCGGGCACCTGGGTAGAACCACCGACGTTCCGCAAGCCAGCTTCCTCACATAAAGATTCCTAGGCCCCTGAGGGATCGAACCTACAGTGGTGATGGGCAAGTGATTGCATGTCAGAGACTCTAACCACTCGGCCACGGACGCCCCAGACGATTATGACACGTGTGTGGCATGTTATTTATGGATACCGAATATGTTTAATCAGTTTCATTCCATTCCATCAAGTGGATGTGCTAAAGTATAAAAAGAGTTAAAACTTTGCCAAAATAGGTTGCAGATTTATGTAACTTATACATGCCAGGTATACATGCGGGGCCATTTATGATCCCAGGGTCATCATTTGAACAAACTTGGCAGAGGACCATAGGACATGAATTATAAGTATAAAATTCCAAAGGGCAATAAGTCTAATTTGAATAAAGACAGTTACGGTTCTTGCACTCTGCAATTCCTCTCATTACCCTTTATCACTGTGTGGAGTTTCCTTTAAGTCCCATAAGTAGTTTTGAAGTTATGCTCCGGACACAAATTCCAAGTATAAAATTACAAAGGGAAATAACAACTTGAATGACGACAGAGTTACGGTTCTTGCACTCTGCACTTTCTCTCATTACCTTCTATCATTGTGTGAAGTTCCAAGTAGTTTTGAAGTTATGCTCCGGACAAAAGTAGGAAGGACGGACAGTGTCAACTATATGCTCCCTGGAAAATTTCGGGGAGCATAATAATTGAATTGAATTGGGTTTTAAGGCGCACCAACACATGAAAGGTTATATGGCGCCTAACAGGAATGAACATGCTCATCCTCCATGTACATTGAGATAAAATATGGAGAATGGGCCTAGAACCTTCCACCTGCAGAACTAAAGAGTTGCTGTAAATTCTATTGTAGACACTCCATTTACGCTGGAGCCGCGTTTTATCGTTTTTCTGCCACTGCTCTATTGATTTGAGCAATGCAGGTGTCATGATGAAGACCTCTAATGAGCATGAACAAAACATTATAAAATAAACATGAATTTGGGGGGATTCTACCCCTCTGCATACCCTTCCAAAGGGATCTGCAGTGGCCCTATTCTTTGCCCCGTGACCAAATGGGCCCCCCGGGAACCACACTGGGCGGGAGCATAATAAATGATTGCCTTTGTCAGAGAGCGAACCCATGAGGGCAGAGGTCAGTAGCTCTAAATTGCGAGGCCTTATCTGCTGGGCTACCAAGGTGCTGTGGCAAAAACAAAACCCCTCATTTCAGCATTTGTTTTTGTCTTCCAACATGGGGAATTAAGTTGATGAGATAATCTTAATTTCTAATGCATATTATTATCAAGGCAGTTGGAGGCAATATAAATATCTTCATTAACTAGGGAGTAAAGATTTGGTATGTGGAACACTTAGAAATAACAAAGACACATTCGATAATCTTTGCAGATTTTTATTTGATGCTGTTCATAACACTTTTACATTTATAACAAGTTTAATATAATTGAAACACGTCACCTAAACTAACTTACACTTGAGGCGTTACATTTCTGGCAAATACACGGAACTGAAGAACATTTACACTACCTACTGTCACCTACATGATTGATGAAAATGAAACTTGTCAACAAATAAATACAAACACGGATCAAACAGTATTGGGGATATTCCATTAAAACATACATGGGACCCAAGGAAGGCACTTTTAAAATCGAATACCCACCCATAGATCCAAAATTGAGTATAAAGAACCAAATTTGGGGAAATAGGGTTCACGCGTAGACGTTTATTAAATTGCCTTCCTGGGGTCCCAGGTATGTTCTAATGGAATAGCGGATTTATTAGCCCTTACATGGGTCATGTTGTGGACTTCATTGTAACATATACATTAGGACAATTCAAATTCAAATTCAGAAGGCTGAAACACTACTCTTGGGACTTGAGCCTATCCCTTGCCCTGGCCTGGAATTGAGCCCAAGTACTGAAATTTCGTTCGAAAATATTTTCATGACCTTCAAAGATAAACAATCGGAAGAAGTTGCTATTAATTACTATGCGTCATATTTATATATAGCAGCTTGTTATGAATGTTTATTCTGTAAACTTATAGAAATATTAGTGATTGAAATTTGCATACTTGAGCTTAAGTCTAAGAATATTCTCAAGAATGGTTGGTGAATTCCAGGCCTGACTTGGGTCTGCAGAATGTTTTTTATTGCTTTAAAATTAAACATGAACCACTTGGCTAACGACCTGACACTAGTGTCAGAACTAATTGGCGCGTCATGGAAGTTGATATGAGCCTGCCATGCAGAAAAACTTTCATTCCCTAGCACGTCTCAATGGGGTTTAAAATCGTTTTTGACTCGTTCAATTATTTTGTATTGCAGTATAAGATAATCCCTTTAAACTGTCTCTCCAATGAGCTGGGATCTTGTATGTACTGAACAGATTACAAGCCTTAATTGTCAATAAAAATCAGTGTTAGAGGACTTGAACTGAATTAGGTTTTAAGGCGCACCAACACATGAAAGGTTATATGGTGCCTAACAGGCATGAACATGTCACGCTCATCCTGGCAACCACACGGAGATGTTCTAAAATGCATACATATCTGATACAGTGTGAGTATAATGTTGTGATTGTGTAAACATGCTACTGTTTGATGTAATGTGCGATGTAATGTGCATACGATAGCAAAACAAGTTGGCAGGCTCAATTTAAAATATAAGAAAATTGTTTCAATGTTATCATAATCATTGAACATTCATCTGTTTTATGTAGTTGTTGAAACAAACTTGTTACACAGATTTGTATAATAATTGTGGCCCAGGCCCTCGTCCTGTAGATTACAGTTTTTATAGTCGTGTCCGAGATATGATTTATATGCCATTTTTACACAACTGAAGATTAAATCGTGTTTATCACGGAACCATGTTATGAAGTTAGTAAGAGGCAAAGATAAACGCTTTCTACTAAAAGAGTTTGATAATGATAACAGGATTTAAACTGTCTGTGATTTTAGCCTCTTTAGCGTATGAATGAGCTTCATCAGGCATTGTGTATTTACATTTGTTTATCATTCAAGAAATACTAATACTCTTACATTAGCACTTATTCTGTTCACAAAGGTCACACAAAGGTCACACAAAGGTCACACCAATCAAACATAACAAAGCATGAATACTCATCTGAGAGGATGTATCGACAGATAGTGGCAGTGTTTCAAACTAATGTGCGATAATTATTCGAATGCGAAAAATATTTCGGATTACATATTTTAAATTTCTGTAAAAAAAATGTTTATGCAAAATTGAATAAAATAAGATGCAGCTGTTGGTCATGTTATCTTACAAACCACACAAAATGTGGTCTAAATCTGTAAGAGATGTTCTTTTAATACTTAATCACAGTTTTAAAAATTATTGTTCTATCATTCAAATTTATTAAAAAATATTGAGTTTTTCAGCGACTGTTCACAAATAAAAGGTGACCTATGATTGGATTAGATTTACTGGAGCAATGAACCAACCAGAGTAGGCTGTTCTTTCTTCCTACCTGTAACAACACAGCAGTCGTTTCAAGACATGTAAGGTTATATATGACGGTCGATTTTTTTGTGGTGGAGGCAGCAGACCACCCACTTTTCCTGGGTAGAACCAGTACTGTACACCTCCCGCCATCTGTAAGAATCAACACTTCCTCACAAGTCGAGCTTCCAGTGGTGAGAGGCGAAGGTTAACAATGCAACGTCAATAACCACTCAGCCACGGAGACGCTGAACAATAATGCACCTTATTCAGTTTTTTCTTTTATAGGATACATGCTTCATTGATATTAATATATTAATGCGTAAGTTTAGAGGCATGTACTGAAGTCAACATTTATATAAGTGGTGAGTTATAGGGTGGAAACAACATTCTTCTAAGTCAAATATAATTTAATACAAATATGCTACACTTGTCCAATTTATACTGTCACACTCGTATAAAGCATGCAATATATGTTAATGACCTATGGTTTTGAGATATACTGATACAAACAAACATATTCTCGAAACTTGCTGACAGCCAAATTTCCATGTTCAAGCTCAAATATTTCTTTTAGCTAAAACCTTTTTTCATCGAGTGTTTCCCTCTTTTAGGACAGATATAATATTTGCTTATCTTTATTTATGAAAAGTTTCAAGTAATTGCAACACCATTAAGTAAGATGTTAAAGTGTATAGCTGAGCTTGAACTTGAGATTACGACTCAAGTTTTGAGAACACTGGCCAGAGCTCACAAAATACTTGTGCAAGATATGTTTTTCCCGAAATAAAGCGTAACCATAATAAAAATCCAAAAATATTCATTATATAACTACATGTACAGAAAACTGTAGTGTTGATATTATTAAAGCAAAAATCTGGAAACTAACATACAAGTTTCCTTCTAGACTATAACTATGATAACGAAGTTGGGAATAAATGTAAAACAACAACAATCTGCAACATAAACGTGCTTTGTATAAACTCGGCATGCAAGTCTCAACGGTAAGTGTACTAATGTTTCGGGCGCTTGTTTCAGCCAAAGTTTTTTTTGGACTTTTTAGACAAAATTTATCTAGTACCTCAATAAGTTGTATATCTGACAGTGAAACAAAATAAAAACACCTTACTTTTCCAAATCAGTTGAAAAATAAAAATATCATGCGCTGAAATTCTTTTTGATGGGTCATTTTCAATGCAAAATTATGCTGCATGAAAAATTTGAAAAAGTATTTTTTTTATTTTTTTTATCCAAAATGGTTTTAAATTGTTGGATTATTCGTAAATAAAGACACCCTGAAAGTTTTATAGCAACATATGAAGGCTAACTGAAGTTATTCGAAATTTCTCAATTTTCTGCTGTCCCACCAACAAGGAATTTACATGGGAAAAGCCCTATCAAAAAATCGTTTGTGCTGTAAAATATTTATTTCCCAACCGATTTTCAAAACTAAGGTATTTTTATTTACCACTGAAAATGCCAGTACTAATGATATATAGTTGAAGTATGTATTTTTTAAATTGCTCAAGCTACTGCAGAAAAACCTTTGGCTGAAACAAGCGCTCCAAACAATAGTCCGTTCCTCGAACAGGAAATAAGTTGCAATGCTTCAAGACAATCCAAATACAATATGTATTAACAAAATAGCAATATATTTGAATATGTAAACAGATATATTTTTATTTTTAGTAGTTCTTCTATGTAGCAACTATAAGAAACAGTCCGTTTCCCTCATTTTCCCTCAGTTTAGCTGAACTGGGTTTTGCGGCACACAACACAAAAAAGGCTATATGGCGCCAACAGTAACTTGTTCAACGGCAAATGAACTATTAAGGGCATTTTTATAAAATTTCAAACAGAAACGTAAGTTTTTATTAGTATTGTGATATATATACATTTATATAGATACCAACACAGCTACATTTTAGAACACTCGTAACAGCATGTTCTTACATGTCTATCTACATATGCACAAATGTGCACTGACTTTTGTTTACACAAAAATACGCATTTATACACATTTTTACTGATATTTGTATATACAAAAATACACATCTACATTCACACAAATTTGCATTGATATATGTATACACAGATGTCCGTCTGCATTTACACAAATTTTATATTTAGAAAGGTCTACATTTGTGGGCCAGGGTTAAGCAGACATCTGCTCTTACAATTCTTTATTGAATGATGTAAATTGAATATTTTTAACATGTTTATAATGAAATTATTGTTATAAACAATGAGACTTAAAGGGGTTGTTGCATTCCATTCCTTAACTAGCTTCATTTAAAAGGGCTTTACAAACCATGGAAAAAGCTGAAAGAATTACTAAAATATTAAGGTTTAATGCGCACCAACACCTAAAAGGTTATATGGCGCCTAAAAGGAATGAACATGCAGGCTCAGTCTCCATGTACATAGAGATAAAATATGGAGAACGGGCCTAGAACCTTCTCACCCTGAACTGCAGAGTTGCTGCAAGTTCTATTGTAGACACACCATTTACCGCTGGAGCCACATTATTAAAGGCGCGATGACATCATTCAAAGATAGCTGCCTCCATTGGTCTTTTTGCACATTTTCAAAAGGTCATATTTCCTATAGTTTGTAAGATATTTTGATAATTTGTTCAGCTTTTTCCACGGTTTTTAAAGCCCTTTTAAATGAAACTAGTTCCAGAATAGTGCAACATCCCCTTTAATATTTATAACAATAAATCTGGGTATTGACATGTAGTGCCAGAAATATGAGAAGCCACACAAATTGTCTAGTTTTTGACAAAAAGATAATAATAAAAAGCCCATCAACACATATGCGGGTATTCAGAGCCACTCCCAGTGAGAGATGTATGGATAATACAAACACAACAACAACCGCCCTTTGCTTCATATCAAAAATACCGCCCACTCCCAAACATGGCATTACTGAACAGTTTACATGGTTTTACAATATGAACTTTCTGAACTTTTCATAGTCAAAGTCATAGCCACTGATGAATATTTTCTACGTCAACAGGTGCTTGCTGCCGGACTGATCAGTTTGCAATCATTCTAAGCCTTTGTTCATTCATTTTTTTTTTATTCTTTTGGACTATTATTAAAGATACAGGTTCAAAACTAGTGACCTAAACATTAGGTCACTGAATATTCCCTTCATTCAAGGGGAAATTTGTCTGTTAAGCAGTTATGTCCTGTCTTTTAAAAGAATGAATGGTATTTTACAAACCTTTCCCAGCTTAGGTCATTGAATTGAATTGAATTGGGGTTTTAAGGCACACCAACACATGAAAAGGTTATATGGCGCCTAACAGGCATGAACATGCCAGGCTCATCTTCTATGTACATCGAGATAAAATATGGAAAATGGGCCTAGAACCTTCTAGCCCTGAACTGCAGAGCTGCTGCAAATTCTATCGTAGAAACTCCATTTACGCTGGAGCCACGTTTATTGTTTTTCTGCCACTGCTCTTTTGATGTGAGCGAGCTTAGGGCATATCGGGTTGGAATGGGGAATGGTGATTTGCAAAAAACAACAATTACGGAGATGATGATGATGGAACCAAATATGTTCTAGTTCTAGATCCCCATTAACTTCAAAACAATAGTATTCAGTCTCCAGCTCCCATAGGAGGAATTATATCAGCTGTAAGGAGTGATTATTCAAATGATGCCATTTGGAAATATATAATGCATTTTTATAATTTCAAACAATAAATAAACTCGAGCAATACACACATTCATGGATTCATGGCAGCTAACAAACTTGCTTAAATGCAACAAATACCACCACCATCCCCAAACCATTTAGAAAATGAGACCATGAGTGAAGTCATAAATGGCCATTACAATTTATATGGCATTGTATTTTCGAAAATATTTCAGAAATAAACTTTTGCTTTTCGTCTTGTATAATTTAATGGTCTGAAAGCCATATTTTAGACTTGCATGAAGGCACGAAAAGTCAACTAATCTGGGTTGCCTATCAATAAACTGTAATAAAATGATATATACAAGTTTATATAACTTGCTGCATCTATTTTTCTTTGATGCTAACTGTTTATATTTTTACTTTAGTAACAGCGCAGTCAATTTTTCTGACATCTAAGATAATTACACCAAATCATGCAGAGTATGTGGCTTATCGCCTCAGCTGTTAACCATGCCATAAACCACTTAAAACATTACAACTCGGACCTTACGTTACACACCGTAACATTTCTCAAACTTTTCTATGATACATGTAACAACTCGCTGGACATTCACTGTTACAATTTATATCTTCATTAAGACTAAGAAACCTCCATTCAGTAAGCCGAATTGGGTTTTACGGTATTCAGCACAATATAGGTTACACGGTGTCAAAACATACAAACTTTCTGGATCTCTTTCCTGACCTGAACCCACACGGAGCACCTCCGTACATCGTGTTACTTCACTCAGGATCAATTAATAAAAGTGCCGCTACGGTCATGATAATTTAATGTCGGTAAAATTTCTCATGGACAATGTTGTTTTACAACACTTTCAATAATATACGGCCAGCGCAATATGCACTACTTACCTCTAGAGACCGTAATACTATCAACTTCTACGTTTGTGACATATATTCATATAGTGTAGTGTATAAAATAGGTGTTATTTTAAAGTTTATTATGTAATCCTGTATGTTTCAGTTTAAACAGAAGAAGGTACTAAAATACTCGGACAATATATCTCATTCCTCCTCAGAAAGTTGACGGGAAGATTGAAAGAAAACTTAGTAACAAAATTAAATATTATATAAATCGGTACAGTTAGTGATAGTCACTCGGGCTCTTTCTGGTACATACGACTATATGTGGCTAGATTTGAGGATGACCATCTGCCTTGACGAGGCGCATTTTGTCCAGATACCATTTAGCTACATGATTGCATTAGACCTATTACATGGGTTCAACTGCCTGATAATCACCTTAGCAGCCTTACTTTTTACACCAGTCTAGATAGACACATCAAATAAATCTCGTTAAGAAGAGTCGATGGCACTTTTCTCAATTCCAAATGTTTTATCAAAAATAATTTTCAGAGCTCCCCAGTAAGACTGGATGGCACAACCTCCATTCATTCAAAGTTCCCTGAAATCATTTACAATAATTTCTTCAGGCTTCTTTTCTTGACCAATGAGGAACTTTCAACATCTTGCTCAACACTCTTAAGCACTTCGCAGATCCAATTTGTTAAGGAACTAGATGACGCCAGGACTAATGCTTCTTTTTCCGCCGTCGGTTGCGTTTTCCTGGAGCGGCGCTCGGTTGTCCACCACCACCGCTGCTGGGTGGATTCCAGGGCTGACCGTTGGGTTGAGAGGGTTGTTGCCATGATGATTGAGAGTTGGCGCCATTACTTTCAGTGTTCATTGCCTGGTGGAATAGGTGACTGATAAAATCCTCCAGATCAGGCTCTGCTCTGTTAACGTAAATTATGTAATGAGAATTTCCATTGTAGATATCAAACAGCGTATTAAATGCAGATAAATTAGGTCAAATGACAACTGGGGGTGAGGGGGTTGATGCGGAGGGAGTACTGAAGTTTAATCAATGGGCCACGTAACAATATTTGATGGTAACAGTAAGTTATCCCAAATTTGTTGTTCCTATCTGAAAGTTGGTCTAAATTATGTGTTGTTGAACCTTCTTCAAACAAAAATTCAATTGAATTTAATCGAAGCCAACTCAACAATATTTTTTCTTTTAAAGATTTATAATTTCTGGGATGAGGCTGGGTGTTGTGCTGCCAATTATCCCTATCCACACTCACACATTCAGTGAAGCAGTCTATCATAGCAACAGTCTCACATAGCTTTGTTATACAAGTTATGACAGTTTTCATACTCCCTACTGTGCTGGCTATTTTATAGAACTGGTAACTTTTAATTATGTGAGACTATTTGAACCCCTCAACTGATTTTTATCCAGATACATTAAAGTGGCACATCATCAGCAGTCAGAAGATATATTAAATTGCCTACCTTAAAACGACGTAATTTCAAAATTATTATGTTTGCGTAATGGCCGTTTTTGGTTTTATTTTGTATCCAAATATTTAGGTTAACAGTTACAGTTGTGTTAAAGGAGTGCCTTCCAACCACTGACACATTTATAAGTCATCTCATTCCTGTATGTCAAGAAACACCGAAGTAAAGTCCAGTAAAATCCCTCTACAGTCAATGGTACATGTACTTGTATTTCAAATTTTACCCAATGATTTAATATTTTAAACGATAGACTAAAATGTACAAGAGAACATCAACATGAGGTTTCCTTACCCAGCTCCAGGTGGACCAGTTCCGCCATTAGACTTCCCATGATGCCCTCTGTTACCCTCTGTAGCTATACGGTAGAACACGTGGTGAGCATTTGCCTGCATGTGCTTGAAAAAGTCCTTCTGCACGGTAAAGAATTACGGTAGAGAATTACGACGTACAAGTATTGCAGGTTAAACCATATTTAATGTTAATCGAAAATCTGCGATGACTTTTCAAATGTATTTATCAAATATAATATATAACAATCAATACAATATTTACCAAAATGTTGGGGCAAACAACCAAATACAACTTTAAATTGAATGGTTGACTAAAATGTATTGTCAGAGCAAAAAGACATCAAATTATTGTTTGTTTGTTTTACGTCGTTTTCAACACATGTAAGGTTATATATGACGGCTGATTTTTGTGGTGGTGGCAGACCACCCATTTTTCTCGGGTAGACACCTCCTGCCATCCATAAGAATCAACACTTCCTCATTAACAAGTCGAGCTCCCAGTGGGATTCGAACCCGCAGCGGTGACAGGCGAGAAGATTTACAACGCAACTTCATTAACCCCTTGGCCACGGAGATGCTAAACAACAAAATTAAACTAGAAAATGTATCCATGGAACATGGATGCCCTGCTCTGCATTTTGGATAGTGAGAAAGCAGCTTCACTAAAGAAGGCATTTTTCTTTTAGTTTTTGGTATAAATGACAAGCATAATTATGATAGTTTGAAAAGTGAAGGCCTATTGCCGACTTAAAAACACACACGAGTATTACATTATTGTACCTTACAAGCCACCCACTCGGTAATATCAAATACTTTTCCTTCCATACACGCATAGTAATGCCATAGAAAGCCCAACATAGATGTCTCCGCCCATACATCACCCTGCAATTGAAGCAATAATAAAGTACCAATAATAATTTGTTAACATTAATCACATCATCCCTTATTTGTTTGTAAATAGTTTTACCTATATATTTTACCTTAATTTTTAATAACTGACTATCATTCTCATTTTAATCCTTTTTCGCACACAATAAGACCTATTTATGAGTTTACGTGCCACCACTGTTTTTTTTCGATATTTTGGAAACATAGCCCATACCGTCAGATCTGGAAATTACAGTGCAATTTTATGGGAAACAAAACAATAAAACATTCACTTCATAATTGTATCTTTCATACTATTTACAGTAAAACATGATCAACAGCAGCATTTAAAAGCATTTCATACTCAATACTTATCAAACTTGTGTTTTTTTGTTTTCCTTTTTTCAGTTGTCTCAAAATTGGAAAAAAACAACAAGAGGGCCATGATGGCCCTATATCGCTCACCTGAGTTAATTTGAACCAATAAAAGAGGGCCAGGGCCAAGATGGCCCTTAAGCGATCATCTGAGTACTGGCACATTATCGAACTTCTTCGAAATCTTATGGTCCTATACAATCTGTGCAAGTTTGGTTAAGGTTGTTCAAGAAATGTGGGCTCTGTTGTGTATAACACTATTGATATAGACAGTTTAAGACACTGACAAAGTTTGGTAAAGATCGAATATAAAATGAAGGTGCTAGAGAATAACACCTAGAGCCAAATGTGACCCCAGGGCTACATGTAATATATGAGAGCTGTGTGCTTTGTGGTTTTAGGAGAAGAAGATTTTTTAAGTTTTTCCCTATACAAGTCTATGTAAAACGTGACCACTGGGGTGGGGCCAAATGTGAACCCAGGGTCACCATTTGAACAAACTTGGTAAAGGACTATAAGAGTATAGTAAATGCAAAATATTAAACCTCTGGCTCTTGTAGTTCCAGAGAAGAAGTCTTTAATGTTTTACCTATATAAGTCTATGTAAAACTGTGACCCAAGGAGTGGGGTCAAATTTTACCCCTGGGTCATCATTTGAACAAACTTGGTAGAGGACCATAATCTAATAATAAATTCAAAATATTAAACCTCTGGCTCTTGCAGTTCCAGAGAAGAAGATTTTTTCAGTTTTTCCTATACAAGCCTATGTAAAACTGTGACCCCCCAGGGCGGGGCCAAATGTGGCCCCTGGGTCACCATTTGAACAAAATTGGTAGAGGACCATGAGCTTATAGCAAAAGCAAATATTAAACCTCTGGCTCTTGCAGTTTCAGAGAAGAAGGCTTTTAAGTTTTTCCCTATTCATATCTATGTAAAACTGTGACCCCCAGGGCGGGGACAAATTCAACCCCAGGGTCACCATTTGAACAAACTAAGTAGAGAACCACAAGCTGATGCTACATTTAATACATGAGAGATCAGTGCCATGTGGTTCCAGAGATGAAGATTTTTTAAGTTTTTCCGTATACAAGCCTATGTAAAACTGTGACCCCCGGGGCGGGGCCAAATGTGACCCCTGGGTCACCATTTGAACAAACTTTGTAAAGGACCATAAGCTTATAGTAAATGCAAAAATATCAAACCTCTGGCTCTTGCAGTTTCCGAGAAGAAGATTTTATAAAAAAAAATCCTATACAAGTCTATGTAAAACTGTGGCCCCCGGGGCGGGGACAAATTTGACCCCAGGGTCACCATTTGAACAAACTAAGTAGAGGACCATAAGCTGATGCTACATGTAATACATGAGAGCTCCGTGTCATGTGGTTCCAGAGAAGAAGATTTATTAAAGTTTTTTCCTATACAAGCCTATGTAAAACTGTGACCCCCGGGGCGGGGCCAAATGTGACCCCTGGGTCATCATTTGAACAAACTTGGTAAAGGACCATAAGCTTATAGTAAATGCAAAATATCAAACCTCTGGCTCTTGCAGTTTCTGAGAAGAAGATTTAAAAAAAAATATCCTATATAAGTCTATGTAAAATTGTGACCCCCGGGGCAGGGACAAATTTGACCCCAGGGTCACCATTTGAACAAACTTAGTAGAGGACCATAAGCTAATGCTACATGTAATACATGAGACCTCTGTGCCTTGTGGTTTCAGAGAAGAAGATTTTTTAAAGTTTTTTCCTATATGTCTATATGAAAAACATGCAAAATCTCAATATACGAACTTTGGACCCCTGGGGCATGGCCATTTTTGATCCAGGGGACTTCATTTGAACAAACTTGATAGTCTAGACGTTGGCGATCATTTTAAAAGAAAAACTGTCGAAATCTATCCAGTGGTTCTTGAGAAGAAGATTTTTGAAGGTTTCAACCATATATGGTAATGGCGGCCATCTTGGATGTCGTGCTGACCTAATTTTAACAAATCTAAAAAGCACTCACCTAAGGATCATCCACGTGAAGTTTGGTCAAAATTAGCCAAGAGGTTTCTGAGGAGAAGTTATTTGAAGCAAAAGTTAACAACGGACGACGACAACGGACGACGACGACGGACGACGGACGAAGAGTGATCCCAATAGCTCACCTTTGAGCCTTCGGCTCAGGTGAGCTAAAAAAACGCTTTGGCATTGGGAATATGGTTCAATATCGGCTATAAAAACAGCCTTAAACAAACGCTGGCAAAATGCATTAATTCATAAAATGACTCGGACCATCGTTATGATATTCGACCTTGGAATTCTAATTGTCTTTCACTTATGCTTACCTACTTAGTTAACTTAACCCTTAACCTGCTAAGCACGACTATAATAGCCTCTGCGTCCATGGTAAACCCAGATAAGTCTGCGAGCAAAACACCCCTTTGTCAAACAAATGGAATGTTCTTAATTCAAAGAAAGAACAGTCCATTATATATACACTCAAGAGATATGAAAACGCAACACGGGAATTTCCGCTTTATATTGTATGTACAATATGCTGCTTTTAATCGAATGGCACATGGCTAAGTAAGACCTTTCCTTTTGAAATAAATACTAAAACCACAAATAATACAGCAAATAGTATTCCTTCAAAGTTTCATTATTGACAGAGTACGCGTTTGGCTCAAGCATGTGAGCAAACTTAGGATGGAAAATTTTGGAAACTATTTACGTTAAATACAGTACTGAACTAGCTCGGTTTTTCAAAGAGCAACTTCAACATTTATGAAGTTCTTGTTACATGGTGTAGTGTGATTAAAACGTCTACAACATCACAGTTGTGTCCTTTCTCTAATTAACTGCAACTTTGTTTTTACAAAACATCTTGGGATTTCTTTGGAATATTATGTGCGATTAAGTGTGCAGTATATACCATATATAGCGGAAATTCCCGTGATGCGTTTTCATATCTCTTGAGTGTATGTAGCAGGTTAAGGGTTGAACAGTCAACACTAAGTAATTATTGATTTTATTGGACACAACACCTATACAATCTTTAGCCCACAAAGTCCGATGTGGAAAGAGTTATAAATCTTAAAGGGACACACGGCAATCTTGAAGTATTTGAAATGTGTCTCGGATTTATATATCCAGTATCCTTTTTACTTTTACCCTGGTTACATTTAAATAATTCAAATTTTAAGTATTCACTATTTCGTCTTAATACACTATAAGTTTTGGTGCAATAATATCAAAAATTAATAATATGCAAAAACAAATGGCTAAATACAATTCTTATAATTAACATTAATGATTAAACAAATGCAATTTATGTAGTAAGACTAACGGGACGCCGCGAGTTTTAAACAAATCAAGATTGCCGTGTGTCCCTTTAACAAATAATCAAATGAAGAGTTGCCCAAATGTTTGTACTGACCTCCTTGGCAGAGTGGCGTATGCTACATCTATCACAGAATCTGGCACTATACCAAGGTCGTTCTACTGGCATCCGTTTATGTTTCCCTCCACAGTTATCACAGCGCATCATGTTACTCGCCTGCTGAATCTTCTCTTGTAGCTTTGTCAGGAGGTCGTTAAACTCACGCTGAAGTAATTGAACTAATTTTATTAAATATATTAAAGGAAATAAAAATACAAATGTTAATCTCTGTGTCATGTTTTAAATCATCTATAATACAGCTCAGTTCAATTCATCCACATAATTACTGTATTTTTATATAACAACATTTATTGATTGCTCAATTTGATTTAGTGGTACAGTGCAGACCTACTGTGCCATTGGGTATGGGTACTGTGGTTCCTAAAGGACTTAGTGTGCCATTGGGTATGGGTGCTGTGGTTTCTAAAGGACCTACTGTGCCATTGGGTATGGGTGCTGTAGTTTCTAAAGGACCTACTGTGCCATTGGGTATGGGTGCTGTGGTTTCTAAAGGACCTATTGTGCCATTGGGTATGGGTGCTGTGGTTTCTAAAGGACCTACTGTGCCATTGGGTATGGGTGCTGTAGTTTCTAAAGGACCTACTGTGCCATTGGGTATGGGTGCTGTGGTTTCTAAAGGACCTATTGTGCCATTGGGTATGGGTGCTGTGGTTTCTAAAGGACCTACTGTGCCATTGGGTATGGGTGCTGTGGTTTCTAAAGGACCTATTGTGCCATTGGGTATGGGTGCTGTGGTTTCTAAAGGACCTACTGTGCCATTGGGTATGGGTGCTGTGGTTTCTAAAGGACCTACTGTGCCATTGGGTATGGGTGCTGTAGTTTCTAAAGGACCTACTGTGCCATTGGGTATGGGTGCTGTAGTTTCTAAAGGACTTACTGTGCCATTGGGTATGAGTGCTGTGGTTTCTAAAGGACCTACTGTGCCATTGGGTATGGGTGCTGTGGTTTCTACAGGACCTACTGTGCCATTGGGTATGAGTGCTGTGGTTTCTACAGGACCTACTGTGCCATTTAGGTATGAGTGCTGTGGTTTCTAAAGGACCTATTGTGTCATTTGGTATGGGTGCTGTAGTTTCTAAAGGACTTACTGTGCCATTGGGTATGGGTGCTGTGGTTTCTACAGGACCTACTGTGCCATTGGGTATGAGTGCTGTGGTTTCTACAGGACCTACTGTGCCATTGGGTATGGGTGCTGTGGTTTCTACAGGACCTACTGTGCCATTGGGTATGAGTGCTGTGGTTTCTATATGACCTACTGTGCCATTTGGGTATGAGTGCTGTGGTTTCTAAAGGACCTACTGTGCCATTGGGTATGGGTGCTGTGGTTTCTACAGGACCTACTGTGCCATTAGGTATGGGTGCTGTGGTTTGTACAGGACCTACTGTGCCATTGGGTATGGCAGCTTTGGTTTCTACACAACCTACTGTGGCATTTGGGTATGAGTGCTGTGGTTTCTAATGGACCTACTGTGCCACTGGGTATGGGTGCTGTAGTTTCTACAGGACCTACTGTGCCATTGGGTATGATTGCTGTGGTTTCTACACGACCTACTGTGCCAATTTGGTACAAGTGCTGTGGTTTCTACACGACCTTCTGTGCCATTGGGTATGGGTGCTGTGGTTTCTACACGACCTACTGTGCCATTTGGGTATGAGAGCTGTGGTTTCTAAAGGATCTACTGTGCCATTGGTTTCTACATGAGCTACTGTGCCATTTGGGTATGAGTGCTGTGGTTTCTACACGACCTACTGTGCCACTGGGTATGGGAGCTGTGGTTTCTACATGACCTACTGTGCCATTGGGTATGGGTGCTGTGATATATACACGACCTACTGTGCCATTGGGTATGAGTGCTGTGGATTCTACACGACCTACTGTGCCACTGGGTATGGGAGCTGTGGTTTCTACATGACCTACTGTGCCACTGGGTATGGGAGCTGTGGTTTCTACATGAGCTACTGTGCCATTTGGGTATGAGTGCTGTGGTTTCTACACGACCTACTGTGCCACTGGGTATGGGAGCTGTGGTTTCTACATGACCTACTGTGCCATTGAGTATTGGTGCTGTGGTATATACACGACCTACTGTGCCATTGGGTATGGGTGCTGTGATATATACACGACCTACTGTGCCATTGGGTACGAGTGCTGTGGTTTCTACACGACCTACTGTGCCATTAGGTATGGGTGCTGTGGTTTCTACACGACCTACTGTGCCATTTGGGTATGAGAGCTGTGGTTTCTAAAGGATCTACTGTGCCATTGGTTTCTACACGAGCTACTGTGCCATTTGGGTATGAGTGCTGTGGTTTCTACACGACCTACTGTGCCACTGGGTATGGGAGCTGTGGTTTCTACATGACCTACTGTGCCATTGGGTATGAGTGCTGTGGTTTCTACATGACCTACTGTGCCAATGGTAATGGGAGCTGTGGTTTCTACATGACCTACTGTGCCATTGGGTATGGGTGCTGTGATATATACACGACCTACTGTGCCATTGGGTATGAGTGCTGTGGTTTCTACACGACCTACTGTGCCATTGGGTATGGGAGCTGTGGTTTCTATATGACCTACGGTGCCATTGGGTATGGGAGCTGTGGTTTCTACAGGACACACTGTGCCATTGGGTATGGGAGCTGTGGTTTCTTCAGGACATACTGTGCCATTGAGAATGGGTGATGTGGTTTCTACAGGACCTACTGTGCCATTGGGTATGGGAGCTGTGGTTTCTTCAGGACATACTGTGCCATTGAGAATGGGTGATGTGGTTTCTACAGGACCTACTGTGCCACTGGTTATGAGAGCTGTGGTTTCTACACGACCTACTGTGCCACTGGGTACGGCAGCTGTGGTTTCTACAGGACCTACTGTGCCATTGGGTATGGCAGCTGTGGTTTCTACAGGACCTACTGTGCCACTGGGTACGGCAGCTGTGATTTCTACAGGACCTACTGTGCCATTGGGTATGGCAGCTGTGGTTTCTACAGGACCTACTGTGCCACTGGGTACGGCAGCTGTGGTTTCTACAAGACCTACTGTGCCATTGGGTATGGGAGCTGTGGTTTCTACAGGACCTACTGTGCCATTGGGTATGAGTGCTGTGGTTTCTACACGACCTACTGTGCCATTGGGTATGCAGGGTCAGACACTAACATTTTATGACTACTAGCCTACAGGGCTAAAGCCTTCTTATTTTTACTAGCCCTTTCTAAAAACCAACTAGTCCTCCTTTTACTCTTTTGCGGCAAAATAAAAAGATACGAAAATATGATGCCTTGGGAGCTCCATGGATAAGGCCTTGGCTTTGGAGCTATAGACAGACATTTGAGGCCAAAAAAAAAAAAAAAATTGAGGCCAAAAAAAAAAAAAAATTGTGTTTCCGGTGGCCCGACCGACCCTATTTTTACGGGGCCTAGCCTAAAACTTTTTATGAAAAAAAATAAATTTAAAAAACAAACAAAAAACTTTTCTTTTTTTTTTATTTGTTCTGAACAATGATTTATCACAATATATCGAGGTAAACTACATCACAGAGAAACTTTCAGCTGTATCATCAACTTGTATGAGGTTTATGTGATAAATATATGTAGAATCTCACAATATCTTGCTCCAAAAAAAAAATAAAAAAAATGCCTACCTACCGACCCTATTTTTTCAGAGCATGCAATAGGAAACACACTTTTTTTTTTTGACCTGACCAGTGTGTGTTCACTCTCTGGCGAAGTCATGTTTGAGGGGAAACTTCATAACCATCTCATCTATAGCTGAGACTGCATTTCTTATATGACTGTACAGCTTGTAAATATTGCAAGACAACAGCTTTGTGACTAGGTCTTAGTCAGGCCATTATACCCTTCTTTGCAGCATCCTGTATAAGGCCCTTTCCCCCACCCAAATTTCTTTTAAAGCATGCAGACCTTGGAAATTTCATTTCCCGTTTATGGAATTTTTTCCACAATTAAAGGCAAAAGGCCCCTTCCCAAAAACTGAGAAAAAGGCTCTGTAGGCACTGAAAGTGACACGACGGCTAAAAAACACATCATTTGAATCGTGCTATTTTTTGCTGATGACGCTTTTCCTATGCTGTTTTTTGTTTGTTTCGCTGGAGACAGTTCCGTATTTAAATATCGCCACATTTTAAATTACAAAGTGAAGGTCACACTCACCATGTCAATAAAATGCATAGAAATTAATATAGTGATAGAAATGCTAGCGTCTCTAGAAAACGATGTGGAGACCTGTATAAAACGCGGGTTCTTTTTTAGCATTTTTGCGCCATCAAAGAAAAAATGGCCAATCAGTGTTCAGTAATCTGACACACCTACACATTTGCGGGTGCTTGTCTTGGTCTATATCGTACCCTACATTACACGATATAAAGAGTTTGAATAGCGAATAATTGAAACAATTTGACAATCATATAAAATCATTTAAAATTGACATTAAATAATAAAAATAACTAGCCTGTCGGGCTTGTTAATTGTGAGTTTTACTAGACCTTCTCGAAAGTGACTAGCCTCGGGCTATCGGGCTAGCGTTAGTGTCGAACCCTGGTATGGGAGCTGTGGTTTCTACAGGACCTACTGTGCCATTTGGGTACGAGTGCTGTGGTTTCTACACGACCTACTGTGCCATTGGGTATGGGAGCTGTGGTTTCTACAGGACATATTGTGCCATTGAGAATGGGTGATGTGGTTTCTACAGGACCTACTGTGCCACTGGGTATGGGTGCTGTGGTTTCTACAGGACCTACTGTGCCACTGGGTACGGCAGCTGTGGTTTCTACAGGACCTACTGTGCCATTGGGTATGAGTGCTGTGGTTTCTACACGACCTACTGTACCATTGGGTACAAGTGCTGTGGTTTATACAGGACCTAATTTGCCATTGGGTATGGGTGCTGTGGTTTCTACACGACCTACTGTTCCACTGGGTATGGGTGCTGTGGTTTTTACACAACCATTTTTCTCCTTTTTGTTTACACAATATCATCAAACTGTTGAATTGCTGATGTGCATGACTTATATCTGCCTTCTTATGTAAGATTATAAGAATCTTTCATGGGTATCCACGATTGGGAATTCCAAAACATGGTATAACTGATTTTATCGGAATCGAAGCTCTACTGAGGTTCCGATTAAAACAGTTACACCGAGTGTTGGAATTTCCCTATCTTCACCGGATACCCATGAGTGTTTCTTTTTCTTGCATATCATTTACATTGTGTGCGTTGACGTTGCCACGTATCAGAGACATGTTGCGCGTCAACGCCGCCAGCTTTTAACGTTTTGCATGTTTTCCGGCATAACGCATGTTGGTGCGCGCGTGAACTTTATCTCGACCCTAGGGTGAGATGGAAATATCTAGCCCGGGTAAAATGATGGATCTCCTTGTCCGGTTTGCAAGAAAATGTGTTCTTGCATACCGGATACAGTTACCACGTTTTACATGGGTGACGAAAAGCCTGATCTTACACATGGGGGAAGGTAAAAGTCGTGCAATGATATCAATAATGACAGTTGCATGACTACATTGAGTAAATAAACATGCAAAACGTTAGTAGCTGGCGGCGTCAATGCACAACATGTGTCTGATATGCAAGAAAAAGAATCTACCATGGGTATTCGGTTCAGATACGGAATTCCAACCCTCGGTATAAGTGTTTTGATAAACCCATGAAAGATTCTTATAATCCAGCACTCGTGTAAAACGTAGATATTCTTATTCAGTATGTAAGATTGTGTATTATATTTATTTAGTGTTTACCAATCTTCTTAAATGAATCAGATGGCTCAGAATTTCAAATACAGGCAGCATTTATTCGTGAGATTTACAACCTGTATTCATCAACAGTCATTTAATCAGGAAAAGCCTGATCTATAAACAGAACAAATGAAATCAACAGAACATATGTGGGTAAATACAGTTAGAAGCTATGAAGAGAAATTAAGAAACTGTGGTCCGTTGGTACGCTCCCTCCCTTTCGGTTTCTTATTGCTGAAGATTTCTCTTCATAGCCTCTATCCTAAAAGCTGAGACATTATTTTCATGCATCATTCGCTTTTATCCTGTCAACTTACCATGGCCGCCTCTGCCTCACTTGCCTCCTGTAACTGTCGATCATATGCCTGTCGCTTTGCCTGAAATTGGTAACAGTAAACATTTGCCTTTCATGAACTGTTTAATCTTTCTTTTATAGTGAAACTGTTGCATTTGTTGCGTTGTCTAAACATATATATAATGTTTTTATGACCTTGATACTTTGAATTGTTCATGTTCCTTAGCATGTCCGATTATGGGGAAAACTTGTTTGTCATCTTATCTTCCTTTGAGGTTGCTGTCCCATTATGACCTTTGTAAATGGGATGCAAAACAGCAATTATTTCATTTCCTTTGAAATTGTAGACTGACCACTAGTCCAAGGCAATTAAGTTTTGAGCGGTTTCATTAGAAATAAATACTGTTATAAATGTATAATTAACAGGAAAGGTTGCAAAGCTCAGGACAGCTTTCATGCCAATTTCATAATTGGTGTATGGCTGCTGTGTTTTTGAAATGGAATGTCTTTTTGACAAGTGTGGCATAGAATGCTTCCAGACAGCACCTGTCTTTCAGTAAAAATACCCCTAATGCGCAGCAATCAAGAACACTAAGGCTGAGCGACCAAAAACACCTTAAGGAAGACCATTCAAGAACACCCAAAGGTGGAGCAATCAAGAACACCTTAAGCAGGCAATCAAGAACACCCTAAGGTGGAGCAATTAGGTACTTCTATTTGTTCATACTTCTGTTTTTATGCAGTTGTCTTCATATTTCACATGCCAAAGGCCATAGTAATTTCATATAGTCAAGAGATTGTTTGAATGATGTTTGAAGTCATTTTAGCACGTATCAGGCCATATATGACGGTCGATTTTTATGTTAGGGGCAGAACACCCCATTTTTTCCAGCTAGGTAAGAATCGACACTTTCTCACTCGACAATTTGCGCTCCCAGTAGGGTTCAAACCCACAGCGGTGAGTGCAAGTAGTTATAAACGCAGAGTCTTTACTATCCCGGCCATGGAAGCGCTAAGAGTCAGGAGACATCCCTGCATTGGGTTTCCCATCATCTCATTTACAGTTACTTACTGCATCTCCTATATGATCGAAGGCATGTCCGAGAATCTTGAAGGCCTCTTCTGCACCGGGCTGTTGATTCTGAAACCAGACACGAGTATTCACATGTATAAACATAGGTTAAATCTTTAATCCTAGACTTTCTCATAACATAATTGTCCTACAGTAATGCTGTGCATATCTAACCCAGCACCCTAGTTGGCTGTTGCAATTGTTCAGTCATATCACAACGGTATTACTTGTAGCTGTGAGCTCAATGCGCACCTTTGCGGTGCTGCCACACTGGAATACCACGCCGTAAACACATTACATAATACTGAGACCAGTCACATTATGATGACACGGGGCCCATCAGTACTAGCAATACCCTTTTATATGCTGAACCTCAAGCAAGGGAGCTACTACCGGTTATACCATTTTTATACAGTCTTTAATGTGAGCCGGCCAGGAATTGAACACATGACCTGCCGCATATGAGGCAGAAGCTCTACTACTAAACCTCCGCAGATGTTTGATCAGTCGCTGAGACACAATATAAATACATGAGCCGAAACACATGAAAATGACCCTTCAGACAAAATTGTGACATTTTATGTTTTTTGATGATTATGAATCTCGGTGATTTTCTCTTTAAAACTCTCTTTATTTCGTGTTGATATCTTAATCAAAAATGATTTTATCTCAATTTGAAAATTAAAGATTGTACTCGCCATTAATTTTGACGTTGACGTTAGCGTCTTGGACGACGTCGTTGATTATATAACACCAACAAATATAAACAGTTACCATTTTCTATAGCATCAACTATTTATACTAAGAAAACATATTCCCTATGATATAACAACTAGGTAAAACATGGAAGTGATGAGAAATTTGATTAGTAAGTAACTGATTACCGGCCGACGTCATGAATTGTTACTTTATGACGTTGTCGTCTGAACGTCCGAAGGGACATTTTCGTGTGTTGCGGCTCACATGTATTTCGGTCTTAGCACACTAACACACTGTTTAATTAAACCAGTACTTTATCTTCCTGATTTATATACTGTATTAATAATCTCATCTCCTTGGTTTATATTTAAGAAATAAAATATATTTCCAGGGTGTTTATATTGTCCCACATCAATACCTGGTGGGCGGGACTTGAAGACCATTGATACCAAGGGCCAAAATATTTTTTAAGTCACAAACGCCAGGTTTTGATCTCTCACAAAGCAAACCTGCTTGATTTTTTAAAATGTTGTATCGGACATGTTTTTTAATGTTGTAATACAGTTTTTCGAGAATTTGACTATTATAGAGCCTAAAATTTAAAGCCAGTACTGCGATATCCACCCTATTGTTGATGTCGGAGTATATTAATGAAGGGTTTCATTATTATTCAGCTGCACAAGCTATTGTTTGTATCGCATTGGTTTGACTGGTTAAAACAGATAAATGGATAAATGACAGACAACTGGTGTCATATTAATTCTCGCAACTTTTAATTGTACGCCTATCTTTCAACATTATGCAGCGAAATCTTGTTTTTAATCATTTAAATATGTTGTTCAAACGTAGCATCGCTTTCAATAACATCTATTCCATTTTTGTTTTGCATGTTTTCTAGCACTTCAAATGACCTAAATGACAGTCAACTGTCACGACATCACATGGCGTCGCAACGGGTATTGGTAGGAAGTTCAATACTTCCTCAATAACCAATCTGCATTGAGTATATAAACCAAGTCCGATACTGTATTGATTCTCACTTCATCTTCCTTGTCAATGTATTGATGCAAGATTATTTTATCTTCCTGGTTAACATACTGCACTAATACTTACTTTATCTGGATGGACTAGAACAGCTTGGCGTCTGTAATACTTCTTGATATCGTCATCTGTGGCAGTGGCTTTTAATCCTAAAATACTGAAGTATGAAAACGAGCGTTATATATAGGGCCTGTTTGTTTGTTTGGTGTTTTAACGTCACTTTTAGCGTATGTTAGACCATATATGATGGTCGATTTTTGTGGTTGAGGCAGACCACCCCATTCTTCCTACCAGCACTGGTTACTTCCCGCCATCGACACTTTCTCACTTGACAAGTCGAGCTCCCAGCGGGATATGAACATCAGTGGCGAGAGGCGAGAAAGTTTTAGAAGCAGCCTCAATACTGGCCACGGATGCGCCTAATAGCGACTGTTATATATAACAGCTAGGTCTTGAATGATTGTCATTAAATTTTATTTAAATAATTGCATACAGGAAATTTCGGAAAAATTAAACTAAAACATCTACTATATATATATGAGTGCTTACAAACTATATAAAATTTAAACTAGTATGTAAATAAACATAATTACATCATCGAAAATGGGGAGATATTGTATTAATCGAAAATTCAAACAGCAATGCTAACAACTTATGTTTACGATAAAGTAAGCGTGATCCCTTTCAAATGGGTAGTTTCCAATACATGTAAGTCCATTATAAGTTATAACAAGACAGCTAGTGAAGAGCAACACTAAATTCCGTACCTATACGGGTCCTTTCCTTTACAAGCTAGAAGTCGCTGCATGGCTTCATCCCCTGGAATAAATATAAATCAAGGTGACAGAAGAACTCTACGATCTACTACTGGAACAATCATTGTATTATCTTGGCCTACAAGGAAATAAATAGAGAATTTGATGTTAGTGCCTGATCACATCCAGTTTATCAGGTGAGGCTGAAAAAATAAATCATTTTTTTTGTGCCGAACCTGCTAAACTGGATACGATCAGGCACTTACATTATATTCTATTTATCATGTTGATCGTTTAAAATTATTTAATTTACTTTTTTTCCCCCCATTTTTTTTCCATTCAAATGTACCCAAATGTCATCAAATATACCCTGACGTCATCAAAAGAGGCGCTGACGTCATAAAAAGAAGTGCACCTGACGGGATAGGAACCTAACTGTCGAGATAAGCTTTTATCTCAGGCACCCTGTTTCTCGTCAGAATTATACAGATCGACATGATAAATATAGTAGACATCACCTGCAATGTTTTTGAATCTCACGTGTTAAGAAAATGGCAATCAGAAGATTTCCCTATTTATATGTGAAAAATAAGTGTGAAAAATATTTTCATCATTGAAAACAATATTAACACAAACTGGTAATAATGTTTTGCAATGGATAATTCAGCAATGTATTTTTTTTATACAACTAGAAAATGTGTACTCATCACTCGAGTGCTGTCAAGTCACACACAAACATCAATACCGGTAATGTGTATAAGTATGTCAAGGTCATTTTCAATTACTTTGTTTTAGAAGGAACATGGTGCTGTATGTTGATGTAAGTGCGAATAAGTTTAAAAGCTGTAATGGCTCTACCAAACTCAATAGTACAACAAATATAGGTCAAGGTCATTTACCTGACCTACATTTGATTTGCACATTTTACTGTCATGTAGATTTGAAAGATAGGTGGCAGTTATCCAAGAGAAATGGACAATTTGAACAAAGTAGGTTAGTCATTCACAAGACCTACAGACGGTAGGAACAGACTGCTGTCATGTGGTTTGTAAGTGTGCATGAAGTTTAAAAGCTATACAGCTTTTTGTTATCCAAGTAATGGACTGTCAGATGTCTCTTTAAAATAAAAAACCCACCTGTTGATGGCAAAGTTATATTTTCCTCAATTCCTATTTTCTTTGGAGCCTCCGGCGTTCCTTTCTTCCATTTTTGGTCGCCGAATAGTTTTCCTTTAAACAGTTTGGTTTCCAGCAGGGTCAACACTTTACCCCAGATCCAACTCAGTATATGCACACAACTAGAGACGCTGCAAAACATTTATTGTTTAATGTATATGACCTTGTTACACTGGCATTGATTAACACTTCCAAGTTACAGATTTTAAAATGTAAATAATGTATCAATGAAGGCCAGACTATGCTTTTTTAACCTATAACGGCGAGGATCTAGACTTGATCAGTGCTCCAGGTAAGACGGTTATCTATGTAATTAGTACTAATTACGCATATTTTTTTATCAAAAATGCATACAAAAACGCATTAAAAATTGCAGATAAATATCGGTAAACAAATTCTTGCGTACACACTTCAATAGCTTAGAAAAATCAGTGCACCCAGTCATACTCAGTAGATGCTTATTGAAGTTTGAGGTACTGAATGACAATCACGTGCCTCCAGCAATTACTAGTAGATGCTTGCAAGAAGAAAACATGGCCTTTTTGTCGATTGTTTGACACAAATGAATGCCATTTATAGAAGACAGAAGCATTGTTGAATGTGTATGTAAGGAGAAGAGGAAATAAGCAATATGTCTTAAGGTAATGACTATGGAGTAAAAATTTTACATTCACGCTTTGTCCATTTAACTTGTTTTTAAGAATAAGCATTGGTAAAGATTTTTTTCATGAGTTCAACATGCATTGTGCTGAAAGCTTATCTGGAGCACTGCTTGATATTGTCTGTAAGTGTATTATATGACTGTGTGTAAGTTCCCCTGATTTCCCCATGCCTTAATTTAATAAACGGATTCTGAAATCATTTTTCCTTATTTTAAGTGTGTTGACATAATTTGTAAATATGTTATGTAAACAATACTTGTAAAATGACAAGCTGGATAAGGCCAGTTTTTTGGTTCTCAGATTTTGTTCTAACAAAGTTTCACAGGAGGAAAAACAAGAGCTGTCGGAGCGCAGCTCGACTATTCGATTTTTCAGAGAATAATAAATTATATAGCCAGTATATACCATCAGAAAACAAGGCTAAAACAATGTGGGGGTGGGGTAGGGGGTGGGGCAGGTATAGAAACTTGGGCCGATATAAAATTATTGTTAGAATCTCGTACAAATTATAGTAAAATTTGGGGCAGTGTGTGAAATCTTATTATTTTTACAAGTTTTAATCCAAAATTGCTGTCATTTTAAAGAAATTTGTGGTCGAAAGGCAACTTGGGGAGGGAGGGGATATCTGGCAATTTTTATTGTGGCCTCATTTCATTTTTTTTTATTATTGATATTTCATCTGTGTATCTGAATTTAATCTAAACTGTTTTATATGTAAATGATTGTGTTCAAATTAAATTTTTAATACCCAAATAATGGAAGATAAAATGAAAACAATTCCCCTCCACCTGCCTTCTATGTGAGGGGAGCCCATAAACCAATTGAGGGGGTGTGGGGGGGAATTTTAATATCCAAATAATGGAAGATAAAATGAAATCAATTCCCCTCCCCTTGCTTCTATGTGAGGGAAGCCTATAAACCATTGAGAGTGGGGGAGGGGATGCAATAATATCATCACCTTCGAGAAGATGTTGAAAACATTCAACCTGTTTTGGCATGAGTGTAATCTCTTTATTAAGTTTACGCACAGCTTTTGTAATCTTCTCATGTTTTTTTACAAGTAACTAAGTAAACGGTGTGCATATTAAATATATATGTGTTAAAATCGATTTTTTTTTATAAATAAATTATTTTTGTAACCAAACATCATCTTATAGTCAAAATCCTTCCATGAATGCCACAGTTATTGACCGGACACAATTTGATTTTTGACCTCCAAGTATGGCCTTGACCTTGAAGACCTGGGTTTTGCGCGCGACAACATCGTCTTGTTATGGTGATCACTTGTGCCAAGTTATTTAAAAATCCCTGCAGGGGTTGTGAAGTTACGGTCTGGACACATAATTGCGTCCTGTTTTTGACCTATGAACTGCAAGTGTGACCTTGACCTTTGAGGTACGGACCTGGGTATTGCGCGCGACACATCGTTTTGTTATGACGATTACTTCTGCCAAGTTATTTAACAAGAGCTGTCAGAGGACAGCTTAGCTACCATTTCAAATTTTCAGAGAACAAGAAATGATACACCCGGCATACCATCAGAAAAAGAAAAGTGAAAACAAAGGGGCGAGCTGGATGTGTCAAGAAGGAAAACATTGGAATTTTCATGAAATCAAGGGCCACAATTTTTCTGTGATTACACGGAGGTAATTTCATAATAACCCTTTCAAAGGATACATAATGGAAATTTTATAAGTTGAAAATTTGAAGAAAATCTTCAAATATGTTATAAGTATATGTAAATGCATTTGACCTTTGACCCTTTTGTGACCTTGACCTTTCATCCAATGATGTTGAACTCAATAGATACGATCATAGTCGCATTTATAATAGAGTATGTAAGTCTGATGATGATTGGATAAAAAATGTTGAAGTTATTTACATTTTAACAAATAAATGCAATTTGTGACCATGAACTTTGACCTATAGACCCCATAAGATCCTTCGAACAGGCGAGCTAAAAATATCAAATTATTTGTAAAGTTTGACCCAGGAGCTAGGTCCACAAAGGTAGGGAAGAAGCCTAGGGTCTACGCTGGTTGGATGGTTGTAGCCATCTGTTAATGCCCAGTAAGTGTATATATGGTAACGGTTTACAAGTTATGACCCTAGGGCTATGTCACCAGGGGTGGGGAAGGAGTCCAGGGTCTATGCTGGTTGGATGGTAGTATCCGTCTGACCATGCCCAGTAAGTGTATATATAGTTATAGGGTAGGGATCTTAACGGTTTCCAAATTATGACCCAGAGGCTATGTCCCCAGGGTTGGGGAAGGAGATTGGGGTCTATGCTGGTTGAGTGGTTGTATCCGTCTGTTCATGCCCAGTAACTGTATATATGGATATAGGGTGGGGATCTCAATGGTTTCCAAGTTATGACTGAAGGGCTATGTCCCCTGGTGTGGGGAAGCAAACCGGTGTCTGTGCTGATTGGATGGTTGTATCTGTCTGTTCATGTCCAGTAAGTGTATATGTGGTTATAGGGTGAGGATCTCAACGGTTACTAAGTTATGACACAGGGGGCCCATCCACACCCTCATGTTTCACCTCTTGTGACCCCCGGGGCGGGTCCAATTCTGAATCCAGAGTCACCATTTGAGCAAACTTGGTAGAGGACTACTAGACGATGCTACATACAAAATATCTAAGCTGCAGCCCTTTTTGTTTCGGAGAAGAAGATTTTGAAGTGTTTTTCCTATATATTTCTATGTAAAAATGAAATTTTTTACCAATTCAAGGGCCATAATTTTGTCAAAATGAATGGAAGAGTTATGGGGATTTTTGGATAAGGTACAGAATTTGATGTGAAACATTAGTTTAAATTTTAATGCAATCTATTGCACAAAAAGTTTAAGGTAAAGACAAGACAATCAAAGGGTCATAACTTTGTCAAAATGAAAGGAAAAGTTATGGGGATTGTTGGATAATACCCCCCGTCCACTACAGCCCCGATGCTTTGCGGAAGGGTTGCCGATAAAATTTTACTTGTTTCGGGAACCTTTCGGGATCATTTATCAAAATTATGGGCGGAGCTTTGCCGTCGGGCTCGTTCGGCATGTTCGGCATGTATTCGTGGAGTGGCATACGAAAGATTGCCGTACAAACGCCGAAACCTATCCGAAGTAGCCGAACGCAGCCCCGAAGAATGCCGAATGTTCCGGAATTGACTCCCGATTGTTTCCCGATCGTGCGGAAAGGTTGCGGTAACATTGCAGAACATGCTGAATAGTTGCCGAACTACTGCCGATAGAATGCTGAAATGTTGCCGATTGGAAGTCAAGGTATATAAACGATGCCGAACTACTATTTTGTTATCAGTTGCTAGTTGGACACCATGGATGCTAGAGGCCTTCACCTTGCTCTTCAGTATCAAATACAAGCTGAAACGGATGCCATGCTTGCCTTGGCATTGTACTTAAGACGAAGAAGATTTGGATGTGCTGGGTGCATCCCGCCGAGTCTTTTTCTTAGTAGTTTTCTTCTCAGCTGGTGTTGGCAGATAGGGGTTTACCCCTTCATCCGAACTTGAGCGATCAGGGGCTGGCGGACTGGTGTATTTCATGCCTAATCTCTTTTTGGGTAGCTTGCTCTTACCTCGCACCATGACTATATATATGTGCGTGTTAAATTTACAACAAAAAAAAGTCGATGTTGTCACTTCGAAAACTATCAGGAAACTGACGACAAACTGCTTCTGCAGGGCTACTCGGGGTGGTTAAACGATTACGAAGCCTCGCAGAAGGCTTTCCGAAGATGCCGAGTTAATGACAACGGGTTCCCGAACGTCCAGAAGGGTTGCGGATGGTTTGCCGATGATCCCGAAGCCGTCCCGAATAAAACATTCGGCGTCCAAATTTTAAAACTTTTAAAATTTGGATGCCGAATGTTTTTCGATCCCGAAGTGCCAAGAATCATGAAGAATGTTTCCAGAAGTGTTGAGGAATGACACAGAACGGTTACAGAACGGTTACAGAACATCGCGAAGACTTGCCGAAACATCCCGATTTTCCGAATTCCACATTCGGGAACCCTTCGGGATACAAGTGGACGGGGGCTGTTAGGTGCAGAATTTGATAGGAAACATTAGTATAAAGGGGAACCATTAGTATAAAGTTTTAATGCAATAGCTTGGGTAGTTTTAAAATTATAAATCCATTGCACAAAAACTTTAAGGTAAAGACGTGACAATCAAAGGGCCATCACTTTGTCAAAATGTAAGGAAGAGTTATGGGGATTGTTGGATAAGGTGCAGAATTTGATGGGAAACATTAGTATAAAGTTTTAATGCAATAGCTTGAGTAGTTTTAAAGTTATAAATCTATTGCACAAAATCTTTAAGGTGAAGCTGGGGACGCCGATGCCGTGGTGAGTAGGACAGCTCTCACTATTCTTCGGATAGTCAAGCTAAAACTCCCTGCAGGGGTTGTGACGTTACAGTCTGGACACAAAATTGCGTACCTGTTTTTGACCTATGAACTGCAAGTGTGACCTTGACCTTTGAGGTATGGACCTGGGTTTTGCACGCGATACATCGTCTTGTTATGGTGATCACTCTGTGCCAAGTTAATTAAAAATCCATGCATGGGTTTTGAAGGTGTACAGTCCGGACACAAACTGCGGACTGACGGACGGACGGTGCGATTACTATGTGCCCCCCCTCATGTGTGTGGGGGGGGGGGGGGGGGGGGGGGGGGGGGGGAGACAAGAAATTTAGGAGATATAAACCTGTAAACACAGCTTACACGCAAAATTTGATTTGAAATAGACACATTTAAAAGGCTATCAGAATTTGGGTTCCATGGGAGCCCAGGGGTTACAGGAACCAAAATGACTACTTAAACAACCCTTAAGATAATGCTATAAGCATTACATATGGCCAAATTTGGTTTGCTAGGATAAGAAATGTAAGAGACATAGACTTGTAAACACAGCTTCAAAGCAAACCTTGATGTGGGACGCTGACGCCGGGGTGATTACATAAGCTCTCTTATTAGCTTAAAACTAGAATGTGTCCATGGGACACGAATGCCCCCACTGAAAACTATCAGTGTAAAACATAAAATGTGACGAAAAAGGGGCCTTAACTCTGGTAATACTGGGTCGATTTTGAAGCCAAAATGACATTCATATCTTCACATCATAGGTAAGCAGCCTGTAAAGTTTCGAAGCAATCGGCGGAAAAGTGTGGAAGGAGATAGACACACGATATTTTCACGTAAAATTTGACGAAAAATGGGCCATAACTCCGGTAATACTAGGTCGATTTTGACGCCGAAACATGCACATATTGACATCATAGGTAAGCATCCTGTAAAATGTTGAAGCAATCGGCAGAAAAGTGTGGGAGGAGATAGACACACAAGATATTTCACACAACGCTATATACCCCCTCGCCATTTGGTGGTGGTGGTGGCATAAAAAAAGTCTGAACCTTTTTAAGTGTGTAACCTGTAATGATGTTAGTGAATAACATCATTGTGTACATAACATTGACCAGAAAAGATCTAAATTATAACATGATCTAATTTTACATTAAATCTTAAACATGAACACGTGGTTACTGTATTTGAAATGCAGGACCAAAATACTGGTTACTTTTCTTACCATTTTTATACCCCCGCTTTCACGTCTTGTGGATGGATTTTTCCCAAACTTCATGTACACATAACAACTGATGAACTTATGTCCCTGTACATCACCCATCATTGATTGCCTAATTTATTTTAGAATTATGGCCCTTTGTTTGACTTAGAATTTTCCACTCTAATATTGTATTATAATGACCTGTTAATACATTTGTTCTCAAACATTTTCGAATTGAGTGTTCCCAGATTTCATGTACACATAACCGACGACCTTGTGTCACTGTACATCACCCATCATTGATTGCCTAATTTATTACAGAATTATGGCCCTTTGTTTGACAAAAAAAAATTCTCAAAATTTTTCGAATTGATTGTTCCCAAACTTCATGTATACGTAACAACTGATTACCTTATGTACTTCTACATCACAAATTGTTCATGCCTAATTTATTACAGAATCACGGCAATTTATTTGACTTAGTGTTTTTCACTCCATAATGAACTTCATGTGACTTTCACTTAAACACTTTTCATGGATTGTTATTTTACCTAACAAACAGTTCACACGTATGATGCGTCTCTGCATTAATGGTTTTTCGTTTCTGCATATTTTTTTACAGAATTATGGACCCTAGAGACGTGCTTTCATTGATATTAACAATCTGGTAAAAGTTTGGTAAAGATCGGATGAAAAATGAAGGCCCTATCGTCTTAACGAGGCTAAATATAGCATTTTTAACTAAATCAAGGGCCATAACTCCATTGTTACTGGTCCGATCTGGCTGGTTTTCGAACTTGACTGAGCTTTCATTAAAATAAACTATCTGCTAAAGTTTGGTAAAGATCGGATGAAAAATGAAGGCCCTATCGTCATGCCATCCCATAAACAAAAAGTTTAAAAAAAATAAAAAACTCTGGCCTTAGGGAAGATGTTGATATTTAGTATGCAAAATTAAAGAAGTAAAACAAATGCTGACTTACAGATAGACGATGATACTAAAGATGAGGAGTATAACCATCAACACGAGTGTCCATAGTTGGTGCATACAAAGTTTGGCCTTGTCAAACAGGAAACTCAACCATTCATCTGTAATTAAAGTAAAGAATATTAATTAGAGGTTCTTCTTCACAATTATCATCACCTTGTGACAGACAGTGGATCTTCCCCCACCCATCACTTAGAAACAACTGGTGGATCTCCACTTATCCACCACCCAGAGATAACCGGTGGATCTCCACTCATCCACCACCCAGAGATAACTGGTGGAATTCCACTCATCCACCACCCAGAGATAACCGGTGGATCTCCACTCATCCACTACCCAGAGACAGCCGGTGGATCTCCACTCATCCACCACCCAGAGATAACAGCCGGTGGATCTCCCCAACCTACCACCTAGCAACAGGTGAATCGTTCCTAATTTACCGCATAGACAGACGGTAGTTCTTCCACCACATACAACAATGAGGCAGCTGGATGATCTTACTCTATCCACCACCTAGAGACAGTCGGTAGGATCTTCCCCCATCCACCACCTAGAGACAGCCGGTGGAAGTTTTATCCAATCAATAAATTATATGTCCTCTTGCATAATTCACTAAGATTTGAAGGCAAACATGTTCTATTACCAGCTGCTCCTAATTGAACACATTAAGGTGCATGCTAAAGTTTGGCTTCATGCATCTTATTCCCAGAAGTCACTCTAAAATACCATCTAGACAATAAATATTTTACCTGTTGTCTTTTTTAAGAACAATAAATGATCTTCAATGGTTGAGTTCTGAATTCTAGCCAATATTTTACCATATTAGATTCATAGATTCATCATATTTATGTCATATAAAATTGACCCTTATATGAACACCGAGTGTCATGAAATCAAATAACCCAGCAACTGATGAAGATAAATAAAACTACCTTCATTTGGAACTGCTGAGACTAAAGCTGGCGCACAGTCAATGATCAGGGCTTTAATAAGTGGCATTGTATTTCGACTATTTAAGACACATACATGTTCTACTTGTGTGAAAACTGAGCACGGGTCTCTGGTGAAACTCACAGAAATCATGTTTTGGTTGTATTTAAGGTTCAATTATTTGGTAGTGCAGTGGTGTAGTGGTTAAGAGTGTCCACACTGCAGTTAGGAGGACATGGGTTTGAGATCCCCGATGACTTTAAAAATGGTAGTAGTTACGTGTCAGCCTTGCTTGTCGAGCAAATAATGGGTAGTAAGACGTGGGGTCGGCCCAGTGTCAGAAAACTAGATGAGTGTTCTGCGGAACACGTGTGTCGCCTGCCAGCGCTTTGTCAGTATAACAAGTTTTTTTGGACCCAGATAAAAGATCCTGACAAACTGGCCTGATAAAGTTTTCCTGAAGAAAAAAATGAGTATTTAACCCATGTAATGACCTTCAGTGTGCCCTTGACCTCTATATTTTAGTATGGCCATGTCGATGTTGTCATGACAAGTGTATATTGAACGACTGATAAAGAAATAAAACGAACTGAGAAAGTTATAGCCAACGGAAAGTTTTCATTAAGAAAAAAAACACCTAGTGTGACCTTGACCTTTATATTTTAGTATGATCATGTCAGTGTTGTCATGATGAGTATATATTGAAAGTTTGATGAAGAAATATCATGAAATGAGAATGTAATAGGCAACATTAAGTTTTCGTGAAGAAAAAACTGAGTATTTAACCCATATAATGACCTTCAGTGTGACCTTGACCTTCATATATAAGAATGGTCATGTCGATGTTGTCATGATGAGTATATATATTGAAAGTCTGATGAAGAAATATGAAAAAATTAGAAAGTTATAGCCAACATTAAGTTGTTGTGAAGAAAAACAAGAGGGCCAAGATGGCCCTATATTGATCACCTGAGTACTGGCCCATTTATATCAAACCTCTCTCATGGTCATATACAATCTGTGCAAGTTTGGTTAAGATTGTTCAAGAAATGTGACCTCTGTTGTGTTAACAACATTGATATAAAGACACTAACAAAGTTTGGTAAAGATCAAATACAAAATGAAGGTGCTAGAGTGTAACCCCTGGGGCAAGATCAAATGTGACCCCAGGGATACATGTAATATATGAGAGCTGTGTGCCTTGTGGTTTCAGAGTAGATTTTTTAGTTTTTCCCTATACAAGTCTATGTAAAACATATAACATTTTATCAGTTTGCATAGACCGTATCACAAGAAAGTCACATAACAACGAGTATAATGCAGCTATGGTAAGCATTTTTACTTTGTTGAATATATTAGAAAATACTTTTGCGCTTATCCATAACACTGTTATTTTATTATTATTAATAAGAAAACATTTTTTGGGGCATAAAATATTACTTTGAAAAATTGTAAGCTTTTGGGTGATATAGCTGCGGGATTCGCATTATGACGTTATTCGGCCCCGTAAATCAATTCAAAATGGCGGTTTCATTTGTAAAGTCTGCTAGTGCCGATAACAAGTGGCGAAGTACTTGTTGTTATGCGACTTTCTTGTGATAGGGACTATGCAAACTGATAAAATAGATTTATTTACGGATCGGTGCTTTACGTCAGTGAAATGATTGCAATTTGAAG
The DNA here is from genome assembly GCA_037043455.1 of Cyrtodaria siliqua. Classification (NCBI taxonomy): domain Eukaryota; kingdom Metazoa; phylum Mollusca; class Bivalvia; order Adapedonta; family Hiatellidae; genus Cyrtodaria; species Cyrtodaria siliqua. The sequence continues at coordinate 368,959 of JAWPHD010000628.1, read as the reverse complement.
CTGGAATACTGCGTCGAAATTAACAGAAACCTGATTTTGGTAAAATTCATTTGTTTACCAAGGGGACCAAGACAAACGAAACTGCACTTTCGGGGACTTTGTACTCGGACATCTCAGTGAATTTACAAGGGACTGTAGGAAAAAATGTATTGTTGTATAGGAAATTCGTTTCTGCACACGATGGTGTATAGTTTGCTTGCATTTGAAAATAATTATATGTTTGATTGACCGCAGACCGCAGAATAACAACACTAGCATTTCACTGTTACAGTCCTTCATAGACAATTATATTAACAGAAGGCAAATATGAAAAAGATACAATTTCCTGTGGTCTGAATAGATAAGTTTGCACTGATTGCACCCTAATCAGCTGATGTAGGAGTAGTGCATGTTCAGTGTCAAGTGGAAATGTCCCGTCCTCACCTCAGATTCAGTAGTCGCTACTGCAAGACTTGTCCAATTAATTTTCGCATTTATAACATTAGTACATCCGGCAGTCAATACCAGTGCATTTGCACCTTGTTTTAATGTGGAATTGAGGTTTTACCGCACACCAAACCAAAAATGGTTACATGGCACCAACAGGCATGAACATACCAGGCCCATCCTCTATTTGTATCGAAATAATACTTGTCGACCCGTTTAACCCTCTAAGCACGACAATAATAGCCTTTGCGTCCATTGTAAACCCAGATCAACCTGCGAGTAACTCGGAGACTGATCAGGGTTTACAATTACTCGCAGGTTGATCTGGGTTTACAACGTCTGGCTGCTGATCAATCATTTTGCGCAAATGCATTCAAAATGGAATTAATGCATACAAAGACGCATTAAAATGTTTAAACCTGTAGGACTCAAATACTAACAAACCTGACAGTTCTAATTGAATGCTAAAACCATAAAGCCATAAAGCCTAAGGGAGACGTTTAAAAAATATTATCAGACACATTGTTCCCCAAAGTGCAATTCTTGCGACTCCCTCACTCCTAAAGCATTTCCTTGATACCCATGGAAAGTCCTTACCATCAACGTTTCCTACTAAATATTAGCAACCAGGACCATGTTTTTAATTGTTCACTTTTCTCACCTAAGGCCTAAAAAAAAAATAGGTTTGTTTCTGGTTACATCCTTAATAAAACATGGGTCAGTAGGTAGGGATTTTTTTTTTTTTTTTTTTTTTTGCACTACTCTTGTCTACTGTCCATAATTTGGAGTGTATATAGTGTGTCTATGTAAGTTCTACCAAACTTACTTCTATTTTCAGATCATACAAATATTAAACAGTTTGTTCTTGCATGAATATCTTCATTTATGTGTTATGAGCCGGTGGCCATTCTCTGCGTTGACAATAGCAACGGTGTGTTAGCTGTATTTTCAACATGAAAATCGCTGTCAAATTCTCTTAATTATATCAAAAGTTCGAAGATATTTAGTTTAAAATATATTTTACTGTATACTCGTCCTGTAGGACAAGTGCCATTGACATGTAACTCGTCCTTATAGAATGTTTACTCGTGCTGCTCTGATTGTAAAAGTTCATAAGTCAAAGTAGTCAGATACCATCATTTAACACTATTATATATAAATAAAACAAAGGGAAACATCATGTGTTGTTTTTTTCTTTATATAAATCAATGAAAATTATGAAACTTTGACCAGTATTATAGATGACTATATACATATTTATATTCTATAGTTCACTACAGTCTGATCATGTCCATTACAGTTACTCTGGCATGGTATATATTTCCCTCTTTTCCTGTGAAAATAAAAAAAAATAGAAAAAAAAATAGAAAATGTTAAACTACAATACAGGCAAACAGCATACTTTTTAAAATTTCCCTTCCTGCAGGCCCTGGCCCCAGTCACCTAAAAGCTGACTAGTGTCCTTAATGATTCCCCCGTGAAAGTGTTATTTGTATAACATCAAATACCGTAACGTTCGTGCTCCGTGAAATTAGAACGGGAGCCGTATTTTAGAATGTCCCAAAACGGAAATGCGTCATTTTTCCCAATATCCGGTTGACTTAAATTGCATTTTATCGTTGAATAAACAGAGTTGCGACTATTTACTGCATTTAATCGCTTAATAAACTATGTAAGAACTATTTTCTTTGTTGTTGTTTTCTACTGAAATGTTACTCGTCCTCTCGGACGACTGATTCATGGTTTTCACTCGTCCAGATTCGAATCGAGCGGACGAGTGGAATTTTCGTGCCCTGGTCAGTAGAAACAGCTCATTCTCGAGCGCCAGGTTAAAGATGCATTGACTTGAAACTTACGGACAGGTACTGGAAAACATTTTGCAGCGAAACAAATACGTTTATTGCCATTTATATACATTTTGTTCAACTGGAGTGGTATTTCGGACGGAAAAAATCGGATTTTTTTTTCACACCCCAAAAAAAAATTTGGGTCGGGGGTAAAAGAATACGGTCGGTCGGATAACCAGAAACAAACCTTTTCTTTTTTTTAGGCCTAAGCATTCAACGTAGACAATTATGTGTGCAAGTAGTGCACTAATATCACATTCAAGTATAAGAAAATGAAATGAAATCATGTTTATTTGAAAAGTGTAATTTATAGTGAATCATTTAAGAAATTGGTTTACGATCAAAATGGTCGTAAGTTGTTTCATAAAACGGGGCCCAGGTTATGTTGTTTGTTTGTATGTTTTTTTACGTCATTTTCAATACATGTAAGGTTATATATGACGGTCGTTTTTTTTGTGGTGGAGACAGACCACCCACTTTTCCTGGGTAGAACCAGTACTGTACATCTCCCGCCATCTGTAAGAATTGACACCTCCTCACTTACAAGCCGAGCTCCCAGTGGGATTCAAACCTGCAGCGGTGAACGGCGAGAAGGTTTAAAATGCCATTAACTCCTCAGCCAAGGAGATGGTTCAGCAAGTTATGAGTTACCATATACCCCGTGTTAACGCTCCTAATAAATTGCCCCTTTTTCAGAAGGGGTAACTATTTGAGGCCATAATTATTTATTTTTTACATACAAAAATATATGTAAATATGGCCTTCAGCATATAATTGCCCCAATTTTGTAAAATGCAGCGTCCCCGGGGGTGTTTAAATGGGTGTATTCATAATTTTTCATTGCAGAGATGTTGAAATTTTTATCTTATTTCCAGTAGGTGATAAAATTTGTGTTACTCGGTTTTTATCCTTAGGTTCTATAGTAAAATAAAAATCTTTGGCCGAGTAAAAAGGCGATAATTTTCAATATTTTGATTTTGAAAGATACATATATTGAATAAATTTGCATGAATGAATATGAAATATGCAGGTTTTTAAAAGAATCACACTGTAGATACCTTAATTTTAACAGTAAACTTGGTTGAACATCAAGGATAAAGACCGAGTTTATCACCTACCAGAATGTATTAGGTATGTCTTATTTCTAGTCACTGATTGGTCAGTTTTTTTGATGATGCTCTATCAAAATTATGAATTATATGATATGCTCTAGAAACATTTTTTTTTCATAAATAGACTCTACAACCACTTTTCCTTAAAATGCCACAAATACAGATATTAACTTCTGACATTGTCTGAAGCAAATCTTTTATAATGGTTAAAGGTATCCACAGTATTCAGTTTACAGTGACTTAAGTAGTGGTTACAGTCCCTATCCCACCATTACAGTGACTTTAGTAGTGGTTACAGTCCCTATCCCACCATTACAGTGACTTTAGTAGTGGTTACAGTCCCTATCCCACCATTACAGTGACTTTAGTAGTGGTTTCAGTCCCTATCCCACCATTACAGTGACTTTAGTAGTGGTTACAGTCCCTATCCCACCATTACAGTGACTTTAGTAGTGGTTACAGTCCCTATCCCACCATTAGTGACTTTAGTAGTGGTTACAGTCCCTATCCCACCATTACAGTGACTTTAGTAGTGGTTACAGTCCCTATCCCACCATTACAGTGACTTTAGTAGTGGTTACAGTCCCTATCCCACCATTACAATGACTTTAGTAGTGGTTACAGTCCCTATCCCACCATTACAGTGACTTTAGTAGTGGTTAGTCCCTAACCATTACAGTGACTTTAGTAGTGGTTACAGTCCCTATCCCACCATTACAGTGACTTTAGTAGTGGTTACAGTCCATATCCCACCATTACAGTGACTTTAGTAGTGGTTACAGTCCCTATCCCACCATTACACTGACTTTAGTAGTGGTTACAGTCCCTATCCCACCATTACAGTGACTTTAGTAGTGGTTACAGTCCCTATCCCACCATTACAGTGACTTTAGTAGTGGTTACAGTCCCTATCCCACCATTAATAGGCAAACATTACAACAGATGTACACCGTTTCTAAACGTGCCGACCACGAATTAGAGAGCAATCTGAACTCTACAGACACAGGTTTCACCAGCCAGATCAAACCCCAAAACAGGAGTATCGAATTAAGAGTTACCAACTCATAATTCATTTTAAGCATATTCAACCACAGCTATTTTAAGAGCCTGCGAATAAATCTATATCTTTATTTTAATCAGCACATAAATACATGTACATTATTATATGACATCTGGATAGAGTTTTGATAAAAGGTTTTGTAGTGTAATTTTGCCGTTATTTGACAGGTTAGTGCCCTAAATCATGTTAATTAACAGATGCATTGTGCATACTGCCAAGAATTAAAATGCATGTGAATCCGTGACTACTTACTGTCCAGCCTACAGGAAGTTGCAAATCCTTGTGAGTTTCCTTGAGGACCTACTATGCTCATATCAAACTTATAACTGACAATTACTGTTGATCATACTTTTCATTTCAGTCAGTTACAAGGGGCCAGTGAATCATCCTTAACACTTTCTGTTAAAGCAATAAAAGATGTCCAAATCCGTCAGAGAGAAATATCTAAATGAATTTCCCACATTTGCAGAACAAACATGCAATCCTAAATTTCAAACAGCAAGACACTATTAAATATCCTCATTTAAATAGTAAGACACTATTAAATATCCTCATTTAAATAGTAAGACACTAGTAAATATCCTGATTTAAATAGTAAGACACTAGTAAATATCCTCATTTAAATAGTAAGACACTTGTAAATAACTTCATTTAAATAGTAAGACACTTGTAAATATCCTCATTTAAATAGTAAGACACTATTAAATATCCTCATTTAAATAGTAAGACACTATTAAATATCCTGATTTAAATAGTAAGACACTTGTAAATATCCTCATTTAAATAGTAAGACACTAGTAAATACCTCATTTAAATCATAAGACACTAGTAAATATCCTCATTTAAATAGTAAGACACTAGTAAATACCTCATTTAAATCATAAGACACTAGTAAATATCCTCATTTAAATAGTAAGACACTAGTAAATACCTCATTTTAATTATAAGACACTAGTAAATATCCTCATTTAAATAGTAAGACACTAGTAAATACCTCATTTAAATCATAAGACACTAGTAAATATCCTCATTTAAATAGTAAGACACTTGTAAATATCCTCATTTAAATAGTAAGACACTAGTAAATACCTCATTTAAATAGTAAGACACTAGTAAATATCCTCATTTAAATAGTAAGACACTTGTAAATATCCTCATTTAAATAGTAAGACACTAGTAAATATCCTCATTTAAATAGTAAGACACTAGCAAATATCCTCATTTAAATAGTAAGACACTAGTAAATATCCTCATTTAAATAGTAAGACACTTGTAAATACCTCATTTAAATAGTAAGACACTAGTAAATATCCTCATTTAAATAGTAAGACACTTGTAAATATCCTCATTTAAATAGTAAGACACTAGTAAATATCCTCATTTAAATAGTAAGATTCTAGCAAATATCCTCATTTAAATAGTAAGACACTAGTAAATATCCTCATTTAAATAGTAAGACACTAGTAAATATCCTCATTTAAATAGTAAGACATAATTAAATACCTCATTTAAATACTAAAACACTCGTAAAAAAAATATCCTCATTTAAATAGTAAGGCACTAGTAAATATCCTCATTTAAATAGTAAGACACTAGTAAATACCTCATTTAAATCATAAGACATGAGTAAATATCCTCATTTAAATAGTAAGACACTAGTAAATACCTCATTTAAATAGTAAGACACTAGTAAATACCTCATTTAAATAGTAAGACACTAGTAAATATCCTCATTTAAATAGTAAGACACTCGTAAATATCCTCAATTAAATAGTAAGACACTAGTAAATACCTCATTTAAATAGTAAGACACTCGTAAATACCTCATTTAAATAGTAAGACACTAGTAAATATCCTCATTTAAATAGTAAGACACTAGTAAATACCTCATTTAAATCATAAGACACGAGTAAATATCCTCATTTAAATAGTAAGACACTAGTAAATACCTCATTTAAATAGTAAGACACTAGTAAATACCTCATTTAAATAGTAAGACACTCGTAAATATCCTCAATTAAATAGTAAGACACTAGTAAATATCCTCAATTAAATAGTAAGACACTAGTAAATACCTCATTTAAATAGTAAGACACTCGTAAATATTCTCATTTAAATAGTAAGACACTAGTATTAAATAGTAAGAGACTAGTAAATATCCTCATTTAAATAGTAAGACACTAGTATTAAATTGTAAGAGACTAGTAAATATCCTCATTTAAATAGAAAGGCACTAGTAAATATCCTCATTTAAATAATATCCTCATTTAAATAGTAAGGCACTAGTAAATATCCTCATTTAAATAATATCCTCATTTAAATAGTAAGGCACTAGTAAATATCCTCATTTAAATAGTAAGGCCAGGGCTCCGGAAATATGGTTGCCCACCGCCCCGGGCAAGTGGGTTTTGGGTGTGGGCAGGTAACCTTCGTAAATCTAGTTGTCCGTCACTTGCCGGATGGACGTTTCATTATTAGATAAAAATCAAGGGAAAATTTGCCTGGAATGTGAAGTTTGCTGATAATTGCGTAGTAATTAACCACCCGTCGCTTTCGCTGCGAGCAATTACTGATCAGTGTCATAAAACTGACCTGTTAAAGCTGACCCGTGTCGTTCGTTATTGTTTAATCCCTCCCACTTGACAGTTTATCAAAATTTGATTGGCCGAGGAACGCTTGGGGTGCAATCTTCAGTTGAAGACGGGCGGTTTTTAGAATGCGTATACTGTGTGAAATATACCCCCGTAACGAGCCCCTCTATGCAGGAAGTAAGTCACGCGCCAGATTAGTGTGAAATACACATCAGTGTGTAAATCAGTTATTGAGATGGTGTTGTCGCTTTGTATGTCGGTCGGTGTGTCGTAGGTAATATTCTGTTCAGTAATTAAAAATCATGACGCAACACTTGACCTAGTACTTATCCATATTATCCAATCAAATAACCGACGTATTTTTATCAGCCAATGAAACAACTCCCGTTCACTACCACGTGGTAAAGTGAAACAATGGCGATTCAATCAAACCAATTTGTAAACAAGTAGGGCAATTAAACGATTGTGGCAATTTGACGGCGTTGTTTGATAGGCAAAGAGACTATCGACGCATGTCGTAATGAATAGGTGTGCATCTGTTTTTATTCCAAAATGCCATGTTTGTTTTGAATGAATCCGAGATCAATGACGGAATGGCGTGTTTTTGTTTTGATCAAATTTGCCATTGTATCCAAGATGTGCTTCGACCTTGGCTAATTTCGATAATTATTCGAAGAATTGCAATTTGGCATCTCAAAAGATATTAGCAGAAAAACAACTACAGTATCAGTCAGATTTAGGCATAAATCGTGCTAATAATTTCCAACACTTAAGAATTATCTACATGAATTATATAACGAAAGTGAAAGTAGGAAAAAAGTTCTGTTTGACCTAATGCATCATTTTTTTCATTCTTTTTATCTGGTGTAGTCTATAACAAAAGTAAAAGTAGAAGTAGAAAAAAGTTTTGTTTGACCTAATGTATCTTTTTTTTTTTGTTATCTGCCTGCCCTTTTGTAATTACTGCACTAGGAGCAAGCATCTTGTACATCTTAATTCCATAGGCATTAGAGTCTACCAATTTGGTACCAGATTCATCAGCGATGTTATATCCTCGGGGTATCCCCACTGACACCCCACTCCCCCTCTCCCACCGGTGGAGTAAAACACTGATATGTGCATAATGGTAACAACCTGTAGCTCTGATCCTTCATAATTTAAGTCATTAATTTTACAATGAAATTATGTAAAAAAATATGACAAAAAAAACAGTGAAAGAAAAGGATTTAACTTAGCGTGCGGTCTCGAAGTAGATTAATTGTGGGGCAAGTGACTTTTGAAATCAGGGCAAGTGACATTTTGGGCAGGGCAAGTGGATTTTGAAAATCTACTTGCCCTGGGCAAGTGGATTTTCAAAATATTTCCAGACCCCTGAAGGCACTAGTAAATATCCTCATTTAAACTAGTAAATATCCTCATTTAAATAGTAAGGCACTAGTAAATATCCTCATTTAAATAGTAAGGCACTAGTAAATATCCTCATTTAAATAGTAAGACACAAGTAAATATCCTCATTTAAATAGTAAGGCACTAGTAAATATCCTCATTTAAATAGTAAGACACTAGCAAATATCCTTATTTAAAGGGACACTGTCCGAAAATAAGCAGATATTGAGCATAGCCAAATAACTGATTTTTATTCCGTGAAATGCATACATGAAAACATTAGCATAGACATAGACCCAGATAAGCCTGTAGTATTACATTCGTGAGTTTGAAAAAAAGAAGTTTTATTTATTATTTGTAAATATTGTGGGACCCACATTATTTACATCTTCTGCTGATCACATGGCATCCATTAACGCATTAGCTTTTATATATTGTATCTCTTACATAATACATGTGGCCCGGTTAGCTCAGTCGGTACCGACGTTATTATTATTATTATTGTTATTACCCGCGAGTGTAATATTAGTGTGGGTAACGAGTTCAACCCCACAAAGTAGTACTTCTGTTTTTCACCGCTATTAAAATATGTCAAACAATCTTGGTTTTATTTAGTAAATATTCAATAATGGTTGGTGCGTTATGTTTGTCAACGTAATTATTTTGTGTTTTATAGCCTAAAAGTTACGGTCATTGTCCCTTTAAATAGTAAGACACTAGTAAATATCCTTATTTAAATATACTGAAAGGAAAAAAAAATGCATATTAATAAAAAAAATATTACACTATTATAATTATACTCCCAATTCCACGTAATATCCAGATATATCTCAACGTGTTTTGTACAAAAAAGTGCTACAATACAACTAATTGCAGAACGGACAACTCTGTCATGTAGTAGACCTATTAATCAAGTATACTTTGTTACACAAAATTAATAAACGTTGAAGTTTCGTTTGAAAAAGTCGTCATTTCGGTATTGTGTTTAATGTTAAGAGATTGCAACGTTTGCTCACCTGCTCGAGCCCAAATGCGCATTCTGTTGATAATGAAACTTTAAACGGATAACCAATCAGTGCTGTTTCTTCTTTCCGAAAGGACAGGCCTAATTTCGCCCTGTACCATTCAATTAGCAGTAGGATATCAGTCTTCACGCTAATTTTTTCGCAGCACTTGCCCATTGAGGCAAGTTAACTAGCAAAACCACTTGCCCGAAAGCTTTTTAACTTGCCCGAATTTTATAAAGTATTTTCTAAGAATCAAAAAAACAACACATTTTGTTAGTATTGTTTCTTTTATTTTCTGTCAAAATGTCATATCTTATTCTCTGAAAGAATAAATCAATGAATAAACAAGGTCCTCCTTCAATCAAGGTCATGTACAGTTTTATCCGGAAATAGTGTCACTTGAAGTAGAGCTGGCAAACTAAACAACATACCTTGCATGTTTGATGCTCCATCGGCACAAAATCTAACCAGTTTGTTTTGCATGATGTCCTGAATGTTTAGGATCTTGAAAACATCCATAATGAAGTTATATATGGATTCACTTGAAGCCGACTCAGCAATGCCAATGTTTAGAAATGTATCACTGATACTGCAAGATTCAGATGATGTTCTGATATAGAGGTTTTCAAGGTCTTCTCCCATGAAATCGGTTGACCCATCACATGTCACACTACAGTATTTACAGGTTTTCAACTTTTCAACCACATCACTTCAACAAGTGTAAGCAATAGATGCACAAAACAATGCAGCAGCTTTGTCTGTGCAATACTGATTTCCAACGTCAAGTCCTTTCATCCGGTCTAGGCGACACAAAATTTCATAGTTCTTAAAGCTAAGATTATGTTTGGCTACTGCATGAGCATTGTGCATGTTGATAACTAAACGATCATACTCTGCTTTCTTCATAGACATCAGAGACTTGGCAGCTGTGGTTTGATGTGCGGGCAGGTTTTTAGCATGTGTAGCATCGACAGCCTTAATGTGGATTTTAGACTTCTCATAAAACTTTATTCCATCAATTCTCATACTAGATGTGCCCTTTACAAATACTGTTTCCTTCTCTGTCACGCTGAGCTCCCGACAGTCCTGGCAGTACATGATGTTCAGACCTTCATCATATCTAAGCCAGGGGCAATCTTTCTGCCACACTGGCTTAAACGATCGGTCCCGCTTACGTTTATCTTCGTAAGCTTTCTTGTTGTCTAATAACTTATCCTCCTCTTTTTTTCTCTTTTTGGGATTTGCCCCCTCGAAATACTTCAAATACATCATTTTGTTGGGAATTCCAAATAAGCGTTCGAACGATTATGATCATGCAACTCCTCACAGTGATCTCCCATGCTTTCAATATTTCAAAAAGCATCTATCGCATCTTAGATTTTTTGCACACATTCCGGTTGTAATTTTTGCACACGTCACTGAATTCGATCATAAACAGTGATTTTGGGGGAAATCACCAAGGTGTTCCAATTGGCCTCTATATAAATAGGTTGGGGCTGATAAAAATACGTTTGGAAAACCCCACTCATTTATTTACAATAAAATGCGGATATTTCGAGGTTTTAAATGATTTCATTTTATTTTCTGTATTCAAACAATATATTCCACTGAAAAATCACACTTGCCAAATTGGGCAAGCAGATGGTAATTTCTGCTTGCCCGAAATCAAAGCTACTTGCCCCGGACTTCGGGCTAGCCGGTTACGACGAAGACTGGGATATTAAACATACAACATATAGCAGAAATATCCATTATGCGTTACCTTTTCTTTTCAGTATAGTAAGACACTAGTAAATATCCTTATTTCATATCGCACCATGCAGTATGCAGGGCTGTCTGTAATAGCCGGCAGCCGGATATATTCGCTGTCGGTTTTTAATTTGAGCCGGCTGTAACAATATTTTTTCATCAAATCAGTATCAATAATTATGGAATTATTTCATCATCTGAAAGAATCATGAAATAATTATAAATCCTGACAATACTAAATTAAAGTAGCCACCTCTTTCAAAAATTAGAGACAGCCCTGAGTACCCATAGACCGCATTGCATCCTTCTTTTAACTTTTACCTGGAAGTAACATTAAAGCTAATGACACGTTATTAGGTAAAAGAACTTAATAATATTAAAATCCGTCATAAAATTCAGATATTTGATTCAAAACAGAACAAAATATTAACAAAAGATGAAGCACAAATGTTGTACATATCACAGTGGCCTTGTGTCAGTGTACTTGACGCAGTCATATCTCTCTTTGTGTAATCATACAATCCTTTGTGTTATCATATCAACATTACTGTTATCAAAATGCAAATAGCAATATCACATTGATTTAAAGGTACAAAATTCATCAAGAACATGTTTTTCACAGTTTTTTGATGTTCTGCAAAACTGTTGACTGTTTTAGTGTTACACCAGATCAAGCAAGGAAGAATAAATATTTTGTTTTTACCTTTGCGAAACAAAATACTTCCAACTGTTCTTTTAACAGTCAAACATCCAATGATGGGGAAATGTTCACAATTTTATAATTAAAAATAAATTTTGTTCAATTCTGTATAATCTACTAAATAACTGGCCAAGTACATGTACAAAGCAAGCATTAAGCACATTTGACTGGCCTTTTTCCGTTGAGCAACTTGCTGTTCTGTTCATTGATTTTCTCCCTGTTTATTATCGTCCATTCAGACTTCAGTTAACAATTCAATCACAACATCTCAATCACTTCTTTGAATTGATTTCATTGGTCAATTGTTTTCCTGTGCTGAACGGAGATATAGCGGTCTTTACTGTGTGAAGCAAGTGCTTAACACAAACAGTAGATTGTGCCAGTTGACTAGAAAACTTGCTCAACAAAAAAAAAAAAAAAATAAAGAAAAAGGACAGTTAGTTAAATACACTTATTCATCCAGAAGAAAACTCATTTATGAGCAGTATAGGTTACTGTTACACAACCACATCATCCAAATGAACCGACACTCGACATGATCCACATGTTTACTACTTCATGCTTTGAGTATACAAGTCCTCGTATTTGAGATGTGCTCACAAAATGTTTTACAGCCTTCCATAGACCAAAACCAAAATAATAAGGTATTTAAGTACACATGGCTTGTTTACAGCTTAGTGGAAGATTGGACTGTTTCCATTGATTCAAGTGTTGTTCATTATCACAGAAACACATGTTTATTAAGAATTATGACCCATTTTGAGTAATCCCATTGAAATTGCATTAATTAGAACTTAAATAATCTTTAATATTTTTACATGAAAATTCCAGTTTAACATGTTTACACATTTATCTTGGCAGTGCTATCCTTGCATTATAAATATACTGAAAGGAAAAAGAAACGCATAATGGGTATTTCCGCTGTATATTGTATGTTTAATATGCTACTGCTAATCGAATGGTACAGGGTGACATTAGGCCTGTCCTTTCGGAAAGAAGGTATAAACAGCACCGAAAACACCAATGGCAAGTTTCATTATCGACAGAATGCGCATTTGGCTCAAGCAGGTGAGCAAACTTAGGCCTAAACAATTTGCAATCTCTAAACATTAAACACAATACTGGAATGGCTCGACTTTTTCAAGCGAAACTTCCAACGTTTATAAATTTCGTGTACGGCCAAACAAAATATTATGTGTGGTTCAGTAACACTGGCAAAAAAAATAGGGTATCTTTAAAAATTCATTTGTTTGCTGTTTCCCGACCCAGGATTTTTAAGTGGGTAGGTAGGTAGGTGAATATTTTTTTTATCTGAAGACAGTAAAAACCTTAAGAAATGAAAGAATAATATACTAAAAGATAGTAAAAAACAAGAGGTCAATGACCTTGAAGCTCTACTGATTGATTTTGATTTCAGGAAGTAGTCGCTACAAACTGTTTTTTTGAAAATCTATTTTTAGCTGTGGTGGCCATCTTGAATTTCCGGCCGACCTGAAATTTTGCTAGGATTAATTAGACATCAAGAGCAACATTCCTGTGAAGTTTCATGAAAATCCGTCAAGTAGTTTCAGAGGGGTAGTCGCTACAAGTTTTCATTATATAACTCTATGTAAACAAAGATGGCCACTGACAGCCATGTTTAACATTGAATCAAAATAATGTTCGACTCGGATAACCATCATGTCATGCTGATCATTTTAGAAAAATTCCCATATCAATATCTCTTATAGTTTTCAAGAAGTAGTCGCTACAAACTTATTTTTTAAAAATCTATTTTTAACTGTGGCAGCCATCTTGAATTTCTGGCCGATCTGAAATTTTGCTAGGATCAATTAGACATTAAGAGCAACATTCCTGTAAAGTTTCATGAAAATCCGCCAAGTAGTTTCAGAGGAGTAGTCGCTACAAGTTTTTACTATATAACTCTATGTAAACAAAGATGGCCGCTGGCAGCCACGTTTAACGTCGAATCAAAACGATTTTTGATAAGGACCAACATCATGTTATGCTGATCATTTACGAAAAAGTCCCATATCAATATCACTTATAGTTTTCAAGAAGTAGTCGCTACAAACTTGCATGAAAATCTATTTTTAGCCATGGTGGCCATCTTGAATTTCCGGCCGACCTGAAATTTTGCTAGGATCAATTAGACATCAAGAGCAACATTTCTGTGAAGTTTCATGAACATCCGTCAAGTAGTTTCAGAGGAGTAGTCTCTACAAGTTTTCATTATATAAATCTATGTAAACAAAGATGGCCACTGGCAGCCATGTTTAATGTCGAATCAAAATAATGTTCGACTCGGATAACCATCATGTCATGCTGATCATTTTAGAAAAAGTCCCATATCAATATCACTTATAGTTTTCAAGAAGTAGTCGCTACAAACTTGTATTTTGAAAATCTATTTTTAGCCATGGCGGCCATCTTAAATTTCCGGCCGATCTGAAATTTTGCTAGGATCAATTAGACATTAAGAGCAACATTCCTGTAAAGTTTCATGAAAATCTGCCAAGTAGTTTTAGAGGAGTAGTCGCTACAAGTTTTTACTATATGACTCTTATGTAAACAAAGATTGCCGCTGGCAGCCACGTTTAACGTCGAATCAAAACAATTTTTGATAAGGACCAACATCATGTCATGCTGATCATTTACGAAAAAGTCCCATATCAATATCACTTATAGTTTTCAAGAAGTAGTCGCTACAAACTTGCATGAAAATCTATTTTTAGCCGTGGCGGCCATCTTGAATTTCCGGCCGATCTGAAATTTTGCTAGGATCAATTAGACATCAAGAGCAACATTCCTGTGAAGTTTCATGAAAATCCGTCAAGTAGTTTCAGAGGAGTAGTCGCTACAAGTTTTCATTATATAACTCTATGTAAACAAAGATGGCCGCTGGCAGCCATGTTTAACGTCAAATCAAAACGATTTTCGACAAGGACCAACATCATGTCATGCTGATCATTTTAGAAAAAGTCCCATATCAATATCACTTATAGTTTTCAAGAAGTAGTCGCTACAAACTTGTATTTAAAAAATCTATTTTTAGCTTTGGCGGCCATCTTGGATTTCACATCAACATGAATTTTTTGCTAGAATCAACTAGACTTCATGGGCAACATTTTTGTAAAGTTTTATGAATATCCATCCAGTAGTTTCAGAGGAGTAGTCGCTACAAATAAAAGTTAACGGACGGACAGACGGACGGACGGACGGACAGACAGACGGACGGACGACGGACGCCGCACCACGGCATAAGCTCTGCTGATCTCTGATCAGTAGAGCTAAAAATATATATAATTATATGTTAAAGAATTGCTATAAAAAGTTTTGAGTAGGGCCCTTTTTCATGGGTACATGTAGGTAGGGAAACAGCAAATCAACAATTTTTTATGGTCGGCCTAGGTAGGCATTTTTTTATTCCCCTCCCCCACCCCCCTCAATAATGAATTAAATTCTGATAATGATTTTGATGTTAAATTACTATACCTTGAGTTTGATTTTTTTGCATTATCGACAAAAAATATATAATGTTTTTTTTAATTTTTGCATAAAAAGTTTTAGGGTTGGCCCCTTAAAATAGGGTCGGTCGGGTTACCTGAACCACACATATTTTTTTATGTGGCCTAACAAAGTAAACTTTGATTTAAAGGTCTACTACATGACAGAGTTGTCCTTTCTTTAATTAATTGTAGCCCCTTTTTGTACAAAACACGTTGATATATATCTGGAATATTACGTGGAATTAGGTATATATAACAGTGAAGTATATGCAATTTTTTTTGATTATGCATTTCTTTTCCTTTCAGTTTATATATACTTGGTAAACAGGTGAATTAGTTGATAGCACATGACCTTGAGTACGACATAAACTGAGTATGGATCAATACACACTTATATCAAGTTTGTATTTATTATTCAAGTATAGCACTGCCTTGATAAAAGTATAAAGATATCCAACTGCAAGGTACATGCAAAGAAAATCAGGATTATTTTAGTTCTATTTTTTCTTCTTTTGTCAATGCACTTTCAATGGGATTCAATAAAAGGGGACATAACCCTTAAGTTGGTATTTAGAACAGGGATTCCACAAAAGGGGACATAACCTAAAGTTGGTATTTAGAACAAGCTTTAATTTAATTGTCTTATGTTGACATCTTGTCCAATTATGCAGGCAAACCTCAAACGACACATTGGCAATCTTGAAGTATTTATCAAACGTGTATCATTATGAGTTGATCAAAGGTTTATAGTCCCTCACCATATCAATATGTAAGAAAGAATCCCATCTGTTTGTGATATGGTAGTATGAGGGGACCTCAGTTTTAAGTCCTATCTGAAAACTAGAGGTCAATGACCTTGAAGCTCTACTGATAGGTTTTTGATAGCTAGATCAGCATTCCTGTTAAGTTTCATGAAAATCCGTCAAGTAGTTTCGGAGGAGTAGTTGCTAAAAGTTTTCATTATATAACTCTATGTAAACAAAGAGGCCGCTGGCGGCCATGTTTAATGTTTAACGTCAAATCAAATTTGATTTTGACAAGGATCAACATCATGTCATACTGATCATTTTAAAAAAAAGTCCCACATCAATATCATTTATAGTTTTCAAGAAGTAGTCGCTACAAACTTGTATTTTGAAAATCTATTTTTAGCCATCTTGAATTTCCAGCCGACCTGAAATTTTGCTAGGATCAATAAGACATCAAGAGCAACATTCCTGTGAAGTTTCATGAAAATCCGTCAAGTAGTTACAGAGGAGAAGTCGTTATATGTAAACAAAGATGGCCACAGACAGCCATGTTTCACATCGAATCAAAATGATTTTCGACAAGGACCAACATCATGTCATGCTGATCATTTTAGAAAAAGTCCCATATCAATATCACTTATAGTTTTCAAGAAGTAGTCGCTACAAACTTGTTTTTTGAAAATCTATTTTTAGCCATGGTGGCCATCTAGAATTTCCGGCCGACCTGAAGTTTTGCTAGGATCAATTAGACATCAAGAGCAACATTCGAGTGAAGTTTCATGAAAATCTGTCAAGTAGTTTAAGAGGAATAGTCGCTACAAGTTTTCATTATATAACTCTGTAAACAAAGACGGCCGCTGGCGGCCATGTTTAACGTCAAACCAAAATAATTTTCGACAAGGATCAACATCATGTCATACTGATCATTTTAGGAAAAGACGCATATCAATATCACTTATAGCTTTCAAGAAGTAGTCGCTACAAACTTGTATTTTGAAAATCTATTTTTAGCCGTGGCGGCCATCCTGAATTTCTGGCCGACCTGAAATTTTGCTAGGATCAATTAGACATCAAGAGCAACATTCCTGTGAAGTTTCATGGAAATTCGTCATGTAGTTTCAGAGGAGTAGTCACTACAAGATTTTACTAAATAACTGTATGTAAACAAAGATGGCCGCTGGCAGCCATGTTCAACATCGAAACAAAACAATTTTCGACAAGGACCAACATCATGTCATGCTGATCATTTTAGAAAAAGTCCCATATCAATATCACTAAGTTTTCAAGAAGTAGTCGCTACAAACTTGTTGTTTAAAAATCTATTTTTAGATTTGGTGGCCATCTTGGATTTCACATCAACATGAATTTTTGCTAGGATCAACTAGACTTCATGGGCAACATTTCTGTAAAGTTTCATGAAAAACCATTCAGTAGTTTCAGAGGAGTAGTCGCTACAAAAAAGTTTACGGACGGACGTCCGGACAACGGACACAGCACCACAGCATAAGCTCTGCTCACCAATAAGGTGGGAAATACTTTTGAAAATATTTTATGAATTAAAGGGACACACCGCAATCTTCAGGTGTTTTATCAATCATTGCAATTAGTCTCGATTTATTTATCCAGTATCAGTTTGTTAAACCTGCTTGCATATTATTATATAAACTTTTAAGTTTTCATTTCTTCTTATTCTTCCGCTGCTTTTAATATATTATTGGTGCAATATAAGCAATAGTCCATAATATGCAAAAACAATCTGTGTTATACTATTCTTATAATTAATATTAATGATTGAACGAATGCAAGTTATGCAGAAAAACTAACGGGGATGCCGTGAGTTTTTAAAATCAGGATTGCCATGTGTCCCTTTAACACAAATTTTATCCTGGCTTGAATATAAAGTTTGATCCCTTGGTTAATACCGTCATTACACCACGGCACCAACTAAGCATTAAAATTATACCTTGTTTTATTAATCAAATAAAAAGTTTTAAAAGATCCTTGTTACTAAACAACAAAAGGAAAGTCCTGTAACCGTCAACTTTGCATTAAATCACCCAATGTCCTGATGTGTTGACGGAAACAACTCATTTAAAATTATGCTCAGCCTCGGTAAAAAGGTATATGACCTGTTTTTGTGAAATCAGATTGAAACTATTTAGTTGGCATAGTTATTGATTGCATTCAGGGCTTTTTCTAGGTATCCCACGGCGCCGAAAAACAGACCCGTTTCTAATGCAAAATAGTGTATATTTTCTCCAATAATTGAAAAAAAATCCCAATCTCAAAAAAAAAAAGTTTTGTTTTTTTTACATAATTTATGTATGTTGTACTGATACATCCCTTATATTACATACTAATCAATGTAAGTGGTAAGTTAGTGATGTATTAGTGCTCCTAATTACATACCTTTTCGGCGTTTAAATCCCAATTTGGTCGTTTTTACGAGATAGAAATTTCCAAAATTTACAAGGGTCCTTTTCCCCCAAAATCTCTGGAAAAATCCCTGGCATTGGTGATGTAGTATTATTAGACCTCATTTTATGTTTAGATATTTAAGCATTTTCTGCTTTTAAAACCTTAAGAATTATTCATATATTTTCATTTCAAGAAAACTTGAGCTCGGCAAAAAGTCGAGAGCTTAACAGACATATTCACAATATATCCATAACCCTAACGATAATGATATATGTGGCCTTACAGCTCGTCGACCACTCTTACATCCCTATGCGGGAGGCAGTATTGATTTTACAAATGCCAACATTAGCAGAAAAATAAGAAACCATGACAGCATTGTCCTTTTGTGGGAATAATTACTCATGTCTTAAGTGTTGTTTTGAATTAACAGTTTGGTCAATATTTATCAAACCAGAGAACTAGCTGGGATAAAACATAATACATGGTTTCTGAAGATGCATGTGCTTGAGATGCAGGAGTCGTATCACAGTGTCTATTCTAGGATGAGCGATCGCGGGATTCACGCCATTTTCTATATGATCACGCTTTTTTGTAAACCTAATGCGCTCTACGTTACAATCAATGTTAAATAAATAAGTTATAAACTAATAGTCATTGCTGGGTTCCCCCTGAACATTTTGAAGGCATGTAGTTTTGATGTTATTTTTTATGAATTGGGCTTGAAATTTACTGCTGGTTATATATTTAGACATGAGTCTATAGTGGAAACTAACAAACTTTATCATAGTTCTGGAGGTTACATATATTGCACCACTGATTTTCCTTCTTTGTTTTATAGAGGGCTGGCGTGGCGCAGTCGGTAGCACGGCAGATTTGTAACCAGAGGCCCCGGGTTCAATCCTCCGTGGTGCTACTGAGTTTCGTCGGTGTGTTCTTGGGCGAGACACTTTCCCTTAGCCTCGTCCGTCAGATGGGGACGTAAACCGGGCTGTCCTATGTATCGGTCTATCCTCTGAGCACGTTAAAGAACCATAGGAATCTATTCGATAATAAGAGTAGTGCAAGGTACCCGAATTTCTATGTATCCTTCCCCTCTCTCTGGGGCGGCTCTAAATAACCTATACTGTGTCGATGAGCCGTTAAACAACATTCAATTCAGTTCTTTGTTTTATATACATGTAGGACGAATGTATGTCAAGAGACAAAAATGAACGTTTTTCTCCAGAGAAAATATTATAACACATATCAATCAAATGATCGAAAATTTTATAACACATATCAATCAAATGATCGTCCGCCAATATAAAAATGCAATAAAAAACAGGAGGTCGTTATCTTGTAAGAACAAGCCAATCTGTTGAATGACGTCACGTTCTATTTTGACACGTCACATATAGGATTACCCCATTTCTACTTTGGCTTTACTGTCTGTCAGTTATAATTAAATATCTCAAACAAACACTAATCAATGTTCACAATATATCATTTGGCTCAATTATAGGTAATAATAACAAAAAGCAATCAAAAGTGTGCATTTTGTATCACTAGTAAGGCAGGGAAACGGTTTTTATTAGGCACTATTTGACTATACACCATGGATGCATAAACGCAGTGGTGTAATTATACCTGGAGCAAATAGTTACTGTAATGTAAAATTTATAAATGCTTTTAAACAGCCCCAGATGTCTCTAATATTGGCAACTAAGGTATGTCTGAAGGCATGTCTGAAGGAAATTACTATCGATAATCCAAACACTAAAACTGATAATCGATTGTACATTGATGTACAGATGCAGTATTATATAACAGTAACCTTAGGTAATTCAGCTTTACAGTCATCCTCTGTAGCATGCTTTACAGTCATCCTCTGTAGCATGCTTTAAAGTCATCCTCTGTAGCATGCTTTATAGTCATCCTCTGTAGCATGCTTTATAGTCATTCTCTGTAGCATGCTTTATAGTCATGCTCTGTAGCATGCTTTATAGTCATCCTCTGTAGCATGCTTTACAGTCATCCTCTGTAGCATGCTTTACAGTCATCCTCTGTAGCATGCTTTAAAGTCATCCTCTGTAGCATGCTTTATAGTCATCCTCTGTAGCATGCTTTATAGTCATTCTCTGTAGCATGCTTTATAGTCATCCTCTGTAGCATGCTTTACAGTCATCCTCTGTAGCATGCTTTATAGTCATCCTCTGTAGCATGCTTTATAGTCATCCTCTGTAGCATGCTTTACAGTCATCCTCTGTAGCATGCTTTATAGTCATCCTCTGTAGCATGCTTTATAGTCATCCTCTGTAGCATGCTTTATAGTCATCCTCTGTAGCATGCTTTACAGTCATCCTCTGTAGCATGCTTTACAGTCATTCTCTTTAGCATGCTTTACAGTCATCCTCTGTAGCATGCTTTATAGTCATCCTCTGTAGCATGCTTTACAGTCATCCTCTGTAGCATGCTTTATAGTCATCCTCTGTAGCATGCTTTATAGTCATTCTCTGTAGCATGCTTTATAGTTATCCTCTGTAGCATGCTTTATAGTCATCCTCTGTAGCATGCTTTACAGTCATCCTCTGTAGCATGCTTTACAGTCATTCTCTTTAGCATGCTTTACAGTCATCCTCTGTAGCATGCTTTATAGTCATGCTCTGTAGCATGCTTTATAGTCATCCTCTGTAGCATGCTTTACAGTCATCCTCTGTAGCATGCTTTACAGTCATTCTCTTTAGCATGCTTTAAAGTCATCCTCTGTAGCATGCTTTATAGTCATGCTCTGTAGCATGCTTTATAGTCATCCTCTGTAGCATGCTTTACAGTCATCCTCTGTAGCATGCTTTACAGTCATTCTCTTTAGCATGCTTTATAGTCATCCTCTGTAGCATGCTTTATAGTCATCCTCTGTAGCATGTTACTTTAAGTCATCCTCTGTAGCATGCTTTATAGTCATTCTCTGTAGCATGCTTTAAAGTCATCCTCTGTAGCATGCTTTATAGTCATTCTCTGTAGCATGCTTTATAGTCATCCTCTGTAGCATGCTTTATAGTCATCCTCTGTAGCATGTTACTTTAAGTCATCCTCTGTAGCATGCTTTATAGTCATTCTCTGTAGCATGTTACTTTAAGTCATCCTCTGTAGCATGCTTTATAGTCATTCTCTGTAGCATGCTTTAAAGTCATCCTCTGTAGCATGCTTTATAGTCATTCTCTGTAGCATGCTTTATAGTCATTCTCTGTAGCATGCTTTATAGTCATTCTCTGTAGCATGCTTTAAAGTCATCCTCTGTAGCATGCTTTATAGTCATCCTCTGTAGCATGTTACTTTAAGTCATCCTCTGTAGCATGCTTTATAGTCATTCTCTGTAGCATGCTTTAAAGTCATCCTCTGTAGCATGCTTTATAGTCATTCTCTGTAGCATGCTTTATAGTCATTCTCTGTAGCATGCTTTATAGTCATCCTCTGTAGCATGCTTTATAGTCATCCTCTGTAGCATGCTTTATAGTCATCCTCTGTAGCATGCTTTATAGTCATTCTCTGTAGCATGCTTTATAGTCATCCTCTGTAGCATGCTTTATAGTCATTCTCTGTAGCATGCTTTATAGTCATCCTCTGTAGCATGCTTTTTAGTCATCCTCTGTAGCATGCTTTATAGTCATCCTCTGTAGCACGCTTTATAGTCATCCTCTGTAGCACGCTTTATAGTCATCCTCTGTAGCATGCTTTATAGTCATCCTCTGTAGCATGCTTTATAGTCATTCTCTGCGTCATGCTAGCTAGCGTTATTATACAGCAGACTTAGTAGAATGAAGAATTATATGTTTGTTTGTATGTATGGTGTTTTACGTCATTTTCAACACATGCAAGGTTATACATGTATATGACGGTCGATTTTTTGTGGTTGAGGCAGACCACCCACTTTTCCTAGGTAGAACCAGTACTGTACACCTCCCACTATCCGTAAGAATCGACACTTCCTCACTTACAATTCGAGCTCCCGGTGGGATTCGAACCCGTAGCAGTGAGACGCGAAGGTTTACAACGCAATGTCGTTAACCATTCGACCACGTCTCGCTGGTTAAGAAGAAGTATATGCAACATAGCTAAAAGATGAGATGAATTGCATGGTAGCAATATACGCCATGATGAATTTGACTACGTGTCAAACAAAAATCGATTGTGAAAAATGACATTCGATTGTCGTCAGTTTTAGGTCAGTTCGGTTAT
Source organism: Cyrtodaria siliqua (assembly GCA_037043455.1). Lineage (NCBI taxonomy): Eukaryota > Metazoa > Mollusca > Bivalvia > Adapedonta > Hiatellidae > Cyrtodaria > Cyrtodaria siliqua. Next base: position 346,190 of record JAWPHD010000628.1, on the reverse strand, counting down.
TTTTTGACTGTATATGCGCCAATTAAACGTAAAGGTTTATTCACAGGTTCCAAAAATACCCTTAATTGAATATGCCTAAAATGAATTATGAGTTGGTAACTCTTAATTTGATTCTCCAGTTTCGGAGTTTGGTCTGGCTGGTTAAACCAGTATGTTTAGAAACGGTGCAGATCTGATGTGAAATGTGGCTGATGTTGGCGTGATAGCTATGTTTAAGGTTTTATTTACCCTTGCTTATTGTATTAAAGTTGATGTAAATAAAAACACAATTAGGCCTAAAAAAAAAATGTGTGTTTCTGGTTTCACCATGTCAAAAAGTGGTAGGTAGGTAGGAAAAAGTGTTTTTTTTAGATGTTTTTTTTTTATATATATTGTTCGCATAAATTATGCCATTTTTGTACTAAGGCAACTTTTTGATAACCTTTGCAACCCAGATTAGATGCTTAACAACTCTGGGTAATAAAATTATCATTTGAATAAAATGAATAAAAAAAAATTTTTTTTTGTTTTTTTTCGATAAAAATATTTAGGGTCGGCGGTGATAAAGTAGGGTCGGTCGGGAAACCGGAAACACACATATTTTTGTTTAGGCCTTAACAGGGAAACTGTGTTCCACTTAAACACTTCTGTTTTAGATTAATGAGGGAATTCCCAATCACAATCTATTTTCATGATCATCTTAATTCACTTCCTTTCTTAAGTGTATACAAGGACATTTAATAGCTAGACTACCATATCAGTAGAGAATTGAAATCGTAAAACTTAAACAGTCCTTTTATCTCAAAAGTTCACAAATCATAAATGTATGTTCATGTACACGGAAATCTGCAGTTTATTATTATGATTAAGCAGTGCTCACACTGGCCATTTTAAATTAATAGCCACACATATTTTAGTTAAGAAAATAATAGCCAACTTTAATGCGTAAGAAAATTTGGTCAGTCGTAAGAGCCAACTTTTCAATCAGGTTTTATTAGATTATCAGGGCCTCCTCTGGCTATATTTTTCTTTTTGTCACCACTTTCTCCAAGTGAAAGAAGTAGGAGCCTAGACTAGAATTCATTTAAAAGTAGGATTCCAGGAACTCTTTACACATTGATAAAACAAAGAATGATGGATTAAATAATGAATAGAAATATACTTTATGTATCTGTCATCTATATATCGTTTTTCTTTCCACCAACATGTATTTGTAAAGGACAGTTTTTCTCATTCGATTATGTAAAAAATAAAAAATTAAAAAAAAATTAAAAAAAATCCGAAATTATGTACCATCCGAAGTACTATGACACCGCACTTTTACGGCCCGAAAATTTCAAACATTCAATCGAAATACCATCAATTACGAACTTTTTTCATGCATTAATGTGTTTTGAATGCCAAATATGGTCTTTCTTATCAAAGGGGAAAGAAACCACAACCCTAATAGTAGGATAATGTAGTTTTATGTCATTAATTGTCGATGTCAAAGTTGTGACCAATTGAAAACTGCCGACACGAAGCCAGGCACAATATTCAAACTTCTTATTGTTTCAATGTTTTTATTACTTTATTGCAAGTGTTTTCACAGTTCACAATACACATGGGAGTTTGCTACCTATCGGGATCATGATGGGATAGCTATTAATGCAGATGAAAGTAGCGACTATGTTCATAATAGTGCGTGCACAAATTAATTTCATCTCGTAGTTTGTGCACAGAAAAACAAACAGGAAACTGTACCTACTGTTGGATGCGTAACGGATTGTCTGATTGGTCAATCGCCCGAAAGATAACAAATAACGGCATATCTGATTGGCTATTCGGTCCATTAATCACATGATGTTTGCCCATTATCCGACAACGAAGTGCCAATTAAGGGAATTAACAACTTTTACAAGCGATAATTGATAAGCGCTAGGCGACATCACAGTTGGCTTGAACGGATTATGTAATGTTTATAGCAGTCATTTATTACTTGGGGTGTCAAACAGACAATTATACGAAAAATTTATAAAAATAAAAAAAATAAAAAAATTTTAAATAAAATAATCGACATTTCTTGTCGACATTTCTTTAAAATAATCGACAGTATTATAAAATAATCGCAAATGGCGACCATGGCGTATGGTAGCGTGAGCACTGATTAAGTTAACTGTGAGCTTGTTTAGAGGAAAGTAATCAGACACTGAAAGTGTGTGTGTTAGCAGGGTTTTTTTTACTATATAACTGATGCCGGATACCGGCGTCTTCCCCTATCTGGGGAACCTACATTTTTCCCTTATTTAAGGTTAAAAATTCCCCTCTACAGAAAGTTTCCCTTTAATTTAAAGACTAATAAATCATGGACGAAAAAACGATAAATCGCCTTCGACGCTTTGCAATTGTTTATTGTAGAACTCTTTACGGTTTACCTTTACGACAATGACTAATAACAACGGAAGTAACTGTTGTGGTTTCCGGTATATTTTGTGAACTTTTATCAGCGATGTCGCACAACTGGCAAAATTACAGCAAGAAAATCTTCCCAAATTGAAAAAATCGCGTGTTTTTCTCCCTCTGAAAGGGCCTGGGCGCCTTCCCCTATTTGTAAAAAAAAATCCTGGTTAGGGGTGGGCTGGTTGGTGACAAGGGGGAATGGGGGGCATATCAATGGGAATGACCCAAAGAAGTTTCAAGAGGATGGGTGTTATAGCAAACGCGGCGAATGCGAATGTCCACTATAAGGAGTAATTGCAGCAAATGCATAATTATGTCCACTATGAGGTCATGACGACCTTGACATTTCTGTAAAGTGATTGATTGAATATTTGATTCTGAATGCTGTAAACTACTCTAGAACCAACAAACTGAAAAACTGAGAAACATATAAGGAACTGGATCAAGTACTATACATGTACTAAGGAAACCAATGTATACAACCAGGAAGGATCAAAGTATGTCAGGCTTATTATTGTGCAGAAATGTCCTAAGTACACACCCTACAGTTTTGTTTTCAATTCATTTACCAAGTGTCCTTGTTTTTTCGAATTAAGTCACCAGATCAAATAATGATCATCGTGCAATCATGAAGATTAGAACACATAATTCTGCTTATTCCACACCACTAATGACACCTGCAACAGTTAACTTTCTATTGAGGCTAAATAAAATTATAACTGAGTTTACCATAACCCGATCGACCCTCTGATAAAAAATAAATAAAATAATGGTCACGCGATCATGGTGCAATTTTCAATTTCGCGGTGCAGTTTTGACAGCGTGTGAATTTCACGGTACTATACGGTGCACAGGTATAAAACAGTCAAAATGGCGTCTCCCAGTGCTGTTTTGGCTGAACAGTTTCAAAAGCGCTCAATGCTATGGCGTGCACTCTCTATAAAGAATCAATAGTTGAATTGTTTGAGAAGTACCACAAACAGGTCGGTAAATGCCCCGTGTTCCAGGCCACCTGTCGTACCGATATAAAATCAGACTCATGTGCAAATTGTGCTGCTTTGGAGCTGACCCTCTTCCGGACTTGCAGAAATAATTGTTTTACCCCTTTGCAATAATTGCAAGTGTTTGGGAAAAAAACCAGTTGTTGCCATGCCTTTTACATACACAATTTCATATTATTATCTATTGTAGTTCTTAAAATACCAAATTTTCTTATTCATCAAAGCTCATCGCCACCTTAAATGTAACTTCACCAAAAAATAAAATAAAATAAAATGCCTACCTACCTACCCTATTTTTTCAGCAATGTTGCAGTAAGCCAGCGATTTTTTTCCTTATATAAGCGATACCGATAAACAGACCCGTTCCAAAACGAAAAAAAATACCGTTCCCACAATTTCAAGAAAACAATTCCCAATTTCGAGCAATATATCGGTAATGAACAAAAATCGAGCCTATTCCTATATTATTTACAAATCGGATGTTTACAGCCTATCATAACATAGCAGGGCTCCAAGAATAGGATAGCCCGACGCCCGGGGCTAGTCCAATCTGAATCCGGGCTAGTCTCTCTTTCAAAAATGGTTGCCCGTCGGGCTAGTCTAAAAAAATCTCGGGGCAATCAAAAATACAACCAGAAATTGAGTTTTATTGCGTGTAATTTGCAGCCGTATTTGTTAAAAATTATCTCCCTTCATTAAAGTTCATCAATTTGAAAGTGCGCATTTCATTGGCTGATTACATAATTTGAACCAATCGCATTACAGCTTTCATATTCACGCAAATTTGTCACGTTGGACAGAAGAAGAAATATCATTCGAATATTAATAGTTTGAACGTAGATTTCTTTTTAATATACTTTTTTTCGATGAATTGCTGTATATTATTTTTCTAAATAGCAAGTCTGTATCTTAAAAATGCTTAACAACGAACGCTTATTCACAAATGCAAGCTACTAAATAACACCGGGAACGCGCACCTGTTTTAGATGGTTTAATGTGCGGGACCCGGAACGGTTTTTGACGTGATTTGCGGCGCGATCCTAAAACTGTAAAAAGAAAATAATATTGTTTTAGTTATGTGATGCAATAGATATAAAAGAAAAATAGAACCTTCTAGTTTGGTTCTAATCACATGTGTATTATTAATTAATTAAATAAAACAAAGTAAAAATGAAAAACATTTGATATCGACAAAATAATGTATCGGCAACTATTCATTGGTAATAATAATTTCGGGGCAAGTTAAAAAATATCAGGGCAAATTACTTTTCAGTCAGGGCAAGTGGACTTTTGAAATCTACTTGCCCTGGGCTATTCCCCAATATTAATTTTCTTGGAGCCCTGCATAGGCTTGTGTATACCTATAGGGATCCGTGTATTGACAATTGCCTCGATATTCAAAACGAGGCCGGGGTTTTCCGTTTTAATTTAAGCAAAATAACCACGAATACAAAATGTAACGTTATTTACAAAATGCAACTAATTCGAAAAAAGTAGAAACTCGACGAGAGAAAAAACGAAAATTCAAAAGAGTACGACCAAGAAAAACGTACACACACATTTCAGGAATCGTTGAAGAAAGGGCGAGATTGGCTCGAATTTCGTGACAGCAAAATGTTTTGTTCATACTGCGTCGAGTTCCCTACCGACGAAAAAGACAAGAAATCGTTGTTTGTTCAGGGAAGTAATTTTAAATTGGAATCGGTTTTTTACATGAAAAAGGCGAAGCAAGCAGGTCCCTGTCAAAGTACTGCTTCAAAAATTCTTCAGACAATGAACAAACATGTCAACGCATCCTCATCAACAGCTCTAGGACCAAACTCAACCCAGAACTTTTTCTAATAAACTTTATTAAATTGTTATAATTAGAGTGCTATTTTATTAAATAATTTATATTTACCTTTTAGTTGAATATTATATTGCCGTTACTGACTTTTGACCTGGGCTAGTGAGTTTTAGTTAATCAGAACACAGAACAGGCTGAGCCAAACAACGTTGTCATCCCTAATGAGGATCACACGAGAGAGTGCCGACACACTCACTGATGAACAGCAAAACCTTAGGCCTAAAAAAATAATATGTGTGTTTCTGGTTTCACCCTGTCAAAAAGTTAGGGTAGGTAGGTAGGAAAAAGTTTGTTTTTTTAGATATTTTTTTTATATGTATTGTTCGCATATATATATTATGCCATTTTTGTACTAAGGCAACTTCTTGATAACCTTTGCAAACAGTTTGGATCCAGATTTGATGCTTAACAACTCTGGCTAATAAAATTATCATTTGAATAAAAATATTTGTTGTTTGATTGTAATATTTCCTTTTTGTTTTATTTTTGCTAAAAATATTTAGGGTCGGCCGTGAAAAAGTAGGGTCGGTCGGGAAACCGAAAACACACCTATTTTTTTGTTAGGCCTTATTGTTGACATTTTTAAAATGAAGAATACATAGACATTAGACTGTAATTTAGTGTATATCTTTTATTTATTAAAATAAAAGATAACAGAACACTTGCATAGTCCTTGTTTACTTAAAATAATTGATTTTTAATATTTCCCAATTTGGGGGAGTTCACGACTCGATTTTTCCCAATTTGGGGGATTTCATGACGCGATTTTTCCCAATCTGATCGGACCCGGACCAAAAAATAGTGAAAAAAATCGCTTTAAACATAGATATAATTTTATTTGGCCTGATTCAAGTTCCTAGGATGGAGACTGCTACCCACAATAAGTTTGATGTAAATAAACAAAATCTATACTCACCAATTAGTTCCTGATCAAAAGCAGTCTGTAAAGGCATGTTTGGTTTTGTGCTACTTGATGTAGAGATGTCACTTTTAGAAGAAGAAGATCTTATTCGCATTTTATCCGGTTGTTCATTCGACTGAGTGTAGACATTTTCCGGGGCAGGAGCTTTCTGACTTCCTGATGGGTTCTGATTTGTCTTCTTTTGGGAATCCCTTAAGTTGTTATTGATGTAGTGAGTCGATTTCTTGGGCGCATTAGTGGAGCACCAAGCTGCGTATGAAGGTTTTCCGTTATTGAGAATTGTGGGCCCACATTCGTCGTCTTGGAGTTTAGACTGACCTCCTCGTCGTTTATTTGTATCCTTGGACTGAAAAATTCTCCGAGCATCAAAGAAGGGTTTTTCCTCTTTTGTGTTGTGTATTTTATCGTCAAATGCTTTTTCCTTGTCCTTGTTCATCGATATTTTTTCAATACTGGGAGTGCCTTCACTAGTGTTTCCAAAGATGTTGCTTGACTTGGTGAGATGAATCTCTTCTATGCCACTAGTTCCGCTGCTTATGCTACTTGTACTATTTTTCCGTGCCAGCAGCGGACTGCCATTTAATCCTAGTGAACAATCGTCTTTTTCACCTTTACCTCCACATACATCTCCAAAATCATCCAAACCATATTTCGAATCTGGAGACACTGTGGTGGGTCTCAAATCATCAGGGACACTATTATTTCGTCCCCGTATAGGTCTTGGAACAAACTTTTTACTTCCCTTGAATGATTTAGAGGTTGTGCTATCTGTGGATCGCTTTTTTAGGAGATCTGAATCATCCTTTTCTTTGCCACCATTTTGAATGTTTTTCAACGTTTTAGCAACTTCCGAGTAACTAGGCTTCAAATTGTTTGCAGCAAACTGTTGATCAAGCTCCTTTGTGGGTGTCGAGGAGGAGGAATTTAAAACATCTGATGTTCCAAAAGGATTGTAGGATCCACATGAAGAGCCAAGTTTGTTTAAGGCTTCTGCATACATTTCGAATCCATCCACACTAGCGTCTTGAAAATCAAACTGTTCTTGCAAAGGAATATTTGCCTCTGGCATTGTTGACAACAGAGGGTTGGAAGAGCTCAATGCTTCAAGAAGAGATTGCGCAACTGGAGTAGAAGCCAGAGTGGCATTATCTGCATTACGTGAATCTGCCTCATAATCTGATGGACTAATCCTTCCCATACCTTGCATCACACTGTTCAAGTTTGTGAAGAAATTGGGATTTTGCAAATCAAAATCCACACCACTGGAAGGTGAAGATGGGGGAGTCACAAAACTATCCCACGAGAATGATGCAGGATCATTGGCTGGAGGTTGGAAACCACTGAACTGTGTCCACGTGGAGTAGTCCGAGAATTGACCATTCAAGTTGGCCATAGGATTGAATACTCCAAAGTCTATGTCTTGACCTTGGAACTGGCCGTCCACCTGCGCTTCCTTCTCATCCATTATGGCGGAGTCTAGATCCTACCACTCGGCATGCTTTTACTGAAATGTACAAAACAAAATAATTTAGATTAATAATAAAACACTAACTGAAGTGATATTTGAACAAGCTTTGTAGAGGACCATAAGTTTCATTATGCTTCATGCAATATATGAACACTCTTTGCCTTGTGGTTTCCGAGATTTTTCATATATGTTTCCCAATATGACTGTAAAACATGCGACTCCTGGGTCGGGGCCAAATTTAACCCTAGAGTCACGATTTCAACATACTTGGTAGAAACTGCTTGTAATACACCTTTTTCTACACCTAGATGTATATACAAGAAATCCGCGGATTCACGTCTCGCCTAACGGGGGCAGAACATAAAAATAAAAGATAAATGTTGGTTAAATGAATGTTTGTAGACATTTTAATAACTAACAAAAGGTCAATGACCTTGAAGCTCTACTGATAGGTTTTTGATAGCTAGATCAGCATTCCTGTGAAGTTTCATGAAAATCCGTCAAGTAGTTTCAGAGAAGTAGTCGCTACAAGTTTTCATTATATAACTCGAAGATGGCCGCTGTCGGCCATGTTTAACGTCGAATCAAAATAATTTTTGACAAGGATCAACATCATGTCGTACTGATCATTTCAGAAAAAGTCCCATATCAATATCACTTATACTTTTCAAGAAGTAGTCACTACAAACTTGTATTTTGAAAATCTATTTTTAGCCATAGCAGCCATCTTGAATTTCTGGCCGACCTGAAATTTTGCTAGGATCAATTAGACATCAAGAGCAACATTCCTGTGAAGTTTCATGAAAATCTGAGTAGTTATAGAGGAGAAGTCGCTACAAGTATTTACTAGATAACTCTATGTAAACATAGATGGCCGTTGACAGCCATGTTTAACATCGAATCAAAACGATTTTCGACAAGTCCCATATCAATATCACTTAAGAGTTTCCAAGAAGTAGTCGCTACAAACTTGTTTTTTAATAATCTATTTTTAGATTTGGCAGCCATCTTGGATTTCACATCAACAGGAATGTTTGCTAGGATCAACTAGATTTCATGGGCAACATTTCTGTAAAGTTCCATGGAAATCCATATGGTAGTTTCAGAGGAGTAGTCGCTACAAAAAAAGTTTACGGACGGACAGACGGACATACAAAAAATCAGGCTTTGTGCTACTCAAAACTTGTGTGTCTGTTTTTGTGTGTACGTTCTTACCCTGTGTGACTATTTTCTACATCTTGTGTGTCGTTTTTACCATTTGGACACATTTTAGTCGCACAAGCTCCCCTCCCCTTGTGTGACTGCATTTTTTTATTGCTTTAAAGGAAGAATTAGACTATTCCCTGCGCATAGAGACAAACTTGCTTGTGTGTCAGTCACACAAGTATACTTTATACACAAAAAAAGACACACAAGGCCCTCCTGTAAACTCGGACGGACGGACAGACGGATGACGGACACCGCACCACCGCATAAGCTCTGCTGATCTCTGATCAGTAGAGCTGAAAACAATGGAGTTTACAGTTTGCTGATATGACATTTAAGTGCCTTTGTTTAAAAACAAAATGCCATTCTATAAAAAAAAACACCTAGGTCAAGATCATAGATAAAATTCATGTGTCCAAAAAGATGCACTACACAAGACACAACTACGTCAAAATAGAATGTTTTATCTTCCAAAGATTAAGCTATAAACTAGGTTTAAAGCATCTAGTGCATAATAAAAGTTCATGAGAAAGTCATGTAAATGTAACAATTAAAGGGCAAAGGGCAGATAACTTTAATCCACATTGGCTTTTTAACATGTTGTGATGTACTACCCAAGAAACAACTATAAGCGAAGTTTGAAAGGCCTAATGCATAAAGTTTGTGAAAAAGTGACCTAAATGCAAATGTTGAAGGTAAAAATTATTAAGTTATCTGTCACTTGCTTGGACGGTCAAGGTCACATCCATATTTGCTTTGTCACGTTGCAATGTACCACCCAAGATACAACTATAAGCAAAGTTTGAAAGGTCCAGTGCATATAGTTTGTGAAAAAGCAACCTAAACGCAAAAATTGAAAGTAAAAATTATAAGGTTATCTGCCCTTTGCTTGGAGGGTCAAGGTCACATCCACATTTGCTACATCACGTTGTGATGTACCACTCAAGATACAACTATAAGCAAAGTTTGAAAAATCTAGTGCATACAGTTTGTGAGAAATTGACCTAAACACAAAAGTTGAAGGTAAAAATTATTAAGTTATCTGCCCTTTGCTTGGAGGGTCAAGGTCACTGACACATTTACTTTGTCACGTTGCAATGTACCACCCAAGATACAACTATAAACAAAGTTTGAAAGGTCTAATGCACAATTTGTAAAAAAGCGAACCAAAAGCAAAAGTTGAAGGTAAAAATTATCAAGTTATCTGCCCTTTGCTTGGAGGGTCAAGGTCAAATCCACATTTTCTTTTTGACATGTTGTGATGTGTACTACACAAGAAACAACTATAAGCAAAGTTTGAAAGGTCTAATGCATAAAGTTTGTGAGAAAGTGACCTAAACGCAAATGTTGAAGGTAAAAATTATTAAGTTATCTGACTCTTGCTTGGAGGGTCAAGGTCACATCCGCATTTGCTTTGTCACGTTGCAATGTACCACTCAAGATACAACTATAAGCAGCAAAGTTTGAAAGGTCTTAATGCATGCAGTTTGTGAAAAATGCAAATGCAAAAGTTGAAGGTAAAAAAAATTAAATTATAAGGTTATCTGCCCTTTGCTTGGAGGTTCAAGGTCACATCAACATTTACTTTGTCACGTTGCGATTTACCACCCAAGATACAACTATAAGCAAAGTTTGAAAGGTCTAGCGCATATAGTTTGTGAGAAAATGACCTAGACGCAAAGCTTGAACGCCGACGCCTCGCCACCACCAGAAAAGCATCACATATATGTCTCTTTTCTTCTTCGAAAAGGCGAGACAAAAACTATGTCAAACATGATAATCGGATATTGTCAGGTGAGTTAGGCGGAGTTAAAAGTCCAAATACGGAACGGACAGAGTGTGAGATGTTTCGAAAGGAAAACATTTAAGAAAAACATCTCTACTAAAAATGTACATTTATTACACAAACTGCATTATGTTCTTCCTTTTTGCAAATTGTATGCATGCACATGTGTCATAACATTCAGTCAATTGAAATATGGCAGTTGTTTATGCAGGCATTGCGTCAGGGTTTCCCCCAGAAAATTGTGAAGGCATGTTGTTCTGACATTACATTTACCAAACTGGGCTTGAAAGAAATAGTGCCTATTAATGGCAAAATGGCAAAATAACATACTTCTATGATTTTGGTGCAAAAGGAACAAGAATCACCATAGAAATTCTATTTTTCTTCTTTTAAATCTGTTATTCATGAAAATTAAGAAAATCTTAAGGCATGTTGCTCTGATGAAGGCATGTTGTTTTTCCTTTCTTTTCCAGGAAGGCATGTTGCATGCGACATGCCTTATGATCCTGGGGGAAACCCTGTTGCGTGATATCTTTAGAAACAACTCCGGGAGTGTGAATTGGGGTCAATCCATATAACTGCCTACTCTATAAAGGGGTCGCTTCTAAACTATGATAGGTACACACGTAAGAGCTATTATTCTCATAGATAGTGGCACGGAAGAGGGTAAATAGTTGAATTTTATAAGAATCAATACCCTTTTTATATTACATATTCAATCAGTTGAGATGGTTCCTCTGTCTTGCGCTACTCTGCATGACAAGTTAACTTTGCATTCCGGACGGAATTCTGTCCTTATTCAGAAAGAAGACTTGCTAACCACTGTTTGGGATACGGTCGAACCTGTCTATAGCAGTCACCTCAGGGAATGATTGAAGTTGGCTGCTATAGGCAGGTGGCTGTTATATAGAGAGTCATGTTGCATAACTTGTACATGTAAAGTATGATTGATTGAATTGGATTTTATAGTCGCACCAACAGCTAAGGTCATATGGCGACTTTCCAGCTTCCATTGGTGGAGGAAGACCCCAGGTGCCCCTCCGGGCAATTTTCGTGCACGGGCTGGCACCTGGGTAGAACCACCGACGTTCCGCAAGCCAGCTGGATAGCTTCCTCAATGTAAAGTATGAAGTAATTAAACATAGTGTTATGTCAAATCAACATTTATTTCAACATACATGCAGAAAAGAATATATTTGTTTAATTTATTAAAAATGTATTCAATTTTAAAACTGTGGCCAATTTCCAATAGTTTAACTTCCACGCATTGCTCTAGCGTGAGAGCCTTACGTTTGAAAGCCATTTTTTAATAGGCCTACAGTAGGTCCTTACTGAATGACTGACTGATGATGTTTAAACACCGACTCAATTACTTACTCACGATCGACTAACGATTAAGTTTACATAGTTACATAGCAACGACCACGTGATATAATTTCATGCATATCTCGCAATATCTCTCTACCTACTTTTGTTTTGGGATTCAATTGACGATGACCGTTATAAGTGATAACTGGACACTAATTGGACTCATTTACACCGGCCACTGACTTCGTTGAGCAGGTCTTGTTATATAATGGTGAGATTTATACCGGAATGCATTGGGAGGACCAAAGGCTGACTGTTACGGCCAGGGTCACGTTATACAGAGGTGACCGTTAGTACGATTTTGACTGCTTTAAGTAATCTCATTTATTTGACGTCTGGGGTGCTTTTTTTTTAAACATACAGACGTTTATAGACACAGCCTTTTTACCCTTCTTTGTAGACGCCCATATACGACGTGTTCCTTAAGGCCAAAAAAAAAATACCTGTGTTTCCGGTGGCCCGACCGACCCTATTTTTAAGGGGCCGACCCTAAAACTTTTTATGAAAAAAAAATAATAAAAAAAAATAAATAAAAAAAATTGTGTTTATTTGTTCTGAACAATGATTTATCACCATATATCGAGGTAAACTTACATCACAGAGAAACTTTCAGCTGTATCATCAACTTGTATTGGGTTTATGTGATAAATACATGTAGTAGAATCTCACAATATCTTGCTCCAAACTTTTTTTTAAAAAAAGCCCACTACCGACCCTATTTTTTCAGAGCATGCAATAGGAAACACACCTATTTTTTTTTGGGCCTAAGCAAAAAAACATCATTATTTTCCCCATAATAACCATTAAAATTCCACTCTTTCAGAATAATTCCCCATTCAAAATGCTGTTCATCGTAAAATCATCTGTTTATTTATAACCAAGTTGTGTACCGATTTATAACCGCAAACAGTTATAATTTAGCCGATGTTTTCTATTACACTGCAGGGTTTAAATTTGAAATAACAGAGCGATGTAAATGAAATCACCTCGGTTTTCAAAGTAGCTGAAGTTTATGCGATGAAAAAATCGTAGCAGACTAAAAGCAGAATTGTTTTTTAGCTCCAATGTCTTCTTACACTTGACAACTCAACAAATTCCGCCATTCTTCGGGGTTATTATCCCACATGCTCAATATGTTCGGAATCCGTGATTTTAAGACAATCGTGACCAACTTACAAATATACGTTATCAAAAAAAGTTTGTCTCAGACTCAAATTTCCAGCCTTTCTTAAAAATGTCACACAGGGAATATTTATACAAAGATACCGGAAAAAAATAATCTACAAGCACCAAAATGATAACCAATTTTTTGTGCAGTGCGTGGTTCAAGTGGAGTGCGTGGTTCAAGTTGAGTGCGTGGTTCAGTGGTAGAGCGCCAAACTTAAGATCTGACTGTTTATGTCTAGCGCCAAGCCTGCGCTAAGATCACACATAAAAAAGTCAAACGGTATGCACAGGTCGGAGGAACAGCGCATATCAAAAATCGTCTCGGCGTTCGCAGACGTGTATTTTATGCACTACGACATGTGGCCACTTCTGAATCGGAATTAATTTAACCTCATGTAATAGTTCAATTATATGTCATGTTATGTAGTTTAGACACCATTTAATTTACTGACGCCAGTGACGGCCATAGATAATGTTGCGTTTCCCGCCTCCTGTCATACTGTAGTTTCAACTGGTGGGTGGGGTATATAATTATTAGTCCAGACTGATTCTTGTTTTCATTTGTGTGAACTTATTTGCTGTTTAAAGGCAACCTTAACATGGTATACGTTAACTGAAAAATCGGAAATTAAATGAAAACAACATGATATGATAAGCCAAACACTGTGACCAGGATTATCTCGCGAGGCATAATGAATGTGTTTTTACTCACGTATCGCCTTTACCGCTTTTTTACTATTAAATACGGATACTACATATAAAGAAAACAAAGCCTGTATAATACCAAAGTCAAACAATTGTTTGTTTTTCACAAACACAGATCAATTACCTAAACAAACATTAATTCTGCTCCATTCGTTACAAGTTTAACCCAAAAGCTCGCTCAGTCACGTGATCAGCTTTGAGATCGCACGAGATTCCAAACCGAAAGTAGAAATTCATTCCAAAGTCAAGGTTACATTGCACCATAGATCTACATACGCCTGTATATCCATGATTGCACCATTGATTTTCCTTATAATAATAATAATAATTTATTTATTTAACGAAGGTTAAAACACATTAAGTTAGGCGTATAAAATACATACACTTATTGCCTTCGAACAATAATACTATAAAAGTTATAAATGCATGTAAAAACATTCATACTGATGCGCACACACGCAAACATCCATATACACAACACTACTACAAATCCGACAAACACTCATTGGTATCCATAGTATCATAAATGAAGAATATTTAAGATTGGTCAGTTTTTTTGATGATGCTCTAGCAAAATTATGAAATCTTTCTCAGAGTATAAAGATACCAATTTTTAAGATTAAATTTTGAAACGGATACATATGTCATATTAATATTCATATACATGTATATGCAGGAGTTTAAAAGAATCACACACATTTACAGTAAAATTGGTTAAACATCTAGGATAAAGACCTCGTCTATCACCTACCAAAAAAAGTCAGTCTACTAAGATGATGCTTTAGCAAAATTATGAATAAGTTGTTTTATCGGAAATAATTTATAAAGCTTATTACTTGGATACACATTTATTCTGTCAGGATTTTGTTATTTTATTTACAGTGTTATATTTTGTCCGATCATATTAGGTCGATCTTGCGTAATAAATATTAACATGTATTATCTTATTTTCTATACGTGTATACAAAAAATGAATATGCTGGATATTCATAGTCTCTTGTAATTTAATTGTTAAATCCTGGTATTTGTGCATTTTAAATGTGTTAAACCACAAACCTAATGACTTTATTCACAGATTAATAGTATGTACAAGGATTTGTCAAATCAACATTTAGTGCGTGCCCCCCTAAAAATTACGGATCATACGTGTATGTCCATGTTACTGTAGATAAAATATCAAACAATTTCGATGCACGCCCTCAGTATAAAAAAAATTCTCAATCGCTCCGCTCGCTGAACGCTTAATGGCTAATGAGTGGTCTAATTAACACATTCTTAAATCCTTTTATTTGAAAACGGACTTTTTTATTCATACATGTATGTCCATGTTACTGTAGATAATATATCAAACAATTCTGATGCACGCCCTCAGTATAAAAAAATGGCTTCGCTCGCTCGACGCATACTGGCTAATGAGTGGTTTAATTAACACATTGTTAAATCCTTTTATTTGAAAACGGACTTTTTTATTCATACATGTATGTCCATGTTACTGTAGATAATATATCAAACAATTTCGATGCACGCACTCAGTATAAAAAAGTTTATCGCTCGCTCAACGCATACTGGCTAATGAGTGGTTTAATTAACACATTCTTAAATCCTTTTATTTGAAAACGGACTTTTTTATTCATACATGTATGTCCATGTTACCACAGGAACTGGTCACTTTTAATTTTTGCCTTCTATTATTATAATTGTCTATAAAGGACTTTAATGGGAAATTTTGGAAAATGCTGGTGTTCTTTTTCAGAGGTCAAGCAGACGTTCGAAACAATCTCAGTTACATGCACACTATATACTAACATGTGCAGAAATAAATTTCCTATCCAACAATACCTTTCTTCCTACGATCCCTTGTAAATTCCCTGAGATATCCGAGTTCAAAGTCACCAAAGTGCAATTTCAGGCTACTCGTCGTTTGTTTATGTCCCCTATGTAAACAAATGAAATTTACCGAAAATCAGGTGTCCGTTAATTCCGTTAATTTCGACGCAGTATTCCAGCTTCAAATCACAACCAATTCACTAAAGTAAAGCATCGATACGTAAATAAATCCATATTTTATCAGTTTGCATAGTCCGTATCACGAGAAAGTCACACAACAACGAGTATTTCGCCACTTGTTATCGGCACTAGCAGACTTTACAAATGAAACCGCCATTTTCAAATGAATTACGGGGCCGAATGACGTCATGATGCGAATCTAACAGCTATGGTAAGTATTTTTACTTTTTAATATTATTCTTGAATATATTAGAAAATACGTTTGTGCTTATCCATAACACTATTATAATCAATAATAGTGTTATGGATAAGCACAAGCGTATTTAATAATATATTAAAGAATAATTTTAAAAAGTTTTTTTTTTTTTACCATAGCTGTTAGGTTCGCATTATGACGTCATTCGGCCCCGTAATTCATTTGAAAATGGCGGTTTCATTTGTAAAGTCTGCTAGTGCCGATAACAAGTGGCGAAATACTCGTTGTTGTGTGACTTTCTCGTGATACGGACTATGCAAACTGATAAAATATGGATTTATTTACGTATCGATGCTTTACTTTAGTGAATTGGTTGTGATTTGAAGCTGGAATACTGCGCCGAAATTAACGGAATTAACGGACACCTGATTTTCGGTAAATTTCATTTGTTTACATAGGGGACATAAACAAACGACGAGTAGCCTGAAATTGCACTTTGGTGACTTTGAACTCGGATATCTCAGGGAATTTACAAGGGATCGTAGGAAGAAAGGTATTGTTGGATAGGAAATTTATTTCTGCACATGTTAGTATATAGTGTGCATGTAACTGAGATTGTTTCGAACGTCTGCTTGACCTCTGAAAAAGAACACCAGCATTTTCCAAAATTTCCCATTAAAGTCCTTTATAGACAATTATAATAATAGAAGGCAAAAATTAAAAGTGACCAGTTCCTGTGCATGTTACTGTAGATAATATATCAAAAAATTCTGATGCACGCCCTCAGTATAAAAAATGGCTTCGCTCGCTCGACGCATAATGGCTAATGAGTGGTTTAATTAACACATTGTTAAATCCTTTTATTTGAAAACGGACTTTTTTATTCATACATGTATGTCCATGTTACTGTAGATAAAATATCCAACAATTTCGATGCACGCACTCAGTATAAAAAAGTTTATCGCTCGCTTCGCTCGCTCCACGCATAAAGGCTAATGAGTGGTTTAATTAACACATTGTTAAATCCTTTTATTTGAAAACGGACTTTTTTACCCTATCAATGCACTACCGCAACCGTTTTATGAGGCTAGAAACGGACCCGAAAAATGACTAAAAACTTAAGCTGAAATCCTGGATCCGCCCATGTTGAGTGTTGAACAAACTTTAGATATTTGATACTTCCACGATAGCGTATTAGCAATATTATTTTATATATATAGGCTATATACAGTATATATAGTAGTTTTATATGGGACGAATGTATGTCAATACCAAAAATGCGCCTTTTTTTCCCGTAGAAAATGTTTAAACACATATCAATCAAACGATCTCGAGAGCGTCCGCCAATATAAAAAATATGCAATAAAAACAGGGGGTCACGTATCATGTAAAAAAACCACCAGTCTGTTGAATGACGTCACGTTCTATTTTGACACGTCACAGATAGATCTACTTTCGCTTTACTGTCTATGTCAATTATAATTAAATATCTCAAACAAACACTAATAAACGTTTCCAATAAACAAATGAACATCATTCGGATGAATTATATATGGAAGACGGATGCGGCCATTTCGACTTTGCGACTTCGCGACTTTTCGCCCTGTTAATACAAGGCAAAAAGTCGAAGGCGAAAAGTCGCCAAAATGAAAAGTCGAAGGCGAAAAGTCGCCAACCCGAAAAGTCGAAGGCGAAAAGTCGCAAACCCGCCGTTTTTTTCAAAATTTCGACTCGCAAAGTCGCCAATCCGATATTGTGAAATTTCGACTTTTCGCCACGAAATTTCGTCCAAAACGGCGGGTTTGCGACTTTTCGCCTTCAGCTTTTCGGGGTTGGCGACTTTTCGCCTTGTGGAAAGGGTTATTGACAAGGCGAAAACTCGATGGCGAAAAGTCGAAATGGCCGCATCCGTCTACCATAAATGACTATTGCAAGTGAGTCAACAGACGGGATGTATATATTGAAGTCGAAAAGTCGCCAACACGAAAGTCGCCAGCTCGAAAATTCGAAGGCGAAAAGTCGCCATCCCGAAAAGTCGATGGCGAAAAGTCGCAAACCCGCCGTTTTGGACGACATTTCGTGCGAAAAGTCGAAATTTTACACTATCGGATTGGCGACTTTGCGAGTCGAAATTTCGTCCGAAACGGCAGGTTTGCGACTTTTCGCCTTCGACTTTTCTGGTTGGCGACTTTTCGCCTTCGACTTTTCGTATTGGCGACATTTCGCCTTCGACTTTTAGCCTTGTATTAACAGGGCGAAAAGAGTCGCGAAGTCGCGAAGTCGAAATGGCGCATCCGTCTTCCATAATTATAGGTAATAATAACAACTAGCAATCAAGTGTGCATTTTGTATCACCAGGACCCGTTTATATTACGTCTATCATAGGGTTGGCGCTCAATTTGTTCCCTATATAGTTTTGGTGTTATTGGGCGCAGATAACGTTTATTTTGGTGTTTTTTTGCTTGTCAACATTTTATGCCCCACCAATAATTGATTGAAACATACTTTTTTGATTGTCAATATCTTTTTTAAAAACAAATGGCCCCACGCCCCCTCAACTCGTTCCGTTACCAACCTCTGAAATTCGATGCCTGAACACTGCTTCCGTGATGAATCAGATTATAATCAATCAGTTCCTGAGTCTATCAGTTCCTGAGTCTGGTCGGCTCCTGAGCGGGTCGAGTTGCCATCGCGCCTGCTGAGTTAGCGGTTCTTACCGTTCTTAGTTGCTGTTAATAAGGCCTGTATTGCTGTATTTTAATTCTGCTTATGCTTTGTGTTGCTTTTGTTAGTTTGTGCACATGAATCTGTATAGCGCTCTGTTCCAAATTCAGTGTGTCCTCATTTTGAGATGTCATGTTTGAAGCATACAGATTGAGTCAATCAGTACATTTCATATCTGATATGAGGCAGGGAGTAAGTTTGTTCATGTTGTTTTTTTGCGCTGAAGATACCAAAATAATTCAGAAATTAGTCTTCAATTCGATGTCGCCTATGTGGACTTTCGAAAAACATAATACGGTAAAATTCAGTTGAGTTGAAGCAACGTCAACGATATAACAATCTATTTTTAAACCTTTTGTGACTGACCCTATTCTAAGCGTCCGAACACATTATACGTTTGATTTGATTCTTTATTTTCCTCCCAGTTGGAGAGCATACAATATAATTTTACATATTAGCATTCAAACAATACAATAGTAATATATACATGACAATCAGTAATTTAGGGACAAATATACGCAATAACACAGAAGTACTACTACAACAGACAATGAGAGACATTTTGACATAGAGTAAAGTATAAGAATAAGTTAAAATATATACATTCATGTTGGAATCTTTTAATATAATTAAACTGATTCCATGACTGTACTCGTATTTTCATGGAACATGTTTGCTTACACTTATAATTAATGTGCAGGTTATTTTAAAATACTTTTTATATTCAATATGTACAACAGACGTATTTAGTCATATTACAAAGTGTTACAAATTGTTATGTTTAAAGATAAACTAGTAATCGAGTCTTTACCCAGCCTTTATGAAACGAAATAAAAGAGCAGGTATGGAATCACACATAGTTTACTTTATCTTACTTTAACCAGTTTATCAAATACATTCTTGAAAAACAAACATCATAACATCACTCTCCCTTATGGAAACGAAATATAAGGAAGAGTCAATGACATTATATTTTAATGTCACACATAGCTATTAATATGTTATTTTCAAGTTACCGCTCGTCCAACATTCTATTTTAAATGGAAAGCATTAATAACAACTTTTAAACAAGTCAGATTGCATTTATCAATAAGTGGTCTCATACCATTTAGCATGACAATTATTTGTTCCCGCGGACTTAAGTTTATGAATATGTTAAATACATTTGAACCAACAATGGTAAAAATTGACTGCCACAGTTTTACTGAAATACGTTCAATACGAACACAATAAAACATATAGTGTTCTGACATAGATGAAACTTGTCTTTCACACCGGGGGCAACTTTTGGTATAAGTGTCACTAAATAATTTACATAATAAACATATTGCACTTTTGCATTTAGTCGTGTATTTTGGTTGCGCTTTAGAAAATTCCCATAACTCACAAGCATGACTAAGCATTGGTTTTATCCATAAAAAGTCTCTTAAAGAGCAATCATTATTTACTCTAAATGACCATTCAGTTTCTGCCATTGTACACACACTGTTTTTTTTATATCATGCGCTTCCACGTAAATTTCGAAGGAAACACACCAAACATTCTGAATTCATTTAAAACATTGAGAAGTGAATACTTCCTTAAAATACGATAGATTTCTGGTATGTATCCTCTCTGATGCGATGGATTTTCGATAAAATGTAACAGTCTATAAATAAAGACCTCTCTTACTACATGTGGACATATTGAACGGCATAATTGTCCTAAAAATAGAAGCTTACGAGTGTCAATTTCGCTTTCAATTGATTTAGCACCTATCAAACTAAGACATACATCAGTTCTCGTCTGAGTAGGAATTGATTGCATATATTTTATGCAGAATCGATGCGATCGTTCCAACAATAACATATAACTTTTTGTCATGTCATACTACAGTTCGCAACCATACAGGACTTTTGGAATTACAACGGACTTGTATATTTTCATTGATGTTAGAGGGTGAAGACCATCTTCATGGAGACCAGCATTTATCAAACCTAAAAATGCACCTCTTAATTTACGGCAGGATTCTTTGATACTGCCCTGTATATCCATGTATTTATTACAAATAACTCCTAGATGTGTATAATTTATAGTTTCGGCGACAGGTTCATTACCAATTTTCCATGTTCTATCTTTGTTTTCGAATTCAAACTTTGTCTCATTAAAAACTAGCACGGAACATTTACTTGTATTATATTTAAATCTCCATTTAGTTGCATAGTCACTACATATGGACATCATTTTGTCCAGGCCTAGTTTTGAAAATGACACGAGAACCATATCATCCGCAACAGTTAAACAACTACAATTAATGTTGACAAGACAAAAGCCAAGACCCGAGTCTTCAATTTCTGATATTAAGCCATTAATATATGCAAGATAGAGGAAAGGGCTACTGACTCCTCCCTGTCTTGTTCACTGCCGTACACGAAGCGCTTCAGATACATTACCATTACATCGAACACGACTTGTCACATTATTATACATATCAATTATGGCTTTGTAAGTTGTAGGATCTATGTTAAATTCATTCAGTTTAAAGAAAAGGCCATTATGCCATAATCTATCAAACGCCTGTCTTGAGTCATTTAATCCGACATACAATTTGCTTTTATTTTCCTTAGCAAAATAAATGCTTTCACGAAAGGTAAAAGATGTCATTAAGCATCCTACGTTTTTTTGAAAACCCCCTTGAAGATGGTTTTTCCATTTGCTAAGCGGGACAATATCACCCTTTCATATAAGTTCATGAATGGAGATGACAGAGTTATCGCCCTGTAGCTATTAGGATCCCTATGATCTTTTTTCCCACCTTTAAATAGTGTTATGATTATACCGCATTTCATCTTTTCGGGCGCGTGCGCTAATTTCAACATTGCTGTGAGCAAGTTTGCTATCAGCTGTTTAACTATTACACCGGCATGAATGATATGTTCATAGTATATTTTGTCCTCGCCACAATCTTTGTTTCGTTTCACCAGCCTTAGAAAATAATTAATATCCGCTTCTGAGATTGGTATGAAATCGCATACATTATAATTACTTAATTCTACGTTCCTTGAGTGTACTGTCTCATTTACATGTTGAAAAAATGCACTATCGAAATTAGCATCGTCATCGACAGAGTACAAAATCACTAAAGTAATTACGCCAACCCGACAATATGTCTGTTGGATTTCTAGATAGTTCACACGGCCGTTTAACTCACAACGAGTGTTATTTATCCTTCGGTTGAAATGTTGTGAGAAGCTTCCGTTCCTCGTTGTGAGGCCCCATATTTGATGAATGACAGAGTAAACAAGGTGAGTTTTTCCAAATTTTGAAAAATAGAGGCCTTTGTGTAAAAATATCGAAATGCAGTTAGCTAGCTATGGGTTTTCCGAGTACGCACATGTAAAAATATTGACTGTTGGTGGACATTTTAATGGAAAAACCGTACGACGCAGTCAATCTGAAAGACTTGAAAACAGGAATGAACTTATCTCATGACCAAAAAAAACATCCGAAACGTCAATCCTGGTCGACGTTTGGTGCATTGGGATCACAAATAGATGCCCAAAAGTCGCCTGCGTAACTGTTTTCTTGAAATTCGTCATAGTAACGAAGATATACCCTTTTTTGCTTTGTTCCTCGTTGTGAGCACCATAACCTCGTTGTGAGCTACACAAATGCAGTATTTGTTTGGTCCGGAAATTTAATTTAGATGGCAAGAATATACTTTTTGATCCACTAAAGCAATTAAAACGTGTTTACACGATTTTTTTTTATTACTATTAATATATGCGTAAAGATACATCATACTCGGTGCTTAGCAGTTTGTAAGTTGTGTCTAATCGGTGTACAAGTTATTTTTAGCGATGTACTGTTAATAAATCTCAGTTATATTCGAAATATTCATCAATGCCAATAACTACAGAAATACATCATAGTTTTACTTTGATCCTCGTTGTGAGCGTCAAATCGATCTTCGTTGTTAGCATTATGTATATCTTCTTTGCTTGTTACTGAACATGTCTAATTAAAAAAACGACTTTGATTATTTTTTATAAGGACTGGTATGACCATCAATATTCTTTTTAAAATTAACGTTTTCACTGTGAACGGCGTCAGAAATACAGTGTCTTTTTTCGTTTTGATTTTCATGTCGAGTAATTGTTAAAAGTAAAACCCGATTAAAACGGATTATTTAATTTAAAATTAATGTTAATTTGTTTACTTGCAAATATCAAGAATGATTTTCAATACTTTTTTATCAGGAATTGGATGATGGGATCGTTCAAGGGAAAACCGAAGCGAGGTATCAAGTGTGCAAGTGTTAAACGTGCTTCATACATTGAACGAAGGAAACGGTCAATGTACTCACCTAGACCATCGCCAATATGTAAACGCTTCAAAAGTAACCACTCGATGAAATCTCCAGATATAAAAAATACCTCCGTCAACAAAAGAAGGCATCTACCAACGCCGAGTAAATCGTCACAAAAACGAATACATTTCATGATAGACACAGAAACTGATAATGTTACTATTAGTCCACTAAAATCGCCTTTCAAAAAACTTCTATCACAGCAGCAGTACACTAAGAGTAAGGTTAAAAATACAGATAAAGTAAATATCACATCTGATGACAAATCCACAGAAAGACTGCTAGAAGAACTTGGATGTACCAATATTTTAGATGAAAATGAATTCAACAAGAAACTTGACCATAATAATAATAATACATTGCCTGTCGGATTCAAGATGCCTCAAGAAATACTAGAAGATTTGAGTGCTAAGATACCTCAACAAATAGTGGACGACTTAAACACAAAATTTCATTTGACAGATGATGAATTTCAAAGTGATGATATAAACAGCGAGGAATATATAAACTACTCCTGTAGATGAAAACCTTGTCACATGACTTACATTTAAAGGTTTGACCTTCCGCATGGCATTTCGTTTTGTGCACTTTTAAGTCTCTATTGTAAGAAAATGTTTCCTGACAACCTTCTGTTTTACATTTAAAGGACTTTTCGCCACTATGTATCACTCTGGCATGTCTTTGCAAATTAAATCTGTTTGTAAACATCGTGTTGCAGATGTGACAGGCACATTTTTTATCTTTGGGTGGCATAACTGTTTGGTTTAGCTGTACTTGCTGAAATATAAAAAATAATAATTTTAATTTAAAGTCTACAGACGAACTAGAAACAGAAATATTGTTTTAATTGAACAAGAAGCTGCGTTATGCCCCGGTGGTAGCGCTGTCAATATTACTTGTTTCAGTAGAAATTGCTGAAAATTGCATACAAAATAAGCACTGAAGTATCTAACCAGATTGTTGTAGACTCCTGAAAACAATAATTAACTTTCTTATAAAACCAAGCAACGGTTTTTTATATAAAGGGGCAATAGTTCATTGCACGCAGAACTTCAAAATTTCCTTAGTTGCAAAACAATAATTTGTGATAAATTCAGTCAAGAGTTGTCTAACTTGATAGTGTTACACCCTTTGATCACTGTCATCAACTTTCATATAAAAAAACAAAGTAACGTTCGGTTTTTAAAATATAAACACAATACAACATTGCACACACAATTTTAATCATATGGGTTACCTCGTACGGACGAACCACAGGCATCAGTGTAAAAGTAGGTACAATGTTTTTAAATAATATTTTAATCACTTTGGGTAGGTAAATAATGCAATATGAAATTTTGTTTACATCAATAGCAGTTTAGCCCCGCCTACATTAGTACTTTCACAGCTGTCAATCAATTGAGAGATTTGACGTACGGCGTTTCGGCAACTACAAAGGATGTCAAAATACTCTGTCTACCTTTTGATATCGACCGAAAATATGACGTAAGAGATATGAAAATTGTGATAGCTATTTAAACAAAATGGATAGTAATTGCTTTAGTGGATCAAAAAGTATATTCTTGCCATCTAAATTAAATTTCCGGACCAAACAAATACTGCATTTGTGTAGCTCACAA
Organism: Cyrtodaria siliqua; assembly: GCA_037043455.1. NCBI lineage: Eukaryota > Metazoa > Mollusca > Bivalvia > Adapedonta > Hiatellidae > Cyrtodaria > Cyrtodaria siliqua. The sequence continues at coordinate 321,409 of JAWPHD010000628.1, read as the reverse complement.
CGAGGTTATGGTGCTCACAACGAGGAACAAAGCAAAAAAGGGTATATCTTCGTTACTATGACGAATTTCAAGAAAACAGTTACGCAGGCGACTTTTGGGCATCTATTTGTGATCCCAATGCACCAAACGTCGACCAGGATTGACGTTTCGGATGTTTTTTTTGGTCATGAGATAAGTTCATTCCTGTTTTCAAGTCTTTCAGATTGACTGCGTCGTACGGTTTTTCCATTAAAATGTCCACCAACAGTCAATATTTTTACATGTGCGTACTCGGAAAACCCATAGCTAGCTAACTGCATTTCGATATTTTTACACAAAGGCCTCTATTTTTCAAAATTTGGAAAAACTCACCTTGTTTACTCTGTCATTCATCAAATATGGGGCCTCACAACGAGGAACGGAAGCTTCTCACAACATTTCAACCGAAGGATAAATAACACTCGTTGTGAGTTAAACGGCCGTGGTTCAGGTAAAATTCAGTTGAGTTGAAGCAACGTCAACGATATAACAATCTATTTTTAAACCTTTTGTGACTGACCCTATTCTAAGCGTCCGAACACATTATACGTACTGCATAGTTATGTGAGCGCGGAGATTGACGTGAAAACAAAATAACCTTTTGCAGCTTGTTCAATAAACAGAAATCTTTTTTTTTCTTTTTTTTTTCCATAAATTACTGTGTCATTTTAAAACCATGTTCTTCGTCTGTTTTCTGTTATCGACATTGCGAATTTTCAGATCGATTCGAACTTCGCACTAAATATGTAGGGAGCTCCGATTATTTGATTTTATAATTTCTTACCGCTTAGAATAAGACCTCCCTGCTATTGAATTCGACATCTCTGCAATTATAATGAGCATCTCTTCAATTGAATAAGAGCACGGTACAATTCAGTTGCAATCGAACATCGGTCTAACTCAAACAGAGGTTGAAGTCAATTGAAAAGTGGTCTAATTCTGTTGAACCTCTCTTTAATTGAATTAGACCTCTCTTAAATTGAATTAGACCAAGGCTCAACTGTTTGACGAGAGTTTTAATTGAGACTGTTTTAAGTTGGCGTTCCAGTAAGTACTATTACAATATGGCCAGAAAATGTTCAACAGCTTCTTCGGCTAGGGCAGAGTATAGCACTTCGAAGTGTCATGAAAGGTTCCTGATATGAGAGTAGTATAGATATGAGGGGTACCAGGCCAGTTTCCCCTCGCGGGGCACGAGCAAAACTAGTGAAATATGCCAGGGGGGACTCAGGCATGACTTACATTTATATCACTAAGATCTAAATGTAAGTCATGCCTAAATCAACATCCCAACATATTTCAACAGTTTTCACAAGCAACCCCGCTCTGGAAAACTCGCCTGATACCCCTCATATCTATACTAGTAATCAATCCGGTTTATTATTTTAATAACATAACATTTGCAACTCATTAAGCAAAGTCTGACGGAACCGGGCAGTAGTCTTCATCATCGCTCTGCATATCAGTTTTTACCATACAGTATTTTATTTTCCTACACTTTGCTATTTTGTATTTTATTTCAAGAAGCTCTTCCCTGTTTTTAACCAGTTTACTTTCATAATTATCCATTTCAACCAGCAATCGTCTTTTTTTGGTGTCCATATAATCATCACGAACTACTTCATATTCTACTTGGAGTTGCTTGCTTATCATTATTTTTTTCTATATTTATCTTTTAAATTGTTAAGTTTTCTGCAAACCATTTTTAATCTTTCTTGTTCCATTATATAATAATACCATATATACTTGTTTTTAAACCCTTATTTAATATTTTCAATATCCTTAAATGGAACCCAACTATTAAAATCCTCATTGTAACCATTCCATTTAATCAATGCTTTTTTCTTTTTGTAATCACGTCGTATTACTTTTTCAATCCTGAATATTTCTTGCTTTGCTTTTATCATTTCTAATTCATAAAAGCTTCCATCAATGTTTTCGTTTTTTAAATCTTTTATTTTGTATGTCACAGGATTTGTCTTTTGAATTTCATCAACAACAAATATTTCTTCAGTCGGTGTCATTTTAATACTCCGATGTTTTGTGCTATTATACTTGTCAACCATTTCTTGCAACACGCCTAAATATGTATTTGTATTGTTAGTTGTAAAATATTTCCACATATTTTCTTTTAATGTCCTATTAAATCGTTCAATTACTACAGCTTTTCCGAAATTAAAGTGTGATACATTTCGATATTATTATCAACAAGGAATTGCTTAAACGTCTTGTTATAAAACTCCACACATTGATCAACCCATAACAATTTACACTGTCTTCCTGTACTTATTATCTGTTGGAATGCTTTGGTAATTTCTAAACCAGTTTTATTTGGAACTGGTACAACCCAAGCAAATTTACTAAACACATCAATAACAGTAAGCAAATATTTAGTACCTTTATTACACTTTGAAAACGATTGCATATCAACCAAATCAGCAGACCATATTTTATCATTTTCATTATTAATCACACGTATAGGCTTATGAAGTTCATCTGCTAACTTGTCAGTCCATTTCAACGCCTTTTCTAGTTTTTTGAGTTTCCAAGACCTAGTTTATATTTTGTACTAATAACTGGTTTTACTATCAAATTCTTAGCGATCTTTTCTCCAACAGTTTTAGACTTACTAGATTTTAAACCAGCAAGCATGTTTTTATCACACATTCATTTATTACTAGGATTTTCATCATAACAATAATCATGATCTTTACAAACAGCATCTAATTCATTTACCGGTTCTCCGCTATCAAGTGGATTAGCAGGACCGCAATATTTATAACCAGGAATTGTTAACCCCTTTTTAGGTAACAGAGGAAGATAGCTTTATGAATACCAATATTACCACCTTCTGTGTTTTTAACAAACTTTGTTTTAGTAATACCACAAGATGCACAAGTTGCTCTACCAATTTTCGCTAAAACATACTTAGGATCAACATTTTCAGTAACCTTTTTTTCTTTTATGCAATAACTCATATATAATATGATTAGATTAAACTTCGTTTACAAAATATGATTTTATGATGTTTTTATTTTCTACTGGTTTGTAAGGCTTTAATAATTTGTAAAGAATATCATACGTACTATTTCCTTCTTGTAACTTTTTAATGAAGAATAGGCAGAAATATCCACATAGAACACTTGTTTTATCTTGATACTGAATAGTGTTGTATTTTATATTAGGTATGTACGCTAAGAGCCAGGTCCAGTATGATTATCCAGATTAATAATACCAGATTTTTGTTTATTTTGTGTTGTCGGTAATTTGTTTTTGCTGTACACCCCACTGAATTTCTGTATACCGAGCTGCTTAACCCATTTCATTATATCCAAGTTAGAGATAGGTTCATTTTAAAATATTTCTTTTTTTTACAAATGGAATGCTTCTATATGGTCTAATTTGTGAGTCTACTTGTAAACCATTTCCACGATCAACTCTTAGTCCTTGTCCTCTTCTATCTACTTGCAAACCTTTTCCAGTTAAACCACTAATAACAACGGAATTCCTAATGATGCAAGAAGCCCAAGAAATCCTCCGTCCTGCTGTTGTTTTTTTGTTAGTTTAACAGGGCAGCGACCTTTTGACCTTGCTATTTTATTTTTTTCTGCAGCTGTTAATTTATTTGATGCGAGAAGTGTTTGTTTTTTATCACTAGGAACAGTTGCCGTTACGTCTTGCTGTTTTGTATCACTGGGAACAGTTACCGTTTATTTTTTCGCGCAGCTGTTAATTTATTTGATTTTAAAAGTGTTTTTTTTTTATCAGCAAGAACAGTTACCATTCCATTTCCAAATATTTTACCAATTCCAGTATTTGCCAGACCACTAAGTGCCCCTGTTGCTAGAGGTCCTAATATCTTTGGAGCAAATTAGCAACTCCATTTTTAGACTGAGACCTCATTTGTGATTTTGATATACTTATATCTAATCCCCGTCCATTAGATTTAGCTTTGTTAATATTGTTAATCTGGGTAGCTGTCAGTGACAAGGGACAATTCCCAGTAAGTTGGTTATTTTTTAACCTGAGTGTTAATTCGCTCTTGTTCTCATAAGCCTTTGCTAAACTTTGTTTCTGGCCATCTGATAAATTTACTGAATAATTTATGTAAGTCATATACATTATAAATTAGATTAAACAATAACTAGTTCATTTCCGACAGTATCAATAACTACATCTTCTTCATAGAGAACCAGAGCATAAACTTTATAAGGAGCTCCTGGAGCTATATTTAATTTATATCTCAAATTCAGTTGTTTTGGTTCGACACTGACCACATTTCCCTTGTAACTTAAATCGAAATATATCATTCCGAAGAGATTTTTAAAATTACTCGTATTGAGTAAAGTTCCAGTGTTTTTATCATTTTGCTTGTAAGAATAATTAATAACATCTCTGAATATTCTTATAATATTATCATGCCTGTATTCAGTTTCTGGATAATAAACTCCATTTCCAACTTCCAATCTGGCTGTTTGAAAATAAGAAGCAGCATCACCAACATTTAGACGAAAAGTATCCAAAAGGTGAGGATTTCGCTCTTGGTGTGAACTCTTGTCTGATCTTTGCAAATACACAAAAACGTGTTTGGGATTTTTAACACCAGCCGTTATTCTAAATACGGATTCAGTTAGTAGGGAACTTCCGCTTTCTTGTATCATTTCACGAAGATTATGTCCATCTTGTTGATGTCATATGATTTGTCATTACGTAACTTAATGACATATAGGGTCCTATAGAGACCACAGCGTCCGAACGCAATGGCATCGTAGGTCCGCACTGTACTGCAAACAAGGACTTGAAACTACAATGAAAGAGACAAAAAACAACAGAAAGGGTGGTGAAGACAGGGTTACCGACTTGGAACGGTCAGTAGGCAATAAGGCATATTGGTTAGCTTGAATCTATTTTATATGCGCACAATCCTCGCTATTATCCTGTCTTCAGTGCCCAAATAGACAAGACAGTGTAAACAAAACTACATCCCATCAAAAGGAAATCTCTAACAATAAAGTCCACATCCAGAGAAACTAACTAAAGATATAAATTAAAAAAAAATAAACATCTCATGATGTATCCAGTATCGTACTGAACAACCATAGTAGTAGCAGCTAAAGAGAAAACCAATCTAGGGTACGACCAGAAAACCCGAGGGTCGAAAGCTCATGCACCCCCCTCCCTTAGTTGGGGTTTCAGTAGGTACAATCATAGAGACCCAAGAGGTAGTCCAGTCATCGCACAAGTGAAAAGTGAAGCGTAATGACTGACTGTTGAGGGGTCAATCACTAAACATGCAGTGCGCTGTAAAACCAAAGGGTTATATCCTTTTCTGACAAACTTCCTGATTAAATTTGTAAACCATCTGAGTTAAATATCATTCTAGGTATCCACAAAACTAATTTATTAATAACTACTCTACTATCATCGTGGCCAGCAGCTTTGAAAATTAGCACATTATCATCTATCTGTCAGTTGCAATCTAATTTGAATTTGACTAGGAGGAAGCATGTTTGTTTCTAAACCCTCAAAGAAGGAATATTTGTTTAATGGAATTATACAGTCAACTTTTTTATTAGTTATGATTAAAGCATGACGAGCAGTAAATCCTAGGTTATAACCAGCTTGATCATCTCGAGATTCTGCAGCAGTCGTATTATCCAAATAAAATAATTCGTCTGTTCCGGTTATCTTTACATAATCGTCAGCAAGCTTTTGACATTAACAAATCTGTGAAGATTTTTTCCATTTTGCTTTACTTGCATTTGATCAATTAGTGAAGCTGCATCGTTAATTAAAGCAATTCTGTCAGCGTCTGCGAAAGCGGCTCCATCAGCAAGTTTGTTTACTTGAAAACTGATTTCAAAATATGCGTTATACCAATCAAAGTAAGAACTTCTATCATTTAGTGCAAACTGATAACCACTTTTCATTTGTCTGGTATTATTTCCTGGTTGTGTTATGGGGGTATCTAACTGAATAGGTACATGTTCATATCTAGTATTATATTGATTACTTCGAAACATCTATGTATACTAGTAATTAGATTATTTTTTATTAATTAATCGATTAATTATTGCATGAATATTTCCTCTTCCGGATAGTAATCTGTTAATTTTTGCATTTACTTCTTCTTTAGCTACAACTTCTTTTTTGTTATCAGCCTTTGTAAATTCTTTTAAAATTATCTCACCTTTTGGTTTAGGTTTTATAACTGAAACTAATTTATCAGCAGCCATTTTTCCTACTTCATCTCCAAGTTTTTTAGAACCACTCTCTATGATTTGTTTACCAGCATTTTCTAATGCCTTTTTACCTGCTGTTTTTACAGACTCACTAAATATCTTTGATCCAACTTTTGAAAAATTGTCAAATATGCCAGCTCCAGTTAATCGGTCAACTTGAGTATATGTTCCCGTGCTAGTGTCATAATTTTTTTTTAAACACGCCATATAACTTATGTTGCATTAATTCCTTCAAAACAAATCGAAATGATGTGTGGACACCATTAAGATTAATAATCTTACCAGAGAAATCGGTAATGTAAATATTAATACTGTTAATGATTGTTTTGTTTACTTCACAGAACCCGACTCTTATCGGTTCATCTTTGAAAGGATATGATCTCGTAAGATCACCTGTACTTATTTCATAAATGACATCCTCGTATGATCCATCAAAAATAGAATTACTTATCAAATCACAGTGAATATACAATGTATCGATAAAATTTGTTATGTTTGGTGTCACAGTTCCAAATTTAGTTTCTCTAATAACTGCATCTTTGCCAAACCCAACCAAGGTGTGAAAGTTTGAGTCTCTTAAATCAAGTACGAACTTATTATGAATGGTAACTAAACATTTAAAACTTGATAAATCAAACTCAATTTTTATCGGGACAGGTGAGGCATCAGTTATATCATTGTTTACAGTTAATGTTTCTTTTATGTAATTATCGATATCAGCATAACTGTAATTTCCCTTTGTAAAAATAATACTTTTCCAATCACTTTGTTATTAAAATCTTCACTAATATTATACCACGAGTAAGTCATGGAATTAATCTTTTCGAGTCCAATACCATACTGTTTGTTTCTGCCTAATTTTAATGGTCTGTCAAATACAGTTGTAAAATTACTCAGTGTATTTGGGCTATTAATTATTGAAGCTTTTTCTGATGATAATACAATTTTTTGTTCCATATAATAAAGGATGGATAAAATTAATCACCTTTGTAATACAGTTTAAAACTTGATTTTTCAAAATTGAAAACTTGTGTAGTATTTTGTTTTATACCTGATTTGAATTCCATACTATATGGTGGCTTGATAAAAATTCAAATGTTTCTTTTATTATTCGTTTGTCATTTTCTATTACCGGGTAAATATGCATTCCGACCCCACCAACAAATTCTGGATCAATATGTAAACTTTCTACATCTGCTCCTGTATAAGTAAAATCTATTTCAAATACATAACGGCCTTCTTTAAGAATTTCTAAAATATCCGAATGACCTTTTTCATAAAATTCTTCACCTTTTATGAGTGGATTGGCTATAAAAGTAAACGCATCAAGAAAAGAACCACGTCTGGTTCTTTGAAGTGGTTTTCGTGTTGAGTATGATGCATAACCGGCGTTATCTTGCATAATACTTATTCCATCTATCGTATATTCAAAAAATAGAATCCGACTTAAATAGTCTACTTTTACTTTAAACTCATTAATTATGCCAAGAATAGCCGTGTGGCGACTATTAGACTTTTGATTCAACTGTTTCAATGAAACTATTTCGCCATCAAAAGCTTTGTTTCTGCCATCCTGGACGGCTTTCAATTGCTTTAAAATATCATCAAAAGCAGTCTCAGAACGCTTTTTGGTGTCTTCAAACTCTTTGTTGATATCAGCAACGTTGGCGTTTATCTGCTCATTTAATATTTTAATTTGAGTTATTTCAGTAGTAAAAGCAGTTTTCATTTGTTTCGAAGCATCAGCAATAGCAGTTTCTAGTTCATTGTTATCAACCATTTGTTTATTGATTTCTCCAATCCGTGTATTAATATTTTGAACACCAGAACTTATTTGTTCACTTAATTTCTTGTAGTTTTTACTCTCTTCCAATCCATCTTCTTTCTTTTCTAACTCTTTTAAAGCATCACCCAAACGTTTTATTTCATCTTTTAAACCGTTTTGAATTTCAATCATTTTCTCACGGTTTGTCTGTATTTGCTTATGTATCAGACTTAGGTTATCATCAACACCTGTTGTCAAATCTTTCATCATATCTGGAATTTTATCAATTTTATAATCACGTATGATTTATTATTCTTCTTTGGGTAAATTGCTTTGTTGCTGCATCATCTGCTTTTTCTGGATTACCAACATTGATAATTTTATTTTTATCAATGTTAAGATTACTTTTTAAAACATTTTCCTGGTTTTTGCCTTTGTTAAGATAATTAACCAGATGTTTTTGTTTTACATACTCAGACAGCACAATACCAAAATTTGTAATATTAACACTGCCAGTAGTAACTTCCTCACCAAAGACAGATAAAAATATCGGATAGGTAAAGCAGCATTCAAGGACGACAGTCAACCACAAAACACAAAAACAAACACGCAAACAGACAAACGAGAAGGCAAAAGTAATAACAAATGCAAGTGACATCACAAACACAAAATGGTTGACAATAGGGCTACCGCCTTGGAACGGTCAGTGGCAACAAAGGCCACTGAGGGTTTAAACCAGTTCTAGGGTGCACCAAACCTCACACTTATCCTACTGTCATCCCATTAAAACAGGACAGTGTAAATAAAGAAATCTCCGCCATGGTCTAATCTCTAACCAACAAGGCAGCATCAATAGGCAATATAAGTAAAACACAAATATGCTCGTGTAAATATAATACAAAAAAACAATAGCCTAGAAAGCCACAATGAAGGTACTCAATGACTTGGCAGAAGCCAGAGCAACAAGAGAATAAACCATTAAGGTCACGACAGGAAAGATCATAGACAAACATCAAACGCCACCGTCCCAATGGGCTTTAGGTAGGCGTCATCATAGGGTCCACAGCCTGTCCGGTCATCGTACAATTAAAGCGGAAAGCATAGAGGCTAACTGTAAAATGGTCCACCACCAAGCATGCAGTACGTTGCAAAATGATAGGATCATAACCTCTTTTGATACAATTTTTAACGAGTTTAACAAAGATAGTATAAAAGTGATGATGACCAAGAATCTTACGAAGTTTATAAATCACATCACTATAGAAGTCAGGTTGTGATAGTCCTTGTCGCAGAAGAGTCCTTAAAAAGTCCTTAAAAGTCATTAAAAAGTCCCATTATATATAATATGATTAGATTAAATTTAACCAGTGAAGTTACGCTTTACTAACTTCCTTGGGCGATCCAGATACAGAAAGTCGTACTGCCTGTCAGTTGCTTCTTTATACTGATCTTTGCTGACATCTTGTTCTCGAGAAAGCATGTTTATTTCATTTATACTTGGAGTTGCAAAGAAGATGTAATGAGAGCAATTCAGCCGAATGTCTTTAGAAGTTTTGCAATAAGATTGAGTTAAATAAATTACACAGCAACTTTTGTGTCTTCCCTGGATAAAATAATTAATAATATCATTTTGGTTGCGATCACGAACATAATCATCAAAAATAGCTATCTTTTGAGTATCAGAATCCAAATCATTTACAGGGATAACTTCATCATTTGAACATTCTAGTATGTCTCCGACTGGAATTTTATTCTTTGTTGCTATTTTTTTCCAGTTTTTGTGATAAGACCTGATACTTGGACTGCTGCTCCAAGTTTTTAGCAAACAAGTAAATCTTGTCATAGTAAACTAAAGGTTTTAATAACATATGAACTAATGTGTTTGTCTTGCCAGATCCTGAATTACCGCATATAAGCATCCAGAAACAACAGTCTGGCATGAAGTTATATATCTGCTTGAAATTACTGTTGTCTGTCTTCATGTCATAGTTTGGAATTTCCATTATAATAATACTTGGATAATAGTAGTATTATCTAACTATTATTATATGTCAAAAGTATATTGTGGAATAAATCAAATCCCCCGTGGTAAACGCCTTGGAACAGAAGCAGAATGTTTTAAGGCTAATCACGTTAGATATTACGGAATGCAAAAAATAGTTAAGACTGCAGTTGCAAAAGCAGTTAAAAAAGCAGTCAAGCCTGCAATCAAAAAAGCAGTTGAACCTGCGGATAAAAAAGCAGTCAAGCCTGCAGTTAAGAAAGCAGTCAAGCCTGCGGTTAAGAAACAGTTAACAAAGCAGTTAAACCTACAGTTAAAAAGCAGTTAAACCTAGAGTTAAGAAAGCAGTTAAACCTACAGTCAAGAAAGCAGTTAAACCTGCGGCTAAAAAGAAAGCAGTTAAACCTGCGGCTAAATAGAAAACAAAAACTACATAATGCTTGATTTAAGTTATCTTAACTCATATCAACTTATCTTAACTTATCTTAATTCATCTTATTTTAATTTAACATTATATTGTACATGTCTTTGTTATAATGGAAAGAATTAGCAGATAGAAAAAGGAGCTAGTCGTGATTTATACACAGAAGTATTTAAACCTGTAACTAGCGAAATAACAGAGCAAACAAGGCGGCTAGCTGAACATTTGATTACCCTTCCAGAAATACGTCAACAGTTGGCTCTTCTTCCTGAGGCAATACGTCCGCAATTACTTGCCCCGTCTGATCGTGGAGCTATAGCACCGCCGCCGCCGCCGCCGCCGCCGCCGCCTCCACCACCGCTACTACCACAACCACCACCACATTTTAAAAAAACAGTTGTCAAGCAGACTGTAGATCCTAAACACCAAGCATCGCTGGCTGATTACAGAGAGGAACTGAGGCGGACAATAGAGTCTGGACCAAAATTAAGAAAAACTCCGGAAAGAGAGCCTAGGTCAAAACCCACGGAAGAATTCCAACAATAGAAATCAAACAAAAACGTCCATCATTTAGTCCCGAGGATGGAGAAATAAGAGAAATAGAAGAAGAAGAAGAATGGGGAGAAGAACCTGCTGCGAGGCCTAAGGAACCCAAACCGGTGCATGATATTGACTTAGATGCTGGTATGGATACAGATGAGCTACAGAAACATAACCTACTATTACCATCAAAACTAATTACAGGTGATAGAAATCAAGCAATTAGAGATGCTTCTAGAAAAATCGCGGGTATCGGAAATTACAAAGCCGCTCTCACCATAAAGATAAATAAAACAACAAATACCGAGCAGAGGGAAGACCTTGAACAAGAAAGAGAGGCTTTACAAAGAGATACTGACAGAGTACAGCATTACAGAGACAGAGTTCAAAGTATGAAACAGCATGCTACTGTTTTTTCAGGGGAAGGATTACAACAAAATAAAAATTCCTACAATGCCGACAAAGATGGGCACTATGGAATGTTTCAAATTGATTTACCCAAGCTTGTTGGTCATCACAAACTTATTGCTAAACAAGGAGAAGTAGTTGTGCTAGACCTAAAAGTAGATGATGATTTTATAGACTTGATAACAAGACGTTACAATAATAAAAAAACTTATTCAAAGCTGTCTCAGAATGCTTTTAAGGAACTAACAGAATTATCTGATTTACCATTTCATAAAGGTTCTTCAAAGTTCAAAAAGATTTTAGGAGGTTGTGTTGAATATTACAATAGTCCCAAAGAGCTGATGGGTGCTCTAGAGTTGGTGTGCGGAAGTATCGAATCAGGAAATTATAGTCCACGGCTAATAAATAAAGGTATAAGCATAATCGATGAATTATTAAAAATAGGTAAAATATCATCTAAAGAACATGAGCAACTATTTTCTAAATATTTTAATTAAATTATTGTCTAACTGTAATTATACATGCGAACCAAAGAAGAATTAATTGATCACTTGACGGGACTTGTAGCTGCATACAGACGAAGTTATACATTGTGCGGTTTTATAAACACAACATTACAGATTGTTAGTGGGATAATTGGTTGAACTGCCGTATTGTCATTGGTTCCAGCAATTCCTGTTTTTGTAGCTGCAGTTGGTGCAGTTCCTCAAGTAGTTGCTCTTTTAGCAAGTAAAACAAAAATAGCAGAAAAAATACTTTGTTAAAAACACATCATAGAAGTTTCAAACAACTTCTATCATATGTCCAAACAACAACAGGACTAGAAAAGGATGAGGAGATAATTAGGATTGTATTTAATAAAATATTAGAAATTCAAAAGAATGATAATTTCACAGAACCTCTGGAAATGTATATGAAAAGGTTCAAGTTAAACGGTCATGGCATTCAGTCGTAATTCTTTTCTGACTTGTTTCCATATCCTATCGTACTTTTCTCTGGTTGATTTTGTTTTAATCGGTTTTGTTTCTTTTTCTATTTTTAATATTTTAAATATTTTCTGAAAAATGTATTCAAATTTGATTGCTTTTTTCGGCCTTCTATTTTATCCAAAATCTTTACAATTTCATAAAACAAATTTTCAAATCTTTGTCTATTTTTAGAAGACAAACCATATGCTACCAAGTATTTATCTAAATGGTACTTTCTGTGGTAAATATTTTTCTTTCGGTTGTAGCTGTAACCTATAATGCGATTATAACCATTGTGAGTGCCACAATTAAGGCAAACACGCTCGTTATCAAAAACTTCACAAGTATCGTTACAATTTATACATGCAAAGAAGGATAAACATATCGGACAGGGAAAGCAGCATTCAAGGAGGACAGTCAACCACGAAACAAAAAAACAAACACGCAAACAGACAAACGAAAAGGCAAAATGTAATAACAAATGCAAACGACATCACAAACATAAAAGGGTTGACAAAAGGGCTACCGCCTTGGAACGGTCAGGGGCAAAGTAGGCCACTGGGGATTTAAACCGGTTAAAGGGTGCACCAAACCTCACACTTACCCTACTGCCATCCCATTAAAACAGGACAGTGTAAATAAAGAAATCCCCGCCATGATCTAATCTCTAACCAACAAGGCAGCATCAATAGGCAATATAAGTAAAACACAAATATGCTCGTGTAAATATAATACAAACAAACAATAGCCTAGAAAGCCACAATGAAGGTACTCAATGACTTGGCAGAAGCCAGAGCAGTAAGAGAATACACCATTAAGGGCACGACAAGAAAGATCATGGACAAACATCAAACGCCACCGTCCCAATGGGCTTTAGGTAGGCGTCATCATAGGGTCCACAGCCTGTCCGGTCATCGTACCATTAGAGAGGAAATCATAGTTGCGAACTGTAAAAGGGTCCATCACCAAGTATGCAGTACGTTGCAAAATGATAGGGTCATAACCTCTTTTGATAAACTTTTTAACAAGTTTAACAAAGATAGTATGAAAGTGATCATGACCAAGAATCTTACGAAGTTTATAAATCACATCACCATAGAAGTCAGGTTGTGATAGTCCTTGTCGCAGAAGAGTCCTTAAATTACATTTATATTTGGAAAGAAGACCAGGGTTCCGATAATAAAATTTTGCAAAGGTTTTACGAAGTTTATGGTAACGGTAACCCTGATTGAGTAACTTTTTAGTTATACAAAGATTACGAATATTAAAGTCCTCGACTCGAGTACAAGCTCTAGAAAAACGAATAAGTTGAGACAGATACACCCATAAGAAGTTGCTAGGGGAACATCACCATCCAAGTGGGGAACAATGTCAAAATTAAAATCATCTCTCTTGTCATAGATTTTGCTAATTATTTTACCATTTTCAATCGACAGATCTAAATCAAGAAAAGAAGCGTTATTATGAGATATATTTTCTTTATTAAGCAGAAGTTCTTTAGGATAAATATCATGAACCATAGTTGGAAAGAAAGGGTTGTCAATGTTCAGTATGTCATCCAGATACAAAGAGGTGTCATTAAAAGCTTCAATAACATCTGCCTGGGTATCTGGTGAAAGACTTAACATGAAATCTAAAAACAAATCTGCGACAAGTGGTGCACAGTTCGTACCCATAGGGATACCAACAATTTGTCTATAAACGGTGGTACCATACCTGACGAAAATATTATCTAATAGGAAGATGAGTGCTTCACAAACTTCATAGCAAGACCACATAGTATAATTGTCTAAACTGCCGTTAGTGAAAAACGCTTCAATATTATTACATGCCAAAAATGTAGTATTTTCTCTAGCGAATGTTTTTTGAATAAGAGAAATTAGCTTGTCTTTAATAAGATGATGTGGTAAGGTTGTATATAGTGTAGACGAGTTTATAAACTATTGCAAATACAGGATAAAAATAAAATCACTGGCAGCTGGAGGTAATCTTGAAACTGTTGATTTTGACAGATACTGCAAATATCATGTAAAAATAAGTCAGATGGTAGATAATAGAGTTCGTGAAGAGAGCATCTATTTCATTATCCAGAAGAATGTCAAAGTATCTCCAAAAGAATTTTTCTTCAAGAACTGTATTATCTACCATCTGACTTAGTTTTACATGGTATTTGCAGTATAATATTACTTGAGATTATTTTTTTAAGCCCCTTATTAAAAGTTCATATTATTTAATATTCTATTAACATTTTAGGGCTCCGTGATTTTTACTGACGTCGTCAATTGCAACTTAAAAGCAAAGAAGTGTTCGTCTACTTATTTATCCTAGTTCTCCTTGTTTAATATTCATAAAATGTCAGTAATTCTGGAATACCAGTGGCAAAGCTACTTTAGTTTCGTGTATTTTTGCCGACGATTTTCCTTTTATTTAGACATTCCCGAAATACAGTTATGAAATTTTGGACTGCTCCTTAGATGGGTTTCTCGCCTTATTATATCATTGAATTGCAACGTGACTAGACATGGTATCGATTTTTTGTTTAAATCATTTGATTTCTTATGATTTGGATTACAACATATGAATCTTAAAGGGACACGCGGCAATCTTTATTTTTTAAAAACTCACGGCGTCCCGCTAGTTTTTCTGCATAACTTGCATTTGTTCAATCATTAATATTAATTATAAGAATAGTTTTAAGCAATTTGTTTTTGGATATTATTACTTTTTGATATTATTTCACCAATAATATATTAAAACTTGTAGTATAATAAGACGAAATAGTGAATATTTTAAAGTTGATTTATTTGAATTTAACCAGGGTAAAAGTAAAACTGATACTGGATATATAAATCGAGACACCCACTTCAAAATTGCCATGTGTCCTTTTAAACATTTACGTCAATAAATGAGTGCGATATCGGAAAAGTCCACGTATTATTTGAACAGCCCTCGTATGTGCTTTAAATGCGTTAATTGCTGTATTGCGTGTTGGTCTATAGCTATCCACAGCTAATGTTTGATGTTTGTGTTGATATGTCACACCGACTTTAAATAAAAAGTTGTATGTGTTGTTGTATGACCCATTTATCAAGGGAACTCAGCTTTTTATCGATACATGATCGACAAAGTTTTGTGAAAATCAGGCAACATGTTCACATGACCTATTGACCTAGTAAATCAATATGACCAAATTTGGCACGTTTTTGAGAGAAAACAACATATTTGTTTCTAGGCCTGAGTATTTTCTCCTTTTTTTTCTCTCCAATTTATGATACAATATCTTATCATATCAATCTTGGTAAACTGCTGACTCGAGGTGTTTCCGCGCTGTAAAGCTTTCCCCAGATAAATGTCTTCAAGTCGGGAGAACAAGAAAAAGACGAAAGGGGCGAGGTCTGGAGAATAGGAAGGATGTGGTAGATCTGTAACCTTTTTCTTGTCCAGGAAAATCTTGACCATATGCGCCTTGTGTGCTAGAGCATTGTCATGAAGTAGTTTGATATGCTGCAAGCCTGTTGCCGTTCTTTGATATCAATGAACGTTTGTCACAGGGCACTCGTTTGGCCATTTTTGGGACCGAAATTCGAAAATGGGACCGAAATTCGGTCCATTCTCCTCCCATAAAAGTATATATTTCCCCACTTTTCCTGTGAAAAATTCCCCTCTTAAAATAAATAAAATAAAATAATTTGATTAGAATTTTTTTAAACTCAAATACAGGAAAACGGCATAGCTTTTGCAATTTGGAATGGATAAAAAATAAATAATTTGTGTTTCTTAGAAAATCTCTTTGATATGAAAACAACGCATAATTCCCCTTCCTGAGGGCCCTGGCCCCAGTCTCTAAACGCTGACTAGTGCCCTGTTTGATAAGGTTTGAAAACTAGCTTGATCAGGTTTATAATACCAGAGTTATGGTCCTTGTTTTACTGAAAATGCCATATTCCGCTTTATGTTCAATCTAGCACCTTCATTTTGTAATTGATCTTTACCGAACTTGACCAGATCGTTGATATAAGTGAAACCGCCAAACAGTTCGAAAACCAAGTAAATCAGTTTAATAAAACAATGCGTCATTAGCAATCTAGCTCCATTTTTTGTCATCTGATCTTGGCCAATCTTTGGCATGATATTAATATTATTAAAACACTCAAACGAGTTCGAAAACTGGTCTTATCGGATAGAGACAGAGTTATGGCCCTTGAATTAGTTAAAAAAATATATTTTGCTTCATTAACACTCTAGCACATTCAATCTCCATCCGATCTTTACCAATCTCAGCCAAATTGTTGATGTTAATGAAAACTTTTATAAATAATTCTGATCTGATTTGTTACGCAAGAGTTATGGACCCCAAGGCCCCACCACCCTCCGAGTAAACATTTTTGGTTTAATATTATTTTCTTTTGGAAGTTATCATGTTCTTGCTTTACTGGAAAAAATGTCATATTCTGCCTTTTTAAAATTCTAGCACCTTCATTCTGTATTTGATATTTACCAAACTTTGTCAGGTGAAAGCTCGGACAATGCCAGATGCCAAAGTCATGGCCCTTGATTGATTGAAACATGCCATATTTTGCTTCATTCTAGCTCCTTCACTTTTCATCTGATCCTGACCAATTGTCGACAGGAGGGTTTGTACATGTATCATTAAAAGCTCAGAGGAGTTCAAAAACTTGACATATCAGATTTAGAAACAGCAGAGATATGGCCCTTGAATTATTTAAAAATACTATGTTTTACTACATCAGTGCTGTAGAATATTCATTTTCCATCAAATCTTTACCAAAGTCGGCTAATTTTTTTTTTTGAATACAAGCTCAGTTTGAAAACCAGCTATATATTGTTAGACATCTAAGTTATGGCCCTTGTTTCATTGAAAAATGGTCTTTGGTCAGTAGAGCTTATAGGATGGCCATTTGTCTGTCAACTTTTACCTTGTAACAACATTAGCATCTTCATCTTTCATCCATCTTGACCAAATTGCGGTATCAATGAAATCTCGACCAAGTTTGAAAACTAGCTAAATCGGATACTAGAAAGTGACACCGGAGTAATCACCCTTGATCTTGATTTGTTTCCATAGTGACTTTTTCATCTTTCAGCCCCTCTTTACCAAAATCTGCCATATGGTTGATATCAGTGATTGCTCAGACAAGTTCGAAAACAAGCTAAATCCAATTAGCAATACCAGAGTTATGGTATAACATTCATTTATGTGGCGGTTAAAAAGCTTCTTTTATGCTATTTAACCGCCACATAAATGAATTTAAAAAAGCATATATACATATGAATAATTGTATTCTATGTACTACCATCAGGAAGCCCATATATGTTGCCACATGTCTTCTGTGTGAGAGAAGAGCATGCTATGAGAGGCTAGTAAATGCCTGATACAGTTATTGTTGGCTTGTGCCTTATTCATTTTTCTTGTCGAAACGAAATACAAAAAGGAGAATGGCATGCTAAACAAGTTATTTTTTTATTCTTTTTTACAGTGATGCACTAATATTTTCTTTCCACATTCTTTGTCCTTTAATTTGATCTTTTAGTATGCTAATAATACGGAAGTATAAGCCGTTAATAGAAGGGTTAATTTCATCGTATTTATAGCTGTTTCTGAATTTCCATATTTGCCATTTTGTTTCATAAATAACGGAGTTGAGTATATTTAATTTCCCTGGTTTACTATGGAATCCTAGAGCAACATGTTCAAATTTAAGATTGTCTAATTCGATGTCGAGGATCTCTGAAATATTATTTAAAATTACATTTATAGTTCCCCACAGAGGTTTAATAACATCGCAGTCGAAGAATAAATGAAACAGAGTTTCTCTATCATTTTCACACATATTGCATAAACCGTTCGATAATCTCATAGTATGTAATCGATGTTTTGTATAAATAGCGTTATGCAGAAACTTCCATTGAAATTGTTTAGATTTCAATGACCCAAATGAGTATTTTATATTTTTCCAAATTGGTTTCCATGTGATAGAACCTACCCCTAATTTTGCCTCCCATTTAAGTTTGGTTTTAAGTTTATCAACTTTATTGTTCATTGACGTTAATTTTTTTTAATTCATTTGGTTTGAAATTTTCGTTCTTACTGTTTAAATGTAGTTTTCATCCATATTGAATGTCCTATTCATTTCAACAGCAAATGCCCATGACTTCATTGCTAAAATGTATTTTTTTGAAATCAATGACTAATTTCATCCATTCGGAAATCCAATTTTGTTTAAGTTGTTTCAGTAAATCTTAACTTGAAAAAAAATCATGAGTGTTTTCATTCCAAATTTCCGCTAATGTGAAAATGCCACTTTTTGTAAAAGATTCGAAGAAAATCGATTTATTTTGAAAACATATGTCATGATTCCCGAACAAACTGATATTGCGCACCTGTTGAATATTGAACGGGGAAAAGTATTTTCGAAATTCTATCCATGCCAGTAGAGTTCGATTATAGAATGGCAATATTATGTTGTGACCGGTAAGGCCATTTATTGATGAACAGTTACATAAAAAGTGTTCTTTCTGGAAATGCTTATCCGCAGTATTTAAATAGTGTTTGCCTATCGCATTCCAGTTTTCTAATTCTGAATTTATTATTTTATATGCAGTTTTAATTTTCATACACCAATTTACCTTTTCAAGATCGATCATGTCAAGACCACCTTTTTCGAATGTTGTGCATATTGCTTTTTTTGAAACTACCGGTAATGCCCTTTTGCCTTTCCATATAATGTCAGTCATTATTGTTTATAATTGTTTAATGTGTTTATCGGGAAAACGTCGCATTTCCATTTCAAAATTAATGATTGAGAGTTCAAAGGTTTTGAGAATTAAAACTTTACCGTTATATGTGAGATCTCTCGCTTTCCATACCTATGGTGGCTGATTTCTGCCATTGTCGTCTTTTCGTTATTTCGCCTCCAAAAAGTCGACAGAACGAAAAGACAACAGGACGAAAAGACGATAAAATGCAGCGCGAAAAGACGACAGAACGAAAAGACGACAGAATGAAAAGACGCCATTTCAAGGGCGAAAAAACGACAGAACGCCACGCGAAAATATGACACTTCAGTGCCAAAAGACGCCATTTGATGTTGTCTTTTCGCGTGGCGTTCTGTCGTCTTTTCGCCCTTGAAATGGCGTCTTTTCGTTCTGTTGTCTTTTCGCGCTGCATTTGTCGTCTTTTCGCCTTCGGTTGACATGCACGTTTCGGTCATTGCGGCCATTTCACGGCGACTACTAAAAGTCGGGGACGATTTTGAATTGTTGGAGAAATGGGTAAAAAAGGCAGGATGTGTGCATCCCTTATGTCCAATCAATAATAAACGGAGGGTTACTATTTCTTTTAAATGTTTTTTATAAACGCAGAATGGTTCATTTAATATGAATATTAAAACATAATATAAAAATAATATTTTGACTTTGTAATTTAGTAGCAACTTTCCGGGACTGATACTGATGATCATGCCTCAGTCGTACTAATTACCATGTTTGGAGTAAACTTTATATTCTTATTATTTAAATTGGTATGTCACAATGTAGGATGGTTTAGGGGACATAACTATGGATTTGTTTATGTAACAAGAGGCCCAAGAGGGCCTGTGGACGCTCTACTGGCTAACATGGCTCTTATAACATCAATGAAGCCAGTGACTGCCATTTACGTTTTTTTGAAAGTTTCAGGCAAAAAACAGCATCTTGACTAAATCAAGGGCCATAACTAAAGAATCTGGTAAAGTTCAGTACAGATCAGATG
Organism: Cyrtodaria siliqua; assembly: GCA_037043455.1. Taxonomy (NCBI): domain Eukaryota; kingdom Metazoa; phylum Mollusca; class Bivalvia; order Adapedonta; family Hiatellidae; genus Cyrtodaria; species Cyrtodaria siliqua. Next base: position 301,274 of record JAWPHD010000628.1, on the reverse strand, counting down.
AAAAGTGAAGGCCATACCTTATTAACGAGGCAGAATATAGCATCTTCAACTAAATCAAGAGCCATAACTCCTCTGTTACTGGTCTGACTGGTCCAACATAGAGCTAAAAAAAAATCAAAAAAAATGAAAAAGTTTTAAAAAAAAAATTTTAAAAAAAATTTAAAAAAAATTCAAAAAACATCTAAATCAAAAAAAAGGAAATTAAAAAAAAAAATTCAAAATAAAAAAATTTAAAAAAAAAAATTTAAAAAAAAATTCAAATTCAATAAAAAAATCAAAAAAAAATTATTAAAAAAAAAAATCAAAGAAAAAAAATTAAAAAAAATGAATTAATAAATAGTGAAAAAAAAAAATCAAAGAAAAACTCAAAAAATTAATTCAAAAAAAATTCAAATTCAAAAAAATTCAAATTCAAAAAAAAATCTAATTCAAAAAAAAATTAAAAAAAAAAAGAAAAAAAAAAGAAAAGAAAATTATAAAATCTGGTAAAGTTTGGCAAAGATCAGATGCAAAATGAAGGCTCTATCGCATGACGAGGCAAATTATAGCATTTTTAACAAAATCAAGGGCCATAACTCCGCTGTTACTGGTCCGACCTAGCTGGTTTTCGAACTTGACCGAGGTTACATTGACATAAACAATCGGATGAAGTTTGGTAAAGATGGATGAAAAATGAAGGCCCTATCGTCTTAACGAGGCAAAATATAGCATTTTGAACAAAATCAAGGGCATTAACTCCGCTGTTACTGGTCCGATATAGATGGTTTTCAAACTTGTCCGAGCTTTCATTGCTATTAACAATCTGATAAAGTTTGGTAAAGATCAGGGCCCCGTTTTATTAAACATCTTACGATAAGTCTCACATTTTAAAAACGTTCTTTTTCATCACGTAAGCATTCAATGTAGAAAATTATTTTTGCAATTAGTGCAGAACTAGCACATGTATAAGAAAATTAAATGAAATCACGTTTATTTGAAAAGTGTAATTTATAGTGAAGCATTTAAGAAACTGATTTACGATCAAAATGGTCGTAAGTTGTTTCATAAAACGGGGCCCAGATGAACAATGAAGCCTCTATCATCTTAACAAGTCAAAATATAGCATTTTTAACTAAATCAAGGGCCATAACTCTGCTGTTAAAAGTCCGATATGGCTGATTTTCGAAATTGTCCGAGCTTTCATTGATATTAATAATGTGGTAAAGTTTGGTAAAGATAGGATGAAAAATGAAGGCCCTATCGTCTTAACGAGGCAAAATATAGCATTTTGAACTAAATCAAGGGCCACAACTCCGCTGTTACGGGTCAGATATGGCTGGTTTTCAAACTTGTTCGAGTTTTCAACGACATTAGCAATCTGATAAAGTTTGGTAAATATCGGATGAACAATGAAGCCCCTATCGTCTTAACGAGGCAAAATATAGCATTTTTAACTAAATCAAGGGCCATAACTCTGCTGTTACTAGTCAGATATGGCTGGTTTTCGAACTTGTCCGAGCTTTTATTGATATTAACAATGTGGTAGAGTTTGGTAAAGATAGGATGAAAAATGAAGGCCCTATTGTCTAAACGAGGAAAAATATAGCAATATAGCATTTTTATCTAAATCAAGGACCATAACTCTACTGTTACTGGTCCGATCTGGCTGGTTTTCGAACTTGTCCGAGCTTTCATTGATATTAACAATGTCGTAATGTTTGGTAAAGATATGATGCAAAATGAAGGCCCTATCGTCTTAACGAGGCAAAATATAGCAATACAGCATTTTTAACTAAATCAAGGGCCATAACTCTGTTGTTACTGGTCCGATCTGGCTGGTTTTCGAACTTGTCTGAGCTTTCATTGATATTAACAACCTGTTACAGTTTGGTAAAGATCGGATGAAAAATGAAGGCCCTATCGTCTTAACGAGACAAAAGTTAACGACGGACGGACGGACGACGGACAACGGACAACTCGGCATCCCATAAGCTCTGCTGGCCTTTGGCCAGTAGAGCTAAAAATGTAATAAAATTAATTTGTATTTAATGATTTACTTTCCGGGGCCACTTAATAATAGACACGATTTTGACTCATATTCTTCGATCTATTCAAACAAATGGCAAGCAAAATATTGACATTTAAATTTTAACACTAACTTTCCGGGACCGTTTGTTGAAACCATCATATCACAATGATTATACCTTATATTTATCAATGTAGGATGCAGGCCTGCCATTGCTCAGGCTTTGCGCCGGTAATTACTGGCTTTTTGATTAGATTACCGGCTGACCGGCTTTTCTGTTAAAATTGCCAGCTTTACATTTTATTAGTACCCAATTATTAACAAAAATACCAACACGTGTACCCAATACGCGACTGCGTGTGGTCAGCTGATGGCAACTAATTGGTGTGTACACCACAGTCCACCAATCAATCAGTCCAAATCGCTCGTGGCATCAGGCGTCTCATGTAATTCGAGTTCTGTATATGATAAACAGGAAATTGATATTTCACTTGCTTTTTATAGTGTTTTTAAAGTTGACTGTTTTTAATGTGGTAGTGTTACAATTTCGGCCACTGTGTTACATTTTCGGTCACTTGTATATTGCAGTTGAAGTGTTTCTTTAAAATCTCGTCATTAAAACACATAGGCATAAACAATAATGGATAAATCCTCGTACATACTAATCTGTGAATAAAGTCATTAGGTTTGTGGTTTAACGCATTGAGAATGCACAAATACCAGGATTCAACAATTAAATTACAAGAGACTATGAATATCCAGCATATTCATTTTTTTATATACACGTATAGAAAATAAGATAATACATGTTAATCTTTATTACGCAAGATCGACCTAATATGACCGGACAAAATATAACACTGTAAATAAAATAACAAAATCCTGACAGATTAAATGTGTATCCAAGTAATAAGCTTTAGAAATTCTTTCCGATAAAACGACTTATTCATAATTTTGCTAAAGCATCACCTTAGTAGACTGACTTTTTTTGGCAGGTGATAGACGAGGTCTTTATCCTAGATCTTTACTATAAAACTTAAAAGTATTTATGTGTGATTCTTTTAAAATCCTGCATATACATGTATATGAATATTAATATGACATATGTATCCGTTTCAAAATTTAATCTTAAAAATTGGTATCTTTATACTCTGAGAAAGATTTTTACTTCACTATTCATAATTTTGATAGAGCATCATCAAAAAAACTGACCAATCAGTGACCAGAAATAAGACATAACCAATACATTCTGTTTTGGAATAAACTCGGTCTTCATCCTTGATATTCAACCAAGTTTACTGTTAAAATTAAGGTATCTACAGTGTGATTCTTTTAAAACCCTGCATATTTCTTGCACATTCATGCAAATTGATTCAATATATGTATCTTTTAAAATCAAAATCTTGAAAATTATCGTCTTTTTACTCTGTCAAAGATTATTATTTTACTTTAGAACCTAAGGATAAAAACCGAGTAACACAAATGTTATCACCTACTGAAAATAAAATCAAGTCTCAACATCTTTTCAATGCAAAATTATGAGTAACACAAATTGTATGGCCTACTGAAAATAAGGTGAAATCTCAACATCTGGGTAACGGAAAAGTATGAATAAGATACAACAGAATGTAATATGTTGTATACACATTGTAATTTTCTTTTTTGTCAATCACTTTTGAAAATTGTCGATTTTGAAATTTTCGCTTCGCGCGCTCAAATTCAGCATTTCCAAAAATCTCAGGCTTTTTCTTAATTGCATTATGGTAGCCCTGAGGATGGTATAGCAAACATAATTAAGAATGTGTTTCATGTTATACTGAGCTGTTAAACATGTACCTGACTGATAATTGTGCTAACATGATTGTTCATTTGGAAATCAATAAATGCCTTACCCTAATATTTGATTTTCTCTAAATATGTTATTTAAAATAGTTGTGAAACACATCAAACAGTATGAGAGTGGACCTTTGATGATGGTAATACGTTAATAGTTTAGAACTATATCTACACCATATGAAATATAATAGTCAAGAAAGGAGGTAACACATATACGTTCTTAAAATTTAATATGTTAGCTCGACTCTTTCGACAAAAATAGAGAATTTGTCTGAAGTTTTTATGTACATGTAAGCTTGTATCTCCGAAACTGATTTACATAATGGACTGGCATTTTATACATGGGTTATACAAGATCATACAGCCAGGTTACGGACATACACAACTATTAAATATGAACTCATTTAAGATCCTCTGTTCATATAATATTGCAATTAAATGTTGACACTTTCAAAAAGAAGTGATTAAGATAAAGCCAAACATATAATTCTCACTTTAATATTCATTATATAAGGTGTGAAAAACTAATTAATGAGTTGCAGAACCAATACAATTCATTACTTTTATTCGACATGCCATAATTACATGTGTATTGCTTTACGCAAGACTAGTGTTCAATATAATTATGATAACCATTCTGCGTTTATATAAGCGATTTAACAGAACTAATAACCCTTCGTTTATTATTTATTGAAAATATGGTATGCACACTCGCTGTCAATTTTGCCCTGTTCAAAATCGTCCCGACTTCTAGTAGTCAACCGGAAGGCGAAAAGACGACAGAACGACAAATGCAGCGCGAAAAGACGACAGAACAAAAAGACGCCATTTTAAGGGCGAAAAGACGACAGAACGCCACGCAAAAAGACGACACTTCAGCGCAAAAAGACGCCATTTGATATTGTCGTCTAGCCCGTCAAGCCTATAATGCATACAGTGCACATATATCACACAGTACGTATAATTTTAAATGCATTAAGTACAGAAGTCATTAATAATAATGTTATAATTTTTATAATTATGTACTTTTTTTTATTTGCTCTTAAAGGGACACACGACAATTGCAATGTAGTTATCAAACATTAAAATCAACATATCAATTGATAAATCCAGTATCTTTTTTATTTTTACCTTAAATCGGCTACCGTATATCTTTTATAATAAGTAAAAGGTAATTAAATTTGGAATTTTCGATTTTCCTTCACTATTCTTCCGCAGGTTTACTGGTGCAATATAGACATCAATAACACAATGCAAATACAACTATTTGAATAATTATTATTAATGATTCTAATGCAATTGCCAAATATCCTTTTAATCCGATTAGCGGATGTGCAAACATTTGCGAATATTAAATAGTGCATAACCCATTACAAATCCAGCATGTCACGTTCAACCGTCAAAAATGTGACTTAATTAGGTTTTATTTCAATGCGTTTGTGAGTAAAACTGTCACAAACAATGAAATGCGTTAGAAACGGGTAAACCAGTATTTAAATTTGACTTTTGTGATGGTACCGTATATCAGTCGTTTATCAGTCGCAAATGAACAAAATTTGCTATCTAAATGACTGATGTACCGTCGCAAAATTTTAAATTTAAAAACAGTTAACCATATTTGAAAATATAAGTAATATAGAAAAAAGTAACGGGATGAAGAGTGTTTTAAAAATATCAAGATTACCGTTGATCCCTTTAAACACTATAAAACAGTCAATATCTATCAATTCAAAATCCAACTATTTTGACCAATCAGATGTAACCAGGTATTCATCTCCATATAGCATTCCTTTGACAAAGGCTATTTTTATTATGAATTCATATCATAAACAGATTATACAAATAAAGAACATCCATGTACATCGGCTTTTAAGATATGAGTATCCTCTCAAATTGGTTCAACTCTGCCAATTCCAGGTCAGACAAGCAGTGAATCAACATCATCATGCATACATCGACATTAAGCATCGTGTGTACTTAGGCACCTGTCACTCAACCCGACTGACTTGTATGTATATGTACCAGATTTCGTTCTACTATCAATTCATCTGAGGAACTGACAATTGTCTCCCTGGGCAACACAAATGATTTCCACATATCAGTAGCTGTCAATCTTCTTTGACTGATGCCTGCTCATGACAATGAACACAAATCTCCCCATTTAATAATCCAACAATCACACTGGATTTCAGCCCAGTAATTTCAATGGACACAGGTTTAAGCATGATCACTGCACCGTAGCCTATCGTTTCTCTTTCATTATCTGTTTACTCGCCTCTCTCCGTCGTTTTGTTAGTGGATTACGAGGGTCGTGAATCTCATATCTGTCCAAGTCAGTAATATTAGCATCTATCACTCTACGATTGTATTCCTCAAACTGAAGCTTGTGGTGCATCCTGGAAGTACATAAGGGGGAAATCATACAGCTACTCTTTAGAGGGATTGTACTATGTATTTGGATTCTCGACAGGGGACATGGGCTCACTTTCCCTGCCTGGAAATAATATTCACCCGAGCTGTTTGGCAGGAAATGTTAGCATCCAAATAATCATGAATAAGTCAAACTGCAAAGGATAGTTATTTTACAGACTGATCAGTATCCTAGACTTTATATATTGTAAATATCCAATACTGAACACTTCTTTTCCATTTGACCAATGCCCCATGTCGTATCCCTATTAATTCCTGAAGTGACGCCTCAAAATGTCTGAATTTATGAAGTCCAAAACAAACGTTGTCAAATGTATCAGACTTTTTCATAGTTATCACAATGTTGGGGTTTTATTTTCTTTAAAACTGCAAATAACACTAGTTAATACTATTTCGGACTTTTACCCCAAAAACGGAAAATAGAAAGAAGAGATCGTCAGAAACTTATCTGTGGTTTCTACAACAAATCAGCAGTGCATTTTCTGACATTTTGTATGTTAAAAGTATGAGGAAACCATGGGGGAAATCTTTTAATCAAAATCTGAGAATTCACTTTGCAGTGTGAGAAGACACCTTCTTATGGCATGCACATATGCCAACACTAGAATACAGAGTACGCCATACGCCATAAAACAGGGAAAGCAAACAAACAATAACTTCTTTCATGCTAATATTAAAATAACAGAAGTCTCAAAATCAAAGTTCTGCAAGTGAAGATTTATTTATTTTTGCTTTTTAAATATGCATTTTATTTTTTTGTATATGCCAAACACAGGTTATCATCAAAATTGATTCCATGCCAAGATAACGATTCTGTGCCTGATACTGACCTTGACTAATCACAACATTGTACCGTGGGTTTTGAACACTGTATATTTGCTATCTTATTTTGTGAAATGCCTGTTAATTATGATAATTATGATACCCTTTATATGAACATCAACAAACATTGTGAAGTATTTGCTAGTGCAAACCAACATGAAACCAACAAACATTGTGACGTATTTGCTAGTGCAAACCAACATGAAACCAACAAACATTGTGACGTATTTGCTAGTGCAAACCAACATGAAACCAACAAACATTGTGACGTATGTGCTAGTGCAAACCAACATCAAACCAACAAACACTGTGACGTATTTGCTAGTGCAAACCAACATGAAACCAACAAACATTGTGATGTATTTGCTAGTGCAAACCAACATGAAACCAACAAACATTGTGACATATTTTCTAGTGCAAACCAACATAAAGCCAACATACATTGTGACGTATTTGCTAGTGCAAACCAACAAACATTGTGACGTATTTGCTAGTGCAAACCAACAAACAGTGTGACGTATCTGCTAGTGCAAACCAACATGAAACCAACAAACATTGTGACGTATTTGCTAGTGCAAACCAACATGAAACCAACAAACATTGTGACGTATTTGCTAGTGCAAACCAACATGAAACCAACAAACATTGTGACGTATGTGCTAGTGCAAACCAACATCAAACCAACAAACACTGTGACGTATTTGCTAGTGCAAACCAACATGAAACCAACAAACATTGTGATGTATTTGCTAGTGCAAACCAACATGAAACCAACAAACATTGTGACATATTTTCTAGTGCAAACCAACATAAAGCCAACATACATTGTGACGTATTTGCTAGTGCAAACCAACAAACATTGTGACGTATTTGCTAGTGCAAACCGACATTAAACCAACAAACATTGTGACGTATTTACTAGTGCAACATAAAACCAACAAACATTGTGACGTATTTACTAGTGCAACATAAAACCAACAAACATTAGTGCAACATAAAACCAACAAACATTGTGACGTATTTACTAGTGCAAACCAATATAAAACCAACAAACATTGTGAAGTATTTGCTAGTGCAAACCAACATGAAACCAACAAACATTGTGACGTATTTGCTAGTGCAAACCAACAAACATTGTGACGTATTTGCTAGTGCAAACCAACAAACATTGTGACGTATTTACTAGTGCAAACCAACATGAAACCAACAAACAGTGTGACGTATTTGCTAGTGCAAACCAACATGAAACCAACAAACATTTGTGACGTATTTGCTAGCGCAAACCAACATGAAACCAACAAACATTGTGACATATTTGCTAGTGCAAACCAACATGAAACCAACAAAAATTGTGATGTATTTGCTAGTGCAAACCAACAAACATTGTGACGTATTTGCTAGTGCAAACCAACAAACATTGTGACGTATTTACTAGTGCAAACCAACATGAAACTGTTGTATCTTGTTCTATATGTATATATATATATATACTGAACAAAAAAAAGTTTAGCACGACTTTTTATTGACATATGAACATTGATATAATGGCTTGAAGATATTAGAAAAGCTAGGTAAGGATGTGATTTTCAAAAAATTGTGTTAGTTTATTATTCTCTAATCGAAGTATCAGAATTACCAACATACTTTTATATATTAAAACAACTTCTTTCAGTATACAAATGTTTTGCTTTGAATAAATTTAATGTTGGCATAGACAAGAATTGTCCATTCTGTCGTTTAAAAAACGCTGAAATGTGTTCGCAAACAAAAACATTTCAAATTTTGTAATTTTAAAATTACCTCCCTTTTCACTGAAATGAGAACGATTTTAAAGAACCAGTAAAAGAATTTGCTTTATTTTTATCAGCGAATTTGTTTACAAATGACTTTGTAGCATTATTAGAGGTCATATGTCACTTTTTCATTGACTCCGGACATACACAGCTTTGTATCTCGTCTATGGAAATGACATGCATTTTATGTGCTGAATTTATTTTTCTCAGTATAGTTACGATATTTTTGCGTCCATCCCTCGATACATTCTTATCACTATGAACTAAACTTCAACCAAGAGTTGGGTAAAATAAAACACTGCAATAATTCTCAATTCCAGCCAGTTTTGGTATGCCAGCCAGTTTTGGTAGGCATTCTTCTGTCTTAGGATAATGCATGTTATTTCAGGAAAACATGGAAAAAGAATATTTCAAAATATTGTCTTATCAATCTGGCATTGTGTAGTGGTGTTTGGTTTAAACATGCTTATTTGGTATTCATTGTATACATAATATAGAGTTGGATTAGAAAGAACTGAATTGAATGTTGTTTAATGGCTCATCAACACATTATAGGTTATTTAGAGCCGTCCCAGAGAGAGGGGAAGGATACATACAAATTGGGAACCTGCCCTACTCTTATTAAGAAATTGATTCATATGGATCTGTGCGTTGAGGATATTCTCTGATACACAGGACCACCTGGTTTATGTCACCTTCCAACAGACTGGATTAGAACGAAAACATGGGTTTTGACGTCCCTTTAATACATGTACATCTTATTAGACTATATTGGGACAGAAACCTCGAAGGGAGATTGGATGAAGAATGAACTTTTCCATCAGACATGCCTCCACCAAGGAGCGAACCCATGCTGGACAAAGGTCTGCAGCTCTAAAGCCAAGGCCTTATCCACTTAACTTTGGAGGCCATTATTACAAGTGAAAACCCACCAGGATAAATCTGCTGGATCGTCCTCTTCCTCCTCCTCCTCCTCTTTCTTCTCCTCCTCGTCAGAATAGTCCCCGGCTAGTGTCCTCGCTGAACTCAGTTTTGTCTTGAATTTGTCCAACATGGCCAGTGTTATCTCCTCCCTTGTCGAACCCTTTTTACCCTGCTGCTTTCTCAGGGCCTTATACTTTTGTCGATCTCGTTTAAAATCCGCTAAAGGGTCATCCAATGAAGGTGGGGCTGTAACACGAAATTAAGCAGTTGAATTTATAAACTTGATTATCAAAGGTATTTTTTACAATCAGGAGTGCGGTACATACATTTATTGTATGCCATAATAAACTGATATTTTACATTTTTGAGAACATGCAACTGTTGTTGTAGCTGACACAGACAAGGGACACATGGCATCGGGATTGTCATTGCCTTTTTGTGGACTTGTTTTCTTGTATCAAAATAAACAACAATAAAATTGTGTTGTTCTTGTGTTTACCTAAACCATTTATATAGCAATGTAACAGATCAGTTAGCTTAATCCTTGGTTAGTGTAAACTTTCATAGTACATTTTCTCATAAAAATATGTTTTGTACTACTAAAAGTTTTTAATTTGCGTTTCTTCTTAACACAATGCTTTCACATGCTCAATTTCTGGTCGAAATATTCATTTATCGGAAATTCAGAGAGATTTGAAATTTTGACTTAACGCTCGGTGAATTGCACGTTTATATTTGTAAATAGAATCGATATATTATGGTCTGTAATATACAGTAAGCTAAAAATGTGTAAAAAATTAAGAATTTAGTTTAATATTTCTTTTCGGGAATCTGTAAAGAACATTTGATGAAATAATAATTTTAACAAGTTTTAAAAGAGCATGGATGAACGAAAATAAATCATGACTGAACAGGTCCATTATAAATGGTATTTTTCATGTTACACTAGAGAATACATGACCGTGTACCGTATTTCATGTTAAACTAGAGAATACATGACTGTGTACCATATTACATGTTACACTAGAGAATACATGACTGTGTACCGTATTTCATGTTACGCTAGAAAATACATGACTGTGGACCGTATTTCATATTACACTAGAGAATACACGACTGTGTACCGTATTTCACGTTACACTAGAGAATACATGACTGTGTACCGTATTTCCCCTAATAAGAGTGCCTACCCTAAAAGTAGCACACCACCCCCTCTTTTCAAAAATAAAATAAAAAAATAAATAATAAAAGATCTTCAAAATTAATACATTATCGTTCTTCTGTATCCAAAAATACCCTCCCAAAAATCAAAATTCAATTATTTTTATTTTTTTACATTATTTAAGAGCCCCCACTTGTCATTTTGCACAGCGCCCGGGCACTACTATTTGGGGAAATGCGGTACCCGGGTACTACTATTAGGGGAAATACGGTACCCGGGCACTACTATTTGGGGAAATATGGTACACGGGTACTACTATTTGGGGAAATACGGTACCCGGGTACTACTATTTGGGGAAATATGGTACCCGGGTACTACTATTTGGGGAAATACGGTACCAGGGCACTACTATTAGGGGAAATACGGTATATGCATTGGTATGACCATGGAGTTTATCCACTGTTGGTATCATTAATGAAACAATGCACAAGAGATGCAACTTGTTTAACAAAGTAGCGTCATCAAATTGTGAAAGCACTGACATTAAGCCGGTCCTCCAGATAATACTTGTTGTTAATTTTAATTACATTTTAAAAGCAGTTAATTAATAATATAAATCAAGATTTTGTGCTTTGTTGAACTTTTTCAGCGACTGACATCAACGTTTTTGACACTTTTATGAATCATCAATGTCACGAGTCAACATCACAGTTACTAATTGTCTTTCTTAGTTTGCCGAAATTACTTTTTATCAGATTTTTTTTTAAAGAGAAATTCTATTATTCTACCTTAAATATAGAAAACAGTCAGCATTGTTTCAGAGAGCAGTATACAGTTATATTTGTTATATGTATATGTTGAAAGACATTTTAGTAGTACAATGCATTCTAAAACTGTTGTCTCCCTTTGACCATTAAGTATTGAACTATTACTACACACACTGTACAAGTATTGAAAATCTTTTGTTTTGCAATGCATAAACAAACATTGAAGTCTATTTCTGTTGATGAAAAATGTTTTGTCTGTTAAACTGACAACCACAGAAGCAACCTTGACTGGTGTTCCAGAAGCAAATAATTTGACAAATTAACTATTTTGTTTCCATGGAAATGCATACAAATGGTTTGTATATATATCATTGAATTGGATTTTAGCTAAGGTCATATGGCGACTCTCTAGCTTCAATGGTGGAATAAGACCCCAGGTGGCCCTCCGGACAATTTTCATGCACGGGCGGGCACCTGGGTAGAACCACCGACGTTCCCGCAAGCCAGCTGTATAGCTTCCTCACATAAAGATTCCTGAGGGATCAAACCCACAGCAGTGAGAGGCAAGTGATATCAAGTCAGAGACTCTAACCACTCGGCCACAGACGTCCCTAAATATATATCAAAAGGCACCACAAGAAAATTAGGTTGACATGTTTAGCAGGTTTCTTTAAGATAACGTGAACAAATTTTGAGTTGAAATACAAAATATTAGCCAGATGCTCCAAGAAAACCTTTAATGAGAGGGTAATAAAGTCTAGTCTGCAAGCCAAGATTAGTTTGTTTTCTTCTCAAAGTTTAATTTATTATTTTCACACCTCTGTACACAGGGGTGTCAGACGGTAAACCACTCGTAAATAACCTTCTTCCACCTCCTCCGTATCCACCAGCCCTGCCTGTCTTTGTTCTGATCTCTTACCTTCTTCCACCTCCTCCGTCTCCACCAGCCCTGCCTGTCTTTGTTCTGATCTCTTACCTTCTTCCACCTCCTCCGTCTCCACCAGCCCTGCCTGTCTTTGTTCTGATCTCTTACCTTCTTCCACCTCCTCCGTCTCCACCAGCCCTGCCTGTCTTTGTTCTGATCTCTTACCTTCTTCCACCTCCTCCGTCTCCACCAGCCCTGCCTGTCTTTGTTCTGATCTCTTACCTTCTTCCACCTCCTCCGTATCCACCAGCCCTGCCTGTCTTTGTTCTGATCTCTTACCTTCTTCCACCTCCTCCGTCTCCACCAGCCCTGCCTGTCTTTGTTCTGATCTCTTACCTTCTTCCACCTCCTCCGTCTCCACCAGCCCAGCCTGTCTTTGTTCTGATCTCTTACCTTCTTCCACCTCCTCTGTCTCCACCAGCCCTGCCTGTCTTTGTTATGATCTCTTACCTTCTTCCACCTCCTCCGTCTCCACCAGCCCTGCCTGCCTTTGTTCTGATCTCTTCTTCGAGTCTCGGATGTCCTTCTTTAATTGTTTTGCTTCTTTCTTCAACTCCTCACTGCAAACAGACACTTTAGTTAGTTACAAGTTTTATCTTTTCGTTTCTCTCAGAACACATTTGTATTACAGTTATTTACATATTTAATTAATAAACTCTTCTGTAATGAATGCTGACAAAGATGTAACCCCATTCAAAATATATTTATGTCATGAAAGATATAGATATAAGATTTGACCCCAGAGTCAACATTTGAACAAACTTGGTAGTTGACCATAAGTTAATGCTACATACAATATAGGAGAGATCTATGTCTTGTGCTTTTAGAGAAGATTTTTTAAATTCCCTATATAAGTATGTAAAACATGTAAAATCTCCATCTACAAACTTCAGAACCCCGGGGCACAGCCATTTTTGAACCTAGGAACTTCATTTGTACAACTTTTGCAGTCTAGGAGTTGGCAATCATTTATACAAAAACTGTCAAAATCTGTTCAGTGGTTCTTGAGAAGATTTTTTAAAGCTGTGACCATATAATTTATGGTAATGACGGCCATCTTGGATGTTGCACTGCCCTAATTTGTATGGTAATTTGTAATTTGCCAAAATAGACTGTTGCACTTTGACATAACCATTTTTTTTTTTAAAGATATATAAATATTGCTGAAGTTGCTTAAATATTTTAACTGAATTTAGCTATTAAAACAAAAAATCAGTTTGGCTGTGTTGCTAAACAAATGCTAATCCAATGAATAGCCCAGCAAGATGTATGTAAAGGTCAGGCATAGTGTGAATAGCCCAGCAAGATGTATGTAAAGGTTGGGAATGGTGTGAATAGCCCAGCAGGATGTATGTAAAGGTCGGGCATGGGGTGAATAGCCCAGCAAGATGTATGTAAATGCCGGGCATGGTGTGAATAGCCCAGCAAGATGTATGTAAAGGTCGGGCATGGTGTGAATAGCCCAGCAAGATGTATGTAAAAAAGAGTATGATAATGGACCTTTGGAAACGGCCGAGCACGACACGTACGAAATATTGCAGTCTCGGTTTGATTGAGATTGTTCATGAGCGGTAGTGAAATATGCTAGCTACCGCTCACGCCCTCTAGCCCCGGGTTGAGCAGAACTCAATATTCATAAAATCTATGGTACACAATTTTAACCATCCCGAAGATGGCATGCATACGGCGGTGGACATGGAGTTATATGCTTCCCCATGTCGTACGGCGTATGGTCCCAGTATCTAATAAAATTAAATGCCCCGAAGAGCGAAATAAACATAATGGAATTTAGTTGGGAGCAGCGGTTATGAAGCCTGCGTATCACAAGTAACAGCCAAAAGACTAAATTAAAAAGCAGACAACATATCCTATAAGTGGTTAAACAATACCCAGAGCCTTTTATCGGCCGGAGTAATGGAACCACCGAATCAAAAATTAAGTAAGAAAACAAAAGAAATTGAAAATGTACCAACGATAACTAAATATAAGTATCGGGCTCAGCGATCTCCAAAGATCGAATGAATAACAGTACTGATTGCAAGAAGGTCGGGCATGGTGTGAATAGCCCAGCAAGATGTATGTAAAGGTTGGGCATGGTGTGAATAGCCCAGCAAGATGTATGTAAAGGTCGGGCATGGTGTGAATAGCCCAGCAAGATGTATGTAAAGGTTGGGCATGGTGTGAATAGCCCAGCAAGATGTATGTAAAGGTCGGGCATGGTGTGAATAGCCTAGCAAGATGTATGTAAAGGTCAGGCATGGTGTCAAATCTACTTTTGGAAGGGATGTGTAGTGGTTGTCAGTATGTTAACATTTTCACTCACTACATAAACAAAGTCTAACAAGTCGTGGTGACTTATTATTGGTGGAAGCACACCCACCCACACTTACTATAAGTGGAAGCACACCCACCCACCTTTTAACTGATGGTTTCTCTTCAATAGTTTCTGGCTTTTCTATAATTTTCGGAATTTCTGTATCTTCTACTTGACTTATTTTCTCTTCTGGTTCCTTTTTTAGCTTCTTTTTCACATTTTCTCTTCTCTCTTCCTTTTCTAGTTCCTTTTCTTGATCCTCATCAGACATCTGAAGCTATAATTTACAAGCTCTATTAAACAAGAGGCCCAAGAGGGCCTGTGGACGCTCTACTGGCTCAAGATAAAGTTTATGTATAAGGGGCCATAAGTATTTCAAAAATCATTCAACCAGAACATGGTAATGACAGGTGCAACTAGGCTTAGTACTGATCATCCTCGCCAAGATTCGCTGAAATCTGGCAAAGAGTTCAGAAGAGACTAATCTGGACAAAGTTTGTGTATTAAAACATTTAAAGGGTCACAACTCTGCCAAAAATCATTCAACCGAAATATGGCGATGATATGCACAACTAGGCTTTATACTGATCATCCTTGTCAAGTTTCGTCTGTATTCTGTCTGTGTTCAGGAGAACTAGCCCAGAAAAAAATTGTGGTATCAAAATCCTTTAAAGGGCCATAACTCTGCCAAATATCTGTAAACCGAAACGTGACGATGACATGCACAACTAGGCTTGGTGCTGATCATCCCTGCAAATTTTCATTGAAATCTGGCGAGGGGTTCAGGAGAAGTAGATCAGAACAAAGTTTGTGTATTAAAACCTTTAAAGGGCCATAACTCCGCCAAAAATCATTCAACCGGAACACGGCGATGATTTGCACAACTAGACATAGAATTGACCATCCCTAAAAAGTTTCGTTTAATCCGGCCAGGGGTTCAAGAGAACTAGTCAGAACAAAGTTTGTGTATTAAAACCTTTAAAGGGCTAAAACTCCACCAAAATCATTCAACTGGAACACGGTGACTATGTACAACTAGGCTTGGTACTGATCATCCCTGCAAAGTTTCAATGAAATCCGGCCAAATGAAGGCCCTTTCGTCTTAATCAGGCAAAGATATAGCATATTTCAGAAAATCAAGGGCCATGACTCCGATGTAAATGGTCCAATCTGGATGTTTTTCAAACTTGTCCAAGCTTTCATTGATATTAACAATCTGGTAAAGTTTCTTAAAGATCGGACAAAAGATGAAGGTCTTAACGAGGCAAAATATAGGATTTTTTACTAAATCAAGGACCATAACTCCACTGTTACTGGTCCGATCTGGCTGGTTTTCGAACTTGACCGAGCTGTCATTGATATTAACAATCTGGTAAAGTTTCATAAAGATCGCATGAAAAATGAAGGCCCTATCGTCTTAACGAGGCAAAGTATAGCATTTTTAACTAAATCAAGGGCCATAACTCATCTGTTACTGGTCCGATCTTGCTGATTTTCGAAATTGTCTGAGCTGTCATTGATATAAACAATCAGGTAAAGTTTTGTAAAGATCAGATGAAAGATGAATGCCCTATCGAATTAACGAGGCAAAATATAGCAATTTCAAACTAAATCAAGGGCCATAACTCATCTGTTACTGGTCCAATCTGGCTGTTTTTCGAAATTGTCTGAGCTGTCATTGATATAAACAATCAGGTAAAATTTTATAAAGATCAGATGAAAGTTGAAGGCCCTATTGAATTAACGAGGCAAAATATAGCATTTTTAACTAAATCAAGGGTCATAACTCCGCTGTAACTGGTCCGATCTGGTTGATCTTCGAAATGTCCAAGCTTTCATTTATATAAACAATCTGGTAAAGTTTGGTAAAGATCGAATAAAAGATAAAGGCCCTATCGTCTTAACGAGGCAAAATATAGCATTTTTAACTAAATCAAGGGCCATAACTCCGCTGTTAATGGCCACGGCCTGCTAGTTTTCGAACTTGTCCTAGCTCTCAATTATATAAACAATCTGGTAAAGTTTGGTTAAGATTGGATGAAAGATGAAGGCCCTATCATCTTAATGAGGCCAAATATAGCAATTTTAACTAAATCAAGGGCAATAACTCCGCTGTTAATGGTCCGGTCTAGCTGGTTTTCAAACTTGTCCGAGCTTTCATTGATATTAACAATCTGTGCAAGTTTGGTAAAGATCAAATAATAAATGAAGGTGCTAGAGTGTTCACAAGGCTTAATATGGCATTTTTCAGCAAAACAAGGGCCTTAACTCCGTTGAAATTATTTCGATCTTGCCGGTTTTCGAACTTGTTCAAGCTTTCATTGATATAAAGACACTGGCAAAGTAAAGTAAAGATCCGATTAATATTGAAGGCCCTAGAGTGTTCACAAGGCAGAAAATAGCATTTTTCAGAAAAAACAAGGGCCATAACTCCGGTGTTACTGATCTGATTTAGCTGGTTTTCGAACTTGTTTGAGCTTTCATTGATATTAACAATCTGTGGAAGTTTGGTAAAGATCAAATAATAAATGAAGGTGCTAGAGTGTTCACAAGGCAGAAAATGCCATTTTTCAGAAAAACAAGGGCCTTAACTCCAGTGTTACTGACCCAATTCAGCCGATTTTCGAACTTGTCCAACCTATAATTGGTATTAACAATCTGTGCAAGTTTGGTAATGATCAAATAATAAATGAAGGTGCTAGAGCGTTCACAAGGCAGAAAACAGCAATTTTCAGAAAAATCAAGGGCCATAACTCCGGTGTTACTGATCCGATTTGGCTGGTTTTTCGAATTTGTTCGAGCCTTCATTGATATTAACAATCTGTGCAAGTTTGGTAAAGATCAAATTATAAATGAAGGTGCTAGAGTGTTCACAAGGCTTAATATGGCATTTTTCAGCAAAACAAGGGCCATAACTCCGGTGAAATTATTCCGATCTGGCTGGTTTTCGAACTTGTCCAAGCTTTCATTGATATTAACAACCTGTTAAAGATTGGTAAAGATCGGATGTAAAATGAAGGCCCTATGGTGGTAACAAGACAAAAGTTCACGACGGACGACGGACGGACGGACGGATGGACGACGGACAACTCGTCATCCCATAAGCTCTGCTGGCCTTCGGCCAGTAGAGCTCAAAACACATTAGAAGAGCAGCTTTAATTATGGCCTTGACCATTGGGTGATAGACAGATGGACGGAGAGTCAGATGGACAGACAGAAAGACAGTTGGCAATAAAAAGTCACTATGTTTGTCCGTTAATTATGGCAGTAAGTTTATAACAATCAGAATACTGTTCGGGATTTACACAAATATGAAATGAATTGTTGCTGTATAATAACACATTAGTTGTTAGGTTATTTAAAGCTGTTCCCAGACAGTGAAAGAGGATACAGAGAAATCCGAGACCACAAATTCGAGATCACACCTACTATTAAATAGTTTCTTCTTGATTCTCATTATGCACCTATATCCACTGGGGGAGGTTGGGGGCGGCGAGCACCGACGGGAAATTAGACAGAAAAGAATTCCCCACCGTCGGGATTTAGACATCGTTCGCATATACGGGGGTCGGGAATTAGACTTGGCCCGGATTTTAAACAGAGACATTGGGATTTTTTTATATATTTTATAGTTAGGTGGGGGATAACATTAATAAGTGCATTACCTGGTCCCCCCTTATATCCATGAAGAGATGGGAAAGCTTATATTAGCAGGGTTTAATAACGGAAATTTCCACAATAAAACTTGTTTAAAACATTTTTTACTAAAAAAATCACCTGTTTAAAATTACCTATTAAATTTATTAGTTTTACAACATTTTAAGCCGAAATTAAGGTTTTATTTCATACCCCAGCCAACCCCATTTTCGCTTCTTGAAGAAGGGGTTGGATGGGGTATGAAAACTAATACTCCGACCACGTAATGTTTTTCATGCCTGCTGGATTGACTCCGATGTCAAGAGACCAATTAGTTGTTAAGCAGTATTTTGTTATATTTGCATATAAAAATACACATTTTGCAATGTATAACTAACGTAAGATTTATTCCCTTCCAGTTATTAAAGGGTTACATCAGGGGTTTTATGAGGTCTAGGGGTCCGACTTAAAATAGAGAAATAATGGTATCTTCTATCTTAAAAAGCCAAAAGTAATAATGACTCCTTTCTGTACAGTAATATGTGCTGGGCTAGGTTATGCACCAGGGTTAAAGGGACACATGGCAATCTTGATTTTTAAAAACTAGCGGCGTCCCGTTAGTTTCTCTACATAAATTGCATTTGTTCCATCATTAATGTTAATTATAAGAATTGTATTAAGCCATTTGTTATTGCATATTATTAATTTGTTATATTATTGCACCAATAATATATTACAACTTATAGTATAATAAGACGAAATAGTGAATACTTAAAATTTGATTTATTTAAATGTAACCAGAGTAAAAGTAAAAATGATACTGGATATATAAATCGAGACACCCATTTCAAATACTTCATGATTGCTGTGTGTCCCTTTAATTCAAGCATTTTAAGCCCGACTTAGAAATGCACGGAATTGGATATTGGTCACGTTATTCTTGTAATTTAATTTCTGTTACTGTAGTTTCTGCTTTCAAACTTACTTCCATTTCTGGACTGTCAGATCTCCTCTTCTCTACCTTACTGGGACTGACGTCTAGAGCTGGCACTGCACTCAGCCGCGGATCATTGGCTAGGTCATGACTACTTTTGCTCTTCCCCTTCCAACCCTGGTAAAGGCGTTAAAATATAGATAATACAAATCATTATCGAAATATTATACCATTACCACAATATTATACCATTACCACAATATTATACCATACCACAATATTATACCATTACCACAATATTATACCATACCACAATATTATACCATACCACAATATTATACCATTACCACAATATTATACCATTACCACAATATTATACCATACCACAATATTATACCATTACCACAATATTATACCATTACCACAATATTATACCATAACCACAATATTATACCATTACCACATGTATAATGCTGATACTTGATCACATTGTTCAGATTGTATGCTTTTATTTCTTATTAGTCTACTGTACACTTCAGACAGAAATTGATATTATTTTGTTTGTACTGTGGAATCATTTAATTTCGTGGGCATTAAATTTCGAGATTCTTTCCAAAAAGACAATTGCAAGGGGACGTAAAATCACACGCATTTCTGATTTTTGAAAAAAACAAAACATCCGTAAATTTGTCCATGTTGTTCCCACCCAGTTGTCGATCAAATAATACTAAGTACTCGTTAATTGATGACAACGATAACAAACGTTAATACCATTCTTGAACGATTTACTAGTACACAACTGCAACCGTAAACATAGGTATACTGGCTTTGAAAAGTTTAAAACAAACACTCAAGTTTTTGTTTTTTATTATCGAAGTAAATGTTTAATAAATACATCAATCCTTTTTTCTGACAACTATTGACTAAATGATGAGCTCAAAACTTCTATACAGTACTGTACATTATGGATTCCGAAATTTTTTTTAGGCCGTTTTCATACACATTATTCAAACTTCTGGGCATTAATTGTTCGTGGGGATTTGATTTCGCTGTTCGGGTCAACCTCAAAATACACGAAATTAAATCCCACATGAATATTAATGATTTCACAGTATATCTTTGTCAGATCTGGACAGTGTTACCACAGCATGATTTTGACGCAGTTACATTGACTCAACTTTTACATGTTCATCTAGGTTTGCAGAAGCTTGTTAAACTACCCATGAGACTTTTTTTCACTCATAAAAAAAGCCACTCGCCCCTGAGACTTATGTCACTTGATAAACCTGTCAAAGATGTCACTAGAAAAATCACTCACTCACCTCGGAGACTTTTGTCACCTGTTCTTCATCTTCCTCTGCTTCTTCACCAAATGACAACAACTTGAAATTCCTAAAATAAATAATTTTGATATGAAAAACAGCTTTTTGAAACAGGCTTAGCAAAATCATGAATGTTTTCGTCTTGTATGTGTCACAGTGCGGCGAAGTTGTTACATTTCTTTTTATAGACGTATTCCTTTTTATATCAACATATCAACATAATACTGAAAAAAAATAAGTTTAGCAAGTCTTTATGTACATTTAGCTTAAAGAAATTGAATGCTATTTTATAATGTGAAGTATTATAAAACATTTGCATGACATAGAGTGATCTTCTCTTTCACTAATTAGTTGTGATTCAATGTAAGTATCAGAGTTATCTCCCATTTAGTTAAAACAGCGTATTTCATATTTAAAAATACCAATATGATAAAGAACATGGTTAAACATCACTAAATAACAGTTCTGGGTTTCAAGTTATAACAAGAGGCCCAAGAGGGCCTGTGGACGCTCTACTGGCTAATACGGCTCTCATGACATCAATGAAGCGACTGACTATCGTCTTAAAGAGGCAAAATATAGCATTTTTAACTAAATCAAGAGCCATAACTCCGCCATTACTGGTCTGATCTGGCTTGTTTTCCAAGTTGGCCAGTAGAGATAATAAAAATTAAAAAAATCAAAAAAATCAAAATTGATAAAAAAAACTTAAAACAAGAGGTCAATGACCTTGAAGCTCTACTGATTGATTTTGATTTCAGGAAGTAGTCGCTACAAACAGGTTTTTTGAAAATCTATTTTTAGCCGTGGTGGCCATCTTGAATTTCCGGCCGACCTGCTAGGATCAATTAGACATCAAGAGCAACATTCCTGTGAAGTTTCATGAAAATCCGTCAAGTAGTTTCAGAGGAGTAGTCGCTACAAGTTTTCATTATATAACTCTATGTAAACAAAGATGGCCACTGACAGCCATGTTTAACATTGAATCAAAATAATGTTCGACTCGGATAACCATCATGTCATGCTGATCATTTTAGAAAAAGTCCCATATCAATATCTCTTATAGTTTTCAAGAAGTAGTCGCTACAAACATATTTTTTAAAAATCTATTTTTAGCCATGGTGGCCATCTTGAATTTCCGGCCGACCTGAAATTTTGCTAAGATCAATTAGACATCAAGAGCAACATTCGTGTTAAGTTTCATGAAAATCCGTCTAGTAGTTTCAGAGGAGTAGTCGCTACAATTTATCATTATATAACTCTATGTAAACAAACATGGCCACTGGCAGCCATGTTTAACGTCGAATCAAAATAATGTTCGACTTGAATAACCATCATGTCATGCTGATCATTTTAGAAAATGTCCCATATCAATATCACTTATAGTTTTCAAGAAGTAGTCGCTACAAACTTGTATTTTGAAAATCTATTTTTAGCCATGGCGGCCATCTTGAATTTCCGGCCGACCTGAAATTTTGCAAGGATCAATTAGACATCAAGAGCAACATTCGTGTGAAGTTTCATGAAAATCCGTCAAGTAGTTTCAGAGGAGTAGTCGCTACAAGTTTTCATTATATAACTCTATGTAAACAAAGATGGCCACTGGCAGCCATGTTTAACGTCGAATCAAAATAATGTTCGACTCGGATAACCATCATGTCATGCTTATCATTTTAGAAAAAGTCCCATATCAATATCTCTTATAGTTTTCAAGAAGTAGTCGCTACAAACTTATTTTTTAAAAATCTATTTTTAGCCGTGGCCGCTATCTTTAATTTCCGGCCGACCTGAAATTTTGCTAGGATCAATTAGACATCAAGAGCAACATTCCTGTGAAGTTTCATGAAAATCCGTCAAGTAGTTTCAGAGGAGTAGTCGCTACAAGTTTTCATTATATAACTCTATGTAAACAAAGATGGCCGCTGGCAGCCATGTTTAACGTCGAATCAAAACGATTTTTGACATGGACCAACATCATGTCATGCTGATCATTTTAGAAAAAGTCCCATATCAATATCTCTTATAGTTTTCAAGAAGTAGTCGCTACAAACTTATTTTTTAAAAATCTATTTTTAGCTTTGGCGGCCATCTTGAATTTCCGGCCGACCTGAAATTTTGCTAGGATCAATTAGACATCAAGAGCATCATTCCTGTGAAGTTTCATGAAAATCCGTCAAGTAGTTTCAGAGGAGTAGTCGCTACAAGTTTTCATTATATAACTCTATGTAAACAAAGATGGCCACTGGCAGCCATGTTTAACGTCGAATCAAAATGATTTTCAACAAGGACCAACATCATATCATGCTGATCATTTTAGAAAAAGTCCCATAGCAATATCCCTTAGAGTTTTCAAGAAGTAGTCGCTACAAACTTGTTTTTTAAAAACCTATTTTTAGATTTGGCGGCCATCTTGGATTTCACATCTACATGAATTTTTGCTAGGATCAACTAGACTTTATGGGCAACATTTCTGTAAAGTTTCATGAAAATCCATTCAGTAGTTTCAGAGGAGTAGTCGCTACAAAAAAAAGTTTACGGACAGACAGACGGACGGACAGACGGACAGACAGACGGACGACGGACGCCGCACCACGGCATAAGCTCTGCTGATCTCTGATCAGTAGAGCTAAAAACAACAAAATCATTTTTTTTTAAAAAAACAAACAAAAATAAACAAATATAAAACAAATAAAAAAATAAAATAAAACATTTAAAACAAGCATTTATATAAAACTGTGACCCCCGGGGCGGGGCCAGATGCGACCCCAGGATCACCATTTGAACAAAATTGGTAAAGGACCAACAGCAAAATATTAAACCTCTGGCTCTTGCAGTTTCAGAGAAGAAGATTTTTTAAGTTTTTCCCTATACATGTCTATGTAAAACATGTGACACTTGGGGCGGGGCCAAATGTGACCCCAGGGTCATCATTTGAACAAACTTGTTAAAGG
Organism: Cyrtodaria siliqua; assembly: GCA_037043455.1. Classification (NCBI taxonomy): domain Eukaryota; kingdom Metazoa; phylum Mollusca; class Bivalvia; order Adapedonta; family Hiatellidae; genus Cyrtodaria; species Cyrtodaria siliqua. Next base: position 277,453 of record JAWPHD010000628.1, on the reverse strand, counting down.
ACCATAAGCTTATAATAAATGTAAAATATCAAACCTCTGGCTCTTGTAGTTTCCGAGACGAAGATTTTTAAAAATAAAATCCTATATAAGTCTATGTAGAACTGTGACCCTCGGGCAGGGATAAATTTGACCCCAGGGTCACAATTTGAACAAACTTTTTTCCCTATACATGTCTATATAAAACATGTGACTCTTGGGGCGGGGCCAAATGTGACCCCAGGGTCACCATTTGAACAAACTTGGTAAAAGACCATAAGCTTATAGTAAATGCAAAATATCAAACCTCTGGCTGTTGTAGTTTCCGAGAAGAAGATTTTTAAAAAAAAATATCTATATAAGTCTATGTAAAACTGTGACCCCCGGGGCGGGGACAAATTTGACCTCAGGGTCACCATTTGAACAATCTTAGTAGAGGACCATAATCTGATGCTACATGTAATACATGAGAGCTCTGTGCCTTGTGGTTTCAGAGAAGAAGATTTTTTAAAGTTTTTTCCTATATGTCTATATGAAAAACATGCAAAACCTAAATATACAAACATTGGACCCCCGGGGCACGGCCATTTTTGACCCCGGGGACTTTATTTGAACAAACTTGATAATCTAGGCGTTGGCGATGATTTTAAAAGAAAAACTGTTGAAATCTGTCCAGCGGTTTTGGAGAAGAAGTTTTTTTAAGGTTTCGACCATATATGGTAATGGCAGCCATCTTGGATGTAGCACTGACCTAATTTTAACAAATCTAAAATGCATTCATCTAAGGATCATCCATGTGAAGTTTGGTCAAAATTAGCCAAGCGGTTTCTGAGAAGTCGTTTGAAGAAAAGTTAACGGACGACAGACAGACGACGGACGAGGGACGACCAACGACGGACAACACAGCATCCCATAAGCTCTAAAAACTGCAAAATCAATGTATACTAGCCTTGTCATTATAATGCAATAACAAACCAAACTTTTAAAAATTGAAATTACTCCCTTTACATTGAAATAAGAACAAAATTAGGGGGGAGGGGGTTAGAACCAGTATTTTATACCTCCCACCCTCCATAAAAATCAACACTTTCTCATCAGACAAGTCCAACTCCAAGTAAATTTTTAATCGTAAGGGTGAAGAGAAATTTGTAATATTATAGACCAACAATAATAATATAAATTGTAGATTAAATCACAGTTTGACAGTAGTTTGACAGGGTCAACAATGCAAAACTGTATATAACTGTATACTTTCCAAGGTTATGAATTACTGTTTTGGATTTCATTATAAATCTGTGTGAGTGCATGGTCTATAATCATCATGTACAGTTTTCATGATAGATGACAATTAGTAGACTACACTGGAATGTAGTATTAGTATTATGAAGTGGCAGTAAGAGTATACTGTGTATTTGATTTAACTATATGTCTTTTATTTCTTAATTTCTTTATTTAACCTATAACCTTTCTTTATGAAAAAGGTAACCCGATATTGCCAAAAAATCAACAAATCTTAAATTCTTATTCATTCCAAAACGTAACACTATACCTAGACTGCTTCACGGCGCATGTCCTAACGTTCCACTCAAATTTATTGACGACTGTGTAGCAGTCTACACTATACCCCACTTATTGTCCAAAATCAACTGATTATGGGCCCATTGATTATCTGCTGACTGACACTACCTGTACAGGTATATACAATACCCTTGAATCACAAACTAGGACAGTACAAAGATAAACTAGGCATGTCATGTCAAGCAGATATAAGCTGGTTCCCATATATATACAAATGGGGAGAAGGGACGCATTTATTGTATGGTACCAGGTGATTTAAACTTCCTCATAACTACATATCATCACTGGGGAAACAGAATGTTCTGAACAGGAAGATAGTTTAGAAATAAACAAAATGGCGACAGGGGGAGGGCAGTTTTCGCGCTCGGTAAACCTGGCTTCAGATGAAACATTTGAGTTTGTGTGTATGCCGTGTGCCAGGGAGAGTAAACACAAGGAGGCAGTGAAGTATTGTACAGCATGTGGGGAACATTTCTGCACGGCCTGTATCGAGTGCCATAATAAATTCCCAGGAATGAGTGGTCACCATGACAAACTTCTTGACCAGTCTGAGATGAGGAAGATGGGGCCGCAGAAGCCACGTTCAGTGCCCACAGAGAAATGTGCAAGCCATGGTGGAATACTTGTCGACATGTTTTGTCACAGGCATGACAAGATAGGCTGTAGCAAGTGCATCACACTGGAGCACAGGTGGGTACCATACAAACAATATATAGACATTGTTTGTTTTTTCCTTTCTTGTTAAATGTTAGGTGACTGTCCACGTTTAAACGCACCTGGGGGCGATGCATGATTACAAAAGGGGAGAGTTTATGAGGCCATAAAAAAACATTAAACCTCTAAAATGCTTTGAGAGAGGGGGTTAGGGGGGAGGGAATTATTTTTAGCTCGACTATTCGAAGAATAAAGGAGCTTATGTAATCACCCCGACGTCGGCGTCTCACATCAAGGTTTGCGTGTAAGCTGTGTTTACAAGTCTACGTCTCTTACATTTGTTATCCTAGCACAACCAAATTTTTTCCATGGGCTTCCTTATAGCATTATCTTAAGGCCTGCATAAGTAATTTTGGTTCCTGTAACCCATGGGCTCCCAAGGAACCCAAATTCTATTAGCCCTTAAAATGTGTCCCATTTCACATCAAATTTTGCGTGTAAACTATGTTTACAAGTCTTTTTCTCTTACATTTCTTATCCTAGCACAACCAAATTTGGCCACCAGCTTCCTTATAGCATTATCTTAAGGGCTGCTTAAGTAATGTTGGTTCCTGTAACCTCTGGGCTCCCATGGAACCCAAATTCTCATAGCCTTTAAAATGTGTTTAATTTCACATCAAATTTTGCGTGTAAACTATGTTTACAAGTCTTTTTCTCTTACATTTCTTATCCTAGCACAACCAAATTTGGCAACCAGCTTCCTTATAGCATTATCTTAAGGGCTGCTTAAGTAATGTTGGTTCCTGTAACCTCTGGGCTCCCATGGAACCCAAATTCTGATAGCCTTTAAAATGTGTTTAATTTCACATCAAATTGTGCGTGTAAACTATGTTTACTCAAGTCTTTTTCTCTTACATTTCTTATCCTAGCACAACCAAATTTGGCCACCAGCTTCCTTATAGCATTATCTTAAGGGCTGCTTAAGTAATGTTGGTTCCTGTAACCTCTGGGCTCCCATGGAACCCAAATTCTGATAGCCTTTAAAATGTGTTTAATTTCACATCAAATTTTGCGTGTAAGCTGTGTTTACAGGTCTATATCTCTTACATTTCTTGTCCTAGCTCAACTAAATTTTGTATTTTGTTCCTTATAGTATGTTGCAAAGGGTTGCGTAAGTAATTTTGTCTTCTACAAATTCTGGGCTCCCATGGAACCTAGTTTGTGATGGCCCATAAAATGTGCAATAAAGGCAGATGAAGGTTTGCATGTAATTAAGGTGTTGTATATCTCTCTTAAAATATTTTTCTTAGGTCACCCAAATTTTGGTTTGGGATTTCTTATAGCATTATTCATCTTATTCATACTTCACCCATATTGGCATGGGTTCCTTCCTCCTCTCTCCCTCACTCCACCCCCACCAACCACAAAACCTGATTTTTTGTTTTTAAAATATTTCTGTGTTGTTTTGGTCAATTCTTACACACACTTAGTTGCATCCCAATTGTTTTTATCAAATCTACACCTATATCAATGATGCGCCCCTGCCCCACCACCACCCCCCCAACCCCACAACCCCAAAAAATCTGTTTCGAGTGGGGGTTGGTGGGTGGCGGGGAGGTGGGCAGCGGGGAGGGGGAGGCGGGCGGGGACAACATAGCTATATATATGTGTAAGAATTGACCAAAACAACACAGAAATATGTAAAAAAAACAAGAGGTCAATGACCTTGAAGCTCTACTGATTGATTTTGATTTCAGGAAGTAGTCGCTACAGACTTGTTTTTTGAAAAATTATTTTTAGCCGTGGCGGCCATCTTGAATTTCCGGCCGACCTGAAATTTTGCTAGGATCAATAAGACATCAAGAGCAACATTCCTGTGAAGTTTCATGAAAATCTGTCCAATAGTTTCAGAGAAGTAGTCGCTACAAGTTTTCATTATATAACTCTATGTAAACAAAGATGGCCACTGGCAGCCATGTTTAACGTCGAATCAAAATAATGTTTGACTCTGATAACCATTATGTCATGCTGATTATTTTACAAAAAGTCCCATATCAATATCACTTATAGTTTTCAAGACGTAGTCACTACAAACTTCTTTTTTAAAAATCTATTTTTAGCTGTGGCGGCCATCTTGAATTTCTGGCCGATCTGAAATTTTGCTAGGATCAATTAGACATTAAGAGCAACATTCCTGTAAAGTTTCATGAAAATCCGCCAAGTAGTTTCAAAGGAGTAGTCGCTACAAGTTTTTACTATATAACTCTATGTAAACAAAGACGGCCGCTGGCAGCAATGTTTAACGTTGAATCAAAACAATTTTTGACAAGGACCAACATCATGTAATGCTGATCATTTTAGAAAAAGTCCCATATCAATATCACTTATAGTTTTCAAGAAGAAGTCGCTACCAACTTGTATTTTGAAAAATTATTTTTAGCCGTGGCGGCCATCTTGAATTTCCGGCCGACCTGAAATTTTGCTAAGATCAATTAGACATCAAAAGCAACATTCCTGTAAAGCTTCATGAAAATCTGTCAAGTAGTTTCAGAGAAGAAGTCGCTACAAGTTTTCATATTATAACTCTATGTAAACAAAGATAGCCGCTGGCAGCCATGTTAAAGTTGAATCAAAACGATTTTCGACAAGGACCAACATCATGTCATGCTGATCATTTTAGAAAAAGTCCCATATCAATATCACTTATAGTTTTCAAGAAGTAGTCGCTACAAACTTGTTTTTTAAAAACCTATTTTTAGATTTGGCGGCCATCTTGGATTTCACATCAACATGAATATTTGCTAGGATCAACTAGACTTCATGGGCAACATTTCTGTAAAGTTTCATGAAAATCTATTCAGTAGTTTCAGAGGAGAAGTCGCTACAAAAAAAAGTTTACGGACAGACAGACGGACAGACAGACGGACGACGGACGCCGCACCACGGCATAAGCTCTGCTGATCTCTGATCAGTAGAGCTAAAAAAACCAGTTACGAGTGAGGGTGAGTGGTTGTGAGGCGGGGTGGGGGAAGGGCGGGGGTAATGCGGGAGGGCGGGGCAGGGGGTGGGCAACATAGCTATATTTGTAAGAATTAACCAAAACAACACTGAAATATGTATAAAAACAAGAGGTCAATGACCTTGAAGCTCTACTGATTGATTTTGATTTCAGGAAGTAGTCGCTACAAACTTGTTTTTTGAAAATTTATTTTTAGCCTTGGCGGCCATCTTGAATTTCCGGCCGACCTGAAATTTTGCTAGGATCAATTAGACAACAAGAGCAACATTCCTGTGAAGTCCATGAAAATCCGTCAAGTAGTTTCAGAGGAGAAGTCGCTACAAGTTTTCATTATATAACTCTATGTAAACAAAGATGGCCACTGGCAGCCATGTTTAATGTCGAATCAAAATAATGTTCGACTCGGATAACCATCATGTCATGCTGATCATTTTACAAAAAGTCCCATATCAATATCACTTAATAGTTTTCAAGAAGTAGTCGCTACAAACTTATTTTTTTAAAAATCTATTTTTAACTGTGGCAGCCATCATGAATTTCTGGCCGATCTGAAATTTTGCTAGGATCAATTAGACATTAAGAGCAACATTCCTGTAAAGTTTCATGAAAATCCGTCAAGTAGTTTCAGAGGAGTAGTCGCTACAAGTTTTTACTATATAACTCTATGTAAACAAAGATGGCCGCTGGCAGCCACGTTTAACGTCGAATCAAAACGATTTTTGATAAGGACCAACATCATGTCATGCTGATCATTTTAGAAAAAGTCCCATATCAATATCACTTATAGTTTTCAAGAAGTAGTCGCTACAAACTTGCATGAAAATCTATTTTTAGCCATGGCGGCCATCTTGAATTTCCGGCCGACCTGAAATTTTGCTAGGATCAATAAGACATCAAGAGCAACATTCCTGTGAAGTTTCATGAAAATCTGTCCAATAGTTTCAGAGGAGTAGTCGCTACAAGTTTTCATTATATAACTCTATGTAAACAAAGATGGCCACTGGCAGCCATGTTTAACGTCGAATCAAAATAATGTTCGACTCGGATAACCATCATGTCATGCTGATCATTTTAGAAAAAGTCCCATATCAATATCACTTATAGTTTTCAAGAAGTAGTCGCTACAAACTTGTATTTTGAAAATCTATTTTTAGCCATGGCGGCCATCTTGAATTTCCGGCCGACCTGAAATTTTGCTAGGATCAGTTAGACATCAAGAGCAACATTTTTGTGAAGTTTCATGAAAATCTGTCAAGTAGTTTCAGAGAAGTAGTCGCTACAAGTTTTCATTATATAACTCTATGTAAACAAAGATGGCCACTGGCAGCCATGTTTAATGTCGAATCAAAATAATGTTCGACTCGGATAACCACCATGTCATGCTGATCATTTTAGAAAAAGTCCCATATCAATATCACTTATAGTTTTCAAGAAGTAGTCTCTACAAACTTATTTTTTAACAAGAGGTCAATGACCTTGAAGCTCTACTGATTGATTTTGATTTCAGGAAGTAGTCGCTACAGACTTGTTTTTTGAAAATCTATTTTTAACCGTGGCGGCCATCTTGAATTTCCGGCCGACCTGAAATTTTGCTAAGATCAATAAGACATTAAGAGCAACATTCCTGTGAAGTTTCATGAAAATCCGTCAGGTAGTTTCAAAGAAGTAGTCGCTACAAGTTTTCATTATATAACTCTATGTAAACAAAGCAGCCATGTTTAAGGTCAAATCAAAACGATTTTCGACAAGGACCAACATCATGTCATACTGATCATTTTAGAAAAAGTCCCATATCAATATCTCTTATTGTTTTAAAGAAGTAGTCGCTACAAACTTATTTATTTTAAATCTATTTTTAGCTGTGGCGGCCATCTTGAATTTCCGGCCGACCTGAAATTTTTCTAGGATCAACTAGACATCAAGAGCAACATTCCTGTGAAGTTTCATGAACATCCGTCAAGTAGTTTCAGAGGAGTAGTCCCTACAAGTTTTTACTATATAACTCTATGTAACCAAAGATGGCCACTGGCAGCCATGTTTAACGTTGAATCAAAATTTTCCACAAGGATCTACATCATGTCATGCTGATCATTTTAGAAAAAGTCCCATATCAATATCACTTATAGTTTTCAAGAAGTAGTCGCTACAAACTTATTTTTTAAAAATCTATTTTTAGCTGTGACGGCCATCTTGAATTTCCGGCCGACCTGAAATTTTGATAGGATCAATTAGACATCAAGAGCAACATTCCTGTAAAGTTTCATGACAATCCGCCAAGTAGTTTCAGAGGAGTAGTCGCTACAAGTTTTTACTGTATAACTCCATGTAAACAAAGATGGCCGCTGGCAGCCATGTTTAACGTTGAATCAAAACGATTTTTGACTAGGATCAACATCATGTAATGCTGATCATTTTAGAAAAAGTCCCATATCAATATCACTTATAGTTTTCAAGAAGTAGTCGCTACAAACTTATTTTTTAAAAATCTATTTTTAGCTGTGACGGCCATCTTGAAATTCCGGCCGACCTGAAATTTTTCTAGGATCAATAAGACATCAAGAGCAACATTCCTGTAAAGTTTCATGACAATCCGCCAAGTAGTTTCATAGAAGTAGTCGCTACAAGTTTTTACTATATAACTCTATGTAAACAAAGATGGCCGCTGGCAGCCATGTTTAACGTTGAATCAAAACGATTTTTGACTAGGATCAACATCATGTCATGCTGATCATTTTAGAAAAAGTCCCATATCAATATCACTTATAGTTTTCAAGAAGAAGTCGCTACAAACTTGTATTTTAAAACTCTATTTTTAGCTTTGGCGGCCATCTTGGATTTCACATCAACATGAATTTTTGCTAGGATCAACTAGACTTTATGGGCAACATTTCTGTAAAGTTTCATGAATATCCATCCAATAGTTTCAGCTGTGAAGTCGCTACAAATAAAAGTTTACGGACAGACGGACGCCGGACGCCGGACGACGGCATAAGCTAAAAATCTATTTTTAACTGTGGCAGCCATCTTGAATTTCTGGCCGATCTGAAATTTTGCTAGGATCAATTAGACATTAAGAGCAACATTCCTGTAAAGTTTCATGAAAATCCGCCAAGTAGTTTTAGAGGAGTAGTCGCTACAAGTTTTTACTATATGACTCTATGTAAACAAAGATGGCCGCTGGCAGCCACGTTTAACATCGAATCAAAACAATTTTTAATAAGGACCAACATCATGTCATGCTGATCATTTTAGAAAAAGTCCCATATCAATATCACTTATAGTTTTCAAGAAGTAGTCGCTACAAACTTGTATTTTGAAAATTTATTTTTAGCCGTGGCGGCCATCTTGAATTTCCGGCCGACCTGAAATTTTGCTAGGATCAATTAGACATCAAGAGCAACATTCCTGTGAAGTTTCATGAAAATCCGCCAAGTAGTTTCAGAGGAGTAGTCGCTACAAGTTTTCATTATATAACTCTATGTAAACAAAGATGGCCGCTGGCAGCCATGTTTAACGTCAAATCAAAACGATTTTCGACAAGAACCAACATCATGTCATGCTGATCATTTTAGAAAAAGTCCCATATCAATATCACTTATAGTTTTCAAGAAGTAGTCGCTACAAACTTGTATTTAAAAAATCTATTTTTAGCTTTGGCTGCCATCTTGGATTTCACATCAACATGAATTTTTGCTAGGATCAACTAGACTTCATGGGCAACATTTTTGTAAAGTTTTATGAATATCCATCCAGTAGTTTCAGAGGAGTAGTCGCTACAAATAAAAGTTAACGGACGGACGACGGACGGACGACGGACGCCGCACCACGGCATAAGCTCTGCTGATCTCTGATCAGTAGAGCTAAAAATCATTTTAGAGTGGGGTGGGGAAGGTGGGCAGTGGTGGGGGGAGGGGGGCAACATAGCTATATGTGTAAGAATTGAGCAAAAGAATTCAGATATATGTAAAATATATATATATATATTGAGTTTCGAGTGGGTGGGGGCTGGGGGAGGGGCTACATAGCTATATGTGTAAGAATTGAGCAAAAGAACACAGAAATATGTAAAGAAAGGGTGCGGGGAGGAAGGAGCCCATGCCCCAATATGGGTGAAGTATGAATAAAATGCATAATGCTATAAGAAATCCCAAACCAAAATTATAGATATACACAACAGGTTACATGCAAACCTAGCTCTGCCTTTATTGCATATTTTATGGGCCATCATGATTTGGGTTCCATGGGAGCCCAGAATTTTCAGAAGACAAAATTACTTTGTCCTTTACCCTTTACAACATACTATAATGAAACCAATTCCCAAATTTGGTTGAGCTAGGACAACAAATGTAAGAGATAATAGACCTGTAAATACAGCTTAGATGCGAAATTTGATGTGAAATAGACACATTTTAAGGGCTATCAGAATGTGTGTTCCATGGGAGCCCAGGGGTTACAGGAACCAAAATTACTTAAGCAGCCCTTAAGATAATGCTATAAGGAAGCTCATGGCCAAATTTGGTTGTGCTTGGATAAGCAATGTAAGAAATATAGACTTGTAAACACAGCTTACACGCAAACCTTGATGTGGGATGCCGGGGTGATTACATAATTTAAGCTCTCTTATTCTTTGAATAGTCGAGCTAAAAATCGAATAGTCTAGCTTTAAACTAGACCTCAAGTCCGGCTACTGGCAAGTAGTACTTCAAGAGCAGGGAGAGAGGGGCCATTTATTGGCAGGAATCGTTTAAACTGGGGTAAAAGATAATCACCTTCCTTTTTTTGGTGAATCAAATTATAAAACTGTGTGAAATAATTATTATATGGCTGGTTGCCGCTCAATGAAAAATTATATTATAGTCATACATGTATTTTGCTAGTTGCTGCCAAGTTCATCAGTCACATATATATTTTTTTTGATTTTGTTTTATGTTCGGTAAAACCATTTTTTTTCTTCATAATTTGCAGGCAGATAAGAAATTGGACAACTTTAAAAAGAAGTGTTGGTTTGCTGTGCTCTGACCTACCCACTAAAACAGCACTACCCAACTTTTTTTAAGCATTTTATATTTTTTTATTTTTTTATTATGTTATTGTCTCCTTATAGCTGTACACGAAAACTTACCGTTGGCTATAACTTTCTCATTTATTGATATTTCTTCATCAATTTTTCAATATATACTCATCATGATAACACTGACATGACCATACTAGAATATAAAGGTTAAGGTCACACTGAAGGTCATCATATGGGTTAAATACTCATTTTTTTCTTCACGAAAACTTAACTTGCTTATAACTTTCTCATTTCTTGATATTTCTTCATCAAACTTATATACTCATCATCTCAACATCAACATAACCAAACTAAAATATAAAGGTCATCATCTCAACATCAACATAACCAAACTAAAATATAAAGGTCACGGTCAATGTGTGGGTTAAATACTCATGGTTTTTCTTCACGAAAACAAAGTTGCCTATATCTTTCTCATTTCTTGACATTTCTTCATCAAACTTTCAATATATACTCAGCATGACAACATCGACATGACCACACTAAAACATTAAGGTCAAGGTCACACTGAAGGTCAATTTGTGGGTTAAATACTCGTTTATTTCTTCATGAAAACTTAACGTTGGTTATAACTTTCTCATTTTTTGATATTTCTTCATCAAACATTTAATATATACTCATCATGACAACATGGACATGACCACACTAAAATATAAAGGTCAAGGTCACACTGACGGTCACTATGTGGGTTAAACACTCATTTTCTTCGCAAAACCTTAACATTGGTTATAACTTTCTCATTTCTTGATATTTCTTCATCAGACTTTCAATATATACTCATCATGACAACATCAACATGACCACACTAAAATATAAAGGTCAAGGTCACATTGAAGGTCACTATATGGGTTAAATACTCATTTTTTTCACAAAAAAATTAACGTTGGTTATAACTTTCTCATTTCTTAATATTTCTTCATCAGACTTTCAATATATACTCATCATGACAGCATCGACATGACCATACTAAAATATAAAGGTCAAGGTCACACTGAAGGTCGTAATATGAGTTAAATACGCATTCTCTTCACAAAAACTTAACCTTGGTTATAACTTTCTCATTTCTTGATATTTCTTCATCAAACTTTCAATATATACTCATCATGACCACATCGACATGACCACACTAAAATATAAAGGTCAAGGTCACACGGAAGGTCACTATATGGGTTAAATACTCATTTTCTTCACAAAAAACTTAACGTTGGTTATAACTTTCTCATTTCTTGATATGATATTAGATATTATAGTTTAATATAGCAAAGCAGCCAAAAGAACACTAAGGTTAATATGTGTAGCACGTTTCATGAAGACAAGTTTCAGTAGCGTTCATGTTACAACATATTCTAGAAACAAATATTTCGACAAATTTACTCTTTTTTTTCATGGAAAAACTGATGATTTTTTATTTACCACTACAATTTACTAACAATAAACCCAATATATAATTTACTATGGCATGAAATTTAAACTGCGAGTCTATACCAACTACCTCTCTAACAGATGATACTTTAGTTTAAACTTATTTATTTAACATCGATTGTAACGAAAGTTCTATGAACTTATATGAATCACTATCGATGTCTTCCTGGGTAGAACCAGTACTAAGCAAATGAAGATAAAGTGTCTTGCTCAGGGACACAACACATATGGTAATGGTGGGGATCACACCCATGACATTTGGATCATGGGTCCAACACTCTACCACTCCATATACTTTAACATAGCAATATAGCTGAAACTGAAAATATCATTTTGAAATAAATTTCAGGTCCTGTGAAGATGTTGACTACATTCCGATCATAGCTACGGGAATTGATAAAAGTGAAGAACTCAAACAGGTGAAGACTGACCTTGAGAAAATAAAGCAAGATATGACCAAACTGAAGTCTTCTCGAAAAACTGACCAGGCCAGAATAAGCAAGGAGAGAGATGAGGTTCTGACCAACATTAAAGATTTCCGAAAAAGAATGAATAACATCCTGGACAAACTTGATAAATCTGTGACAGACGAGACAGACCAGCGATATAAGAGTCTGAACGCTGGAATACAGGCAGACATCAACACCTGTGATGATATCATCACATCCATGGCAAGGCAGCTGAAACAAATAGAGTCTGCTGATACAAATAATGAGTCACAATTATTTGTTGATGTAAAACGAGGCAAAGAAAGAATCGAGAGTGCTGGAAAAGTAAGAGATGAAATGTTGGACGTGAGGAATGAAACTATAAAGTACAACATTGATCCAACCGTTGAAGCTTATCTGAACAACCTCAAGTCACTCGGCAAGTTCACCGAAGAGCCAATTCTGCAATCTATGACTGCCAGTGGGCAGGTTGGGGGCAAAATAAGCCAGAATAAACAACTTGACTCAAGGGCAGACAAGGGGCCAGTCCACTGCGGAAAACAACTTGACTCAGGTGCAGACAAAGGGCAAGTCCACAGTAGAACCAACCAGGATAAACAACTCGACTCCGGGCCAGACAAAGGGCAAGTCCACAGCAGAACCAACCAGGATAAACAACTCGACTCCGGGCCAGACAAAGGGCAAGTCCACAGCAAAACCAACCAGGATAAACAACCTGTCTCGAGGGCAGACAGAGGAAACAACCAGGATCAACAACTTGACTCAGGGGCAGACAAAGGGCCAGTCCGTAACAGAACCAGCAAAAAAGGTCATCCGTATTCTGCTTCTGGTGGCAGAGACATCGATATTATGAAAGAAGATAAGGAGACATGTGATATTTGGGCATCATGTCAGTTACAAGATGGACAAATACTTGTTACTGATACTAAGAATAAGAAGCTTAAGCTACTGGACTCCTCCTTGAATGTCGTCGACCACTGTGACCTGAGGTATAGGCCATACGGAGTCTGCAGTGTCAGTGCTAGTGAAGCAGCAGTAGCAGTGGGTATCAGCACCATACAGTTTGTGTCCTTACAGAACAAACTGAAGCCAACACGATCCATAAAGCTTGATTATGACTGTTTGGGTATAGCCTACAGCAATGAAGAACTGTATACCACCAATAGTGCTAAGGCAGTTCATGTATACAACACAGCTGGAGCCCACCTCCATACTTACTCTACTGACCAGTCTGGAGGAGAGATATTCTCAAAAAACAAGCACATTGCAGTGAGTGATGATGGAGGACGACTGTATGTGGCTGATCTAGACAAGGGCCTGATATGTCTTGACAAACAAGGGAGTGTTATCTGGACATTAACCGATCCTGATCTGAGAGGTGCTGCTACAGGGTGTTGTGTAGACAAAGATGGCAATGTGTTTGTGTGTGGTTTTGGGTCAGGCAATGTACTTCAGATAAGTCCAGATGGACAGAAGATTAGCGTGCTTCTTAACAAATCTGATGGCTTGATCCGCCCACTGTCTGTCTGCTATGATAGGTTCAAGTCAAGAATTATTGTAACAATGCGTAATCAAGATCACATCAAAGTTTTTGACCTGACATAAGATGATCAATGACAGTTAAATAGTTACTCTTTGACAATAAATTCATGTAGGAAGTGCATTAAATAAACTCATATTGAACCTTACTGGTCATAATGAAAAACTGTATAATATCAGACTGTGAAACTAATGTAACTTCAAATAAATAAAGGACAAGATATACTTGTTTCAGTTTCATCTCTCGAATTATAGCATATTCTGCACACTGCTACCAATGTAAACGTCCAATATACTCATTGAGTTGACAATAATAGCTGATTAAGTGAATGTAGTTAACTACCAGCATTTCTAGAGTAACAATGACCTTTAACATGGGGCGCATGTTTCAGCCAAAGTGTTTTTCAGACTTTTCAGACAAAATTCATATACCTAATACCTAAATAAGTTGTATATCTGTGAAACAATTTTTTAGTGGTAAATAAAAAATACCTTACTTTTCAAAATCGGTTGAGAAATAAAAATGTCATTTCAATGCAAAATTCTCTGCATAAAAAGTTTGTGGGTTGTTTTTTTAAGAATTTTTATCCAAAAATGGTTTGAAATTGTTAGATATTCGGAATATAAGACACTCTGAACGTTTTTATAGCAAAATATGAAGGCTAACTGAAGTTATTTGAAATTTCTTAATTTCCTGCTGTCCCATCAACAAGGAATTTACAAAAAAATCATTTGAGCTGTAAAACATTTATTTCTTAACTGATTTTCAAAACTAAAGTATTTTTTATTTACCACTGCAAATACATTTCTAATGATATACAATTGATTTACGTATTACTTAAATTGCTCAAGCTACTGCAGAAAAACCTTTGGCTGAAACAAGGCCTCGAACAATACATATAAATGTGTAATATGTATTCGTACTCTGAACAACGCAAAAACTTTGTCTACTCTGACTATCATAATCCTTAACTCTTTGCCGAAAGCAAATATTTGATGACACTTGCACAGAGCACGAAAGCTGACATTTGTCAATAACACATAAGTCGTGTAATGTATGACACTCAGCCTGACACATACAATATATAATGTTTTTCTCCCCAAAAATATGCATTTTACCTATTCGTGATGAAAATTTCAACTAATATCTTGCTTTATTCCTATGTCATGATGGACACACTTCTTACGTATAAAATTGTATAAAATTATATACCAGTACAGTGTTGGGAACAAGTTTTTCGTGATAATTGTGGTGTCTCAAAAGGGTTAAGTTACAAGAGAAATGTGTAGGGCAATGACCATAACCCTTAATGTTAATAATCCGGCATTGAATTTATAACAAGAACACCGTCTAGCAGAGTATTTACGCCCACATTTTCATTGTTTTAAATTTACAGACCTAATAGACCTAATACTTCGAAAGTTATTAGCCATCAGTTGTCAAGTAAAAGTTGATGAACAGACAGATGGCAGACAATGTCACAACATAATACGTCCTTATGGGCTTATAAAAATAAATATTGTTACCCCATTTTTAAAGGGGAATACTTAAAATAATATGAACCAGAGAGTTATGGACCTTTACCAGATGTGTTCATTAAAAAATAAATAATGTTATTACCCTTTTATTTCATGACATAATAATAATAATAATAATAATAACAATAATAATGATAACAATATTAGACGAAATATATTTAAATGTATATAATTGATCACATTAGCTGACAAAAACTGTACAGACATGCTAAAGCTTTTAAAACTGCATTAGCCGTAACTTTGAGCTAACAAAACACAAAAATAATTATGTAACATTACACAACTACCATAATTGAATACAACTACCATAATTGAATATTTACTAAATAGAAACAAGATGTTTTGAGGGAATTCAATAGCGCTAAAAAAAAAGAAGATACCAATTGGTGGGATTGAATGCAAAGCCAACACTAAAATTACTCTTAAGGGTAAGATGGATGCATTTCCGATTGAGCTACACTTGACTGTTATGTGCTGCAAGACATAATATTATCAAAACTTAATGCGCTAATGGGTATTACGTGAGCAACAGAATTGTAAATATTGCGGTCCCAGCTATGTTTACAAACAATAATAAAATCCTTTTTTCCTTTAAATTTACAAATTTATTACTTCATACTTATTTTGGTCTATGCTCCGTATATGCTTTACTTACAGACAGCCAATCAAGGGATTTCTTTTTGTATGAAATAAATCAGCATAAAAACAATGCAAAATATTGCCTGAAGTAACATGATAGTTATGAAGCATTTTAAAATATTTCTTTGTCCTCATTATTGTGCTGAGTTGTGAGCTGTTCTGAGCTAACGCGAGTGCGTCAAGAGTGTGTCTAGTTGTGAGCTGTTCTGAGCTAACGCGAGTGCGTCAAGAGTGTGTCTAGTTGTGAGCTGTTCTGAGCTAACGCGAGTGCGTCAAGAGTGTGTCTAGTTGTGAGCTGTTCTGAGCTAACGCGAGTGCGTCAAGAGTGTGTCTAGAGTTCAGTAATTTTTTTTTTGTAATGAATTATTTTATTATATCAAATATTACATAATATACAACAAAAAAGTCTTGATAATATAGGGATTATTTAACTCCTAGATAACTGCTGAGATCAATAATGGGGAAATTCTTCACAAGGTGGTAGACATGTGGTTCGTCACGAACAAGCCAATGAGAGTGAGTGAAAAAACAAAACACACCTACTATCGAGTTAATACTTTTAAAAGAGCAGAAATCAATTTTCAGGTAAAGGCCAATGTGACCTTGACCTTTGACCTATTTACCCTAAAATCAATAGGGGTCTACCTCTCACCAAGATAACCTCTCACCAAGATATAACTACACAGAAAATATGAATTAATCCATGCAGTCCTTCTTTTAAATAAGCAGAAACCAATTTTCAGGTAACTGTGACCTTTGACCTCAAAATCAATTGGTATCCCCTCACAAAGTATAAGATGTGCAAACAATCTCTTCCACCTGCTGCACCAACCTGCTGACCTTCACCGTCGCATGAAAACATAACACGATTTTTCAGAAGTATAGAGAAATATGCACTTACTTTTTTCAAAGAATACATAATATAGTAAGAACTTACTTTGTTGCTTTCGATTTACTTCGGTGTTTCTTTTCTGTTTCGTCTTTCTTCTTCTTGTTTGCTCTTGGTATAATGTCGTCGTAGGGGTTAGACAGAATCTGAATATGCATTATACAGAGGATATTTGTGAGTTCGCAGTGAATACCAGAAACAGTACAATAGAAGTGAGAACAACTTATATGACCCAGCAGGCCATATCATATATTCATCAAACTTTTGAGCACAAGAATTGGACTCGACTCAAAATCTCAAATATTTAATTCCAAATAAATTTTACCGACAAATTGCAAAAAAACGAGATTTTGAGTCTGATTCTTGTGCTCAAAAATGTGAGCAATTTTTGAGCACAAGAATCAGACTGTCTGATTCTTGTGCTCAAAAATTTGATGAATTTAGGCATATTCTTGTGCTCACATTTTTGAATTTAGGCCTATTCTTGTGCTCACATTTTTGAGCACAAGATTTTTGAGCACAAGAATCAGACTCAGACTCAAAATCTAACTTTTTTGCAAACCCTATCAACACAAAAGTATGTGTAAGAATTGTGATTTTCAGACATTTTCTGTTAAATTACCTTTAAAATTACTCGTTTCTGTAAGTAAATATAGTAATTTGCTTGTATAAATGTTTCTATTTGGAATTAAAAATAATGAGATTTTTAGTCCGAGTCCGATTCTTGTGCTCAAAATTTAATGAATATTAGGCCCACAATATGAGCATTTACAATTAAAGACAGAACACAAATCAATCACAGAGAGCATGATCCCCTTCTACCTATTAAATTTGACCTTTAAACCCAGATTATGACCTTGAATTGTCTTTGACCTTTTGTTATTTTGATATTGGTTTGATTGTGATGAAAAAATCGAAAAACAAGAGGCCCAAGAGGGCCTGTGGGCGCTCTACTGGCTAACATGGCTCTTATAACATCAAAGAAGCGAGAGACTGCCATTAACGTTTTTTTGAAAGTTTTGGGCAAAATACAGCTTATCAATTAAATCAAGGGCCATAACTAAAGAATCTGGTAAAGTATGGTAAAGATCAGATGAAAAATGAAGGCCCTACCGTATTAACGAGGCAAAATATAGCATTTTTAACTAAATCAAGAGCCATAAGTCCTCTGTTTCTGGTCCGACTGGCCCAACATAGAGCAAAAAAAAAAAAAAAATGTAAAAAAAAACAAATAAAAAATTTAAAAAAAAGTAAAAAACAAAACAAACAAAAAACAACACATAAATTATAATATCAAAAAAAAAAAGTCATAAAATCTGGTAAAGTTTGGCAAAGATCAGATGCAAAATGAAGGCCCTATCGTAAGACGAGGCAAATGATAGCATTTTTAACAAAATCAAAGGGCCATAACTCTGCTGTTACTGGTTCGATCTGTCTGGTGTTCGAACTTGACCGAGCTTTTATTGACATTAATAATCTGATAAAGTTTGGTAAAGATCGGATAAAAAATAAAGTCGTAACGAGGCAAAATATAGCATTTTTAACTAAATCAAGGGCAATAACTCCGCTGTTTATGGTCCGATCTAGCTGGTTTTCGAACTTGTCTGAGCTTTCATTGATATTAACAATCTGTTCAAGGTTGGTAAAGATCAAATAATAAATGAAGGTGCTAGAGTGTTCACAAGGCTTAATATGGCATTTTTCAGCAAAACAAGGGCCATAACTCTGTTGAAATTATTTCGATTATGCCGGTTTTCGAACTTGTTCGAGCTTTCATTGATATAAATATCATTGATATAAAGACAATGGCAAAGTTAAGTAAAGGTCCGATTAATATTGAAGGCCCTAGAAAATAGCATTTCGGTGTTACTGATCCGATTTAGCTGGTTTTCGAACTTGTTCGAGCTTTCATTGATATTAACAATCTGTGCAAGTTTGGTAAAGATCAAATAATAAATGAAGGTGCTAGAGTGTTCACAAGGCAGAAAATGCCATTTTTCAGAAAAAACAAAGGCCATTACTCTGGTGTTACTGACCCAATTCTGCTGATTTTCGAACTTGTCCAAGCTATATTTGGTATTAACAATCTCTGCAAGTTTGGTAACGATCAAATAATAAATGAAAGTGCTAGAGCAGTCACAAGGCAAAAAAATAGCAATTTTCAGAAAAAACAAGGGCCATAACTCCGGTGTTATTGATCCGATTTGGCTGGTTTTCGAACTTGTCCGAGCTTTCATTGATATTAACAATCTGTGCAAGTTCACAAGGCTTAATATGGCATTTTTCAGCAAAACAAGGGCCATAACTCCGGTGAAATTATTCCGATCTGGCTGTTTTTCGAACTTGTCCGAGCTTTCATTGATATTAACAACCTGTTATAGTTTGGTAAAGATCGGATGAAAAATGAAGCCCTAGAGTGGTAACAAGACAAAAGTTAACGACGGACGACGGACGGACGACGGACAACTCGCCATCCCATAAGCTACTGACCTTGATATTGATATGCTTACAAAATGCATCAATGGTTATACATATTATATGGAAAGTTCGCAGAAGAAATACAAAAAAAAGTTAAAAAATTAATATAGAGGAAGTTTTTGCATTAAATTTTTGGACGCCTGGACACACATCAATTATGTACCTTTCTCCGAAGGCGTCAAATGTTTTTTTTAATTTAAACTGCATTTTATTTATATTGAAAACCAATTGAAATATTTCAGATGGTAAAGCCATAGAAAACATGTTTGATTTTATCACACAGTTAAAATCTCTGTCAGGAGTTGGATTTAAAATCTCTATCAGAAAGTTATCATCAGAAAGTGGGGGTAACACCTCTACCAGAAAGTGAGAGTGAAACCTCCACCAGAAAGTGGGGTTAACACCTCTACCAGAAAGTGGGGGTAAGACCTCTACCAGAAAGTGAGGGTGAAACCTCTACCAGAAAGTGGGGGTAACACATCTACCAGAAAGTGAGGGTGAAACCTCTACCAGAAAGTGGGGGTAAAACCTCTATTAGAAAGTGGGGGTAAAACCTCTACCAGAAAGTGGGTGTAAAACCTCTATTAGAAAGTGGGGGTAAAACCTCTATTAGAAAGTAGGGGTAAAACCTCTACCAGAAAGTGGGGGTAAAACCTCTAATAGAAATTGGGGGTAAATGTCAGTGATTTTGTTACCTGCGAGTTCTGCTTCTAGGACTCATATTTGCTAGGGACATATGTGCATCCACAGGGCGCATAGAAATACCGTCGAGGATTCCCATAGTTCTATTTATAATGGGGTGCACCTATTTTCCATATCACTGTTTCTTTTTAAAATTTTGGGGTATATCTCCCAGCAATAGAAAGCCAGTCTAACCAATTATGATCAAGGTTGCACAAGTTCGTTAATTTTGATTCGTTTTTTTGGTTTGTTTTGACAGACAAGCACATGTTCTTCCGGTAAATCCTGAGCATTTACAGAGCACCGATAAAATTCCACAAAGGAAACTATTTAAAAATGACGAAATACCGATCTTAAGTACCGGTACATCTACAGAAGATTCGGTTGATCTGGGGTTGTTTTGCTGTTGCTCTTTCTAAATGTTTGAAAATCGGCAAAAGTAGTAAATTCAGACGGTATAGATATTTTGGACAACATTTAATCTGCAACACACAAGGTCCTCTTTGGTCTTTAAAATTACGGAACTACCACTATTAAAGGCTGCCCATGTTGAGGAAAGATTTAGGTACTGTCAAAAAAACAAATGTGATTCACAAGGGGACTCAATTTTTTTCCAAAGAACTCATAAATCCTGAAGGCAGTGAGTCCCAGGACTCATAATAACACAACTGTAAACAAAATCACTGTGGGTAAAATCTCTACCAGAAAGTGGGGATAAATCTCTACCAGAAAGTGGGGGTAAAACCTCTATTAGAAAGCTCAGAAAGTTTGGGGTAAAATCTCTCTTCGTAAGTTGGGGTAAAAACTCTGTCAAAAGTGTGAGTAAAACGCTGTCAAACGGTGGCAGTAAAATCTCTATCAGAAAATTATCTCTGTCAGACAGTCAGTCAGTTAAAAACTCTTATCAGAAAATGGGTTTAAAATCTGTCAGAAAGTGAGGTAAAAACTCTATCGGAAAACATGATGATCTAAGATTTTTCCTTGGATAAATACTGTATACAAGAAACAAGGAATTTGGTTTTGTCTAACCTGTGCTTTGATACATATTGCAACAAATGCAAATAAAAACACTAACAACATTTATTCGCGTCTAACCTGTGCTTTGATAATCTTGTTTGGATATGCTGGTCTGTCTTCAGGTCCTACTTCACATTCTTGTAATTTCAACATGTTATACACTGTGTTCCCTGCCACCTGTCAATAGATAAGTTTAATATTCAATACACCGCGTTTCCCACCATCTGTCAATAGATAAGTTGAACATTCAATACACCGCGTTCTCCGCCACCTGTCAATAGATAAGTTACACATTAAATACACCATGTTCCCCACCACCTGTCAATAGATAAGTTAAACATTCATTACACCGCGTTCCCGACAATCTGTCAATATAAAGTCCACATGATATACACGGTTCCCCACCATCTGTCAATACACAAGTTCAACATGCTATACACTGGTTTCCCACCATTTGTCAATACACAAGTTCAACATTTTATACACTGTTCCCCACCACCTGTCAATACACAAGTTCCATATATTATACACTGGTTCCCCACCACCTGTCAATACACAAGTCCAACATGTTATATACTGGTTCCCCACAACCTGTCAATACCCAATTCCAACATGTTATATACTGTGTTCTCCACCACCTGTCAATACACAAGTCCAACGTATTATACACTGTGTTCCCCTTCGCCTGTCAATACAATCAAGTAAATTAGCTCATATCTGACAAAACAAAATATTTGGAAACTTCAAAATGAGACAGTAACATGAATATGTTGCTAACATTTTTCTTCACTGAAAGAGCCTTTGCTAAAGGCTATTGTTTGGGGCGCTTGTTTCAGCCAAAGGTTTTTCTGCAGTAACTTGAGCAATTTTAATAATACGTACATCAGTTTTATATCATTAGAACTGGCATTTTTAATGGTAAATAAAACTACTTATCTTTTGAAAATCGGTTGAGAAATAAATATTTTACAGCCAAAATTATTTTTTGATGGGACTTTTCCTTTTCCTACATAAATTCCTTGTTGGTGGGACAGCAGAAAATAAAGAAATTTCAAATAACTTCAGTAATCCTTCATATTTTCCTATAAAACTTTCAGGGTGTCTTAATTTACTAATATCCAACAATTTAAAACCATTTTTGGATATAAATTCTAAAAAAAAATGTTTTTCAAATTTTTCATGCAGCAAAATTTTGCATTGAAATTGACCCATCAAAAGCAGCTTTCGCACATTTTTATTTCTCAACAGATTTTGAAAAGTAAGGTATTTTTATTTACCACTAAAAATTTCCGTTTCTCTGATATACAACTTCTTTAGGTAGTCGACGAATTTTGTCTGAAAAGTTCAAAAAACCTTTGGCTGAAACAAGTGCCCCAAACAATAATTATTCTACTAGTGTATCTTGTATTGCTTTCATTATTCAGGTAGAATGATAATAATAACTTAAAAATGTGTCCATGGGACATGGATGCCCCGCTTAAGCACTGTCAGTCACATAAACAAATCAATAAAGTATGTTAAGTATGTCAAGGTCATTCTCACTGACCTTCTTTTAGTAGTACATGTTGCTGTCATGTTGATGTTTGTGTGAATAAAGTTTAAAAGCTGTATGACTGCAAGTGCACAAGAAATCTACTATATTAACAGTATAGAAAAGTAGGTCAGTAGTAGGTACTGCTGGAACGTAGTTGTGTTATGAAGTTTAAAAACCTTAGGCTTTTGGTATCTGAGTAATGGCCTTAATAAAAACACTTTAATGTAAATCAACAAAGAGCAAAAATTAGGTCAAGGTTATTTATATTGACCATCTTTTGGAAGGCACATAATGCTGTCATATAGATGTAAGTGTGTATGGCATTTGGTATCTCAATAATGGACTTAATAAATAAAATAAAACATTCATGTAAAACATCCATGTAAAATAACAAAGTGCAAAAAGAAGGTCAATGTCATTCATACTGACCTATTTTTGATTGAAACATAGATGTAAGCATGTGTGAAGTTTGAAAGCACTACTGCTTTCAGCATCTGAGAAATGGACTTAAATACTGGAATGTTTTTCGTATGGCTGGAAGGTCGGAGGAATTGAATTGAATTTTATAGTCGCCCATCAGCTAAGGTCTCGGAAAAGCGGAGGAACAGGTGGAAATGGGTATCACTATATACCAGTTCCGCTCTCGTGTTTGGGCCGTAACACCTACACTCATGTTTGGGCATAAAAAGAACAGATATATGTGAATGAAAACGTAATAATCTAAACAGTACTTTACTTTCATTAAATACTTACTTTTCCAAATATGGTGTGTTTATTCATCAACTCTGGTGTAGTCCCCATCGTAAAAAAAAACTGACTCCCGTTATCATTGGGTCCAGAATTTGCCATGGCAACCAACCCTCGCCGCACAAACCGTAGGCGGGAGTGAATTTCATCCTAAGGAATAAATAGAGAGCTATCATAAGGAAATCAAATCTTGTAAATGTCATGTTTAATGTGTTGCAATATTTAGAATGATTAGGTAAAATGATTGTTAGACTGTTGTTATCCAACTACCGTATTTCACCTAATAGTAACGCCTCCCCTAACAGAAATGCACCCCTCCCCTACTGCCTCCCCTCCCCTACTGCCTCCCCGCCCCCTCTTCAAAACAACTTCAAAATCAATACATTTCCGATCTATTGTATCCAAAAACGAAAAATTAAATATAATCAAACTTAATGAATTTTAGACCTTTTGTATAAATTGTTTATATATATATATATATATATATATATATATATATACATATCATTTTTATTTTTATATAACAGCGCCCTCTTGGCATTTTGGAAAGCACCCCGATGCTACTATTGAGGGAAATACGGCATTAAGTGCTTAAAGAGTTTGAGAACATTAAATAAGTTAATGGTGTGTCTTCATGACAAAGTTTCATGCATCAATGTTTCCTCTATGTGGCATGCAGCAGGCACACTGAGTGGAACTGGACCATTTTCAAACTTGCTTATTCTCAACTGTACTGTAGGACGCACATTTTGCGAAAAACTTCAGAGGAAGGACTAAATTGGTCGAATTTCCAGCTACAATAGATTATATATCCAGCTACAATAGATTATATATCCAGCTACAATAGATTATATTTCCAATAGATTATATATCCAGCTACAATAGATTATATATCCAGCTACAATAGATTATATATCCAGAATTGGTCTGTATGGATTTTCCGAGCAGGTACAAACACTTAAAACATGGTAGGTCAATTTTCATTGTCCGAGTTGCCAGTGCTGAACAATGTTACAGTACACGTTGTTTACACCTACATCATGTGATCGGTAAAACCCATGACAGGCCTACAGGTATCCTGGAAAAAGACTCTTGTGTAGTGGGTGTGAGTGTCGGCTGCTGTCTAATCTCCAGGGTATGACCACCGCCACTCTTGTGAGAGCAACAACACATACAGTGTAGGTGCATGAATGGTGGATGCACACCTACCATATTTTATTTCAGTAGTTTAATAGTATTCAAAAAAACAATTTAACTATAACTATCCATGGCAATGTTTTAACTTAAATTTTGTAGATATACATTATCTAACGCTATTCAGTCGCAGATATCAATAATTGCAATAATGGTCTCTAAAATGATCTGGTTTAAATGGAACTTCTTTAATATGTTAAACACATCAAACAATTGAATAAATGTTATTTTGTAACTAGGGTGTGTCATACTATATATGCCCTTTCAATAAACCTAAGTTTATTTAGTATTTAAGCCATGCAACATTAAGTGTGTGTGTTTTTTATAGGTCAAACAATGCCACATTATGATGTAGAGCATCAGAACGAAAAAGATGCAAACACATTAAAAATAAAAATAAACATTTTTAAAGGAACTGGATACGAATAATGGATGTCAATCCAAATAATATTAAGACAGTATAATGTGTTTCGGTTGCATATTCAATGTACATATGCACTAAACTAAGCCCCATAAAATAGTCGATTTAATTATTGTTAATGATATAGTTTGGTTGGAAAAACTTGATGTGCCGGCTAGTTTTGGTGCATAAATAATTAATATTAATTCATACGGTGCTACCTCTACTTTAAGGCTATAATAAATCCTTGTTTTGTGATCTAACTGTACTTTTAATTAATAGTATGTACACTGCTAACTACCGTATATGAACCCCAAATAAATTAATAATGATAATTTAACAACAAAAGCACACCAAGTTGTTGTGTCTTCCAGTCCACACATTTTCGTTAATAATAATTCAACACACTTAATATGCGGCTTATTTTTAAAACATGTTTAATGCATGTGGTTAAAACTTTGAGTTAACACAGTTTTGTTATATTGAAATAAACAGAGAATGACCTCATCACCACAAAAACAGAGAAAAGACGCTGATCTTTTCACTCATTTTTGCACCATACAGCTTTCAAGAACGAATATTTTCAGATTACCTCCATTTATAATAAAAATATAGTGATTTCCCAATTTGAATAAAACATGTTTTAGCAGCAACAGACAAACTCTGGTTTTTGATGATTATT
The DNA here is from genome assembly GCA_037043455.1 of Cyrtodaria siliqua. Classification (NCBI taxonomy): domain Eukaryota; kingdom Metazoa; phylum Mollusca; class Bivalvia; order Adapedonta; family Hiatellidae; genus Cyrtodaria; species Cyrtodaria siliqua. Next base: position 251,942 of record JAWPHD010000628.1, on the reverse strand, counting down.
AATATTGATCAGAATGATTGAGTGAAAAGTATAAAATGATGAAATTGTATCAAGATTGGTGCACAAAGTGTAACAAAGTCAACCCTATGCAAATCACAGCTTAAAAGAGGGAGGTTTCTATATTTGTATTGGTACCAATTACTCTTACAGATCACCTCAATTCCGTTTAAGGATCTTATTTAGGAATCAGAATAATGAGAGTGCATCATTTGTGTCTATTTAGTCATTAAAGAAACTAACCGCCATGTTTATGTGCCGATTAAAAGTATAGGATTTTTTCACGTGTTCTTAAAATGCCCGTGATTGAATATGCGTAAAATGAAATATGAATTCTTAATTCAATACTCCAGTTTTGGGGTTTGGCCAGGCTGGTTAAAGCTGTTTATATTGTGTATACAGAGTTTGGATTCTCAAAATATGTAAGTTGTATCGTCAGTAGGTTTAGAAACGGTGAACATATGATGTAAAATTTGACTGTTGTTGGCAGGAATGCTACTTTAAGTACCACTGTCCTCAGCTGAAGGAATATAATGACAGTTATATTGTTTTATCTTTTGTTTTGCTTGTGTTTTCTCAGCATTCTTTTTCTTTGCTCTTAATTTAAATGCCTTCAACTGCATGCTACTCATTGTACTATAAAACACTATATTTATTGTAAATAAAATTATGCAAATGATATTTGATTATACAATTTATTAAACCTACAATTTCCAATTACCTTAAACGGCTGACCGTAAATACTCTCGCCGCCATGACCTGTACCAGTGGGGTCACCTCCCTGCACGATGAATTCTCGTACCACTCGATGAAATATAGTCCCATCATAATATCCTTCCATACATAGCTGCACGAAGTTGCGACATGCTTTCGGAGCCTCCTTGGACCACAGTTCAATGTCAATGTCACCAACAGAGGTCACCAGCAATACCTGTCAAGTAATTGTAGACGATTAACAAGCATTTTTTCATTGGTCAACCAAAATGTCCAAAAAAATAAATACGTATGCGAACATTTTGGTGACAGAGACTACAGCTTCCATCGTTTGCAACGAAAAAACAACTGAAAATCAAATCAAAGTGCATGCATTGCTTTTGCACTGAAGTCTCTGTCAGATGTTCGCAAATATTTATATTTTTTAGATATCTCGATTGAACAATCAAAAATATTACCTATATTTTATATTTCATTTTCTGACAGACAATCAGAAAGTGCTATTTTATATTGCTCTGCATATCACCTAGATTGCTGAACTTGTCCTCTGTCGACTAGTGTGGGTCACAGTACCGGACTAGTCCAGTAGATTGCGAATTTCAAGATGTGTGACCTGTGTACATGTAGACTTATCAGGATTCCGCCATACAGAGAAATAGTTTTTAGCTTGTATATTATTGGCACGGAGAAATTAACAGACAAAACAGTGACTATAAAAGTGTTTAATACATTTTGGGTAGTCTTCATATTGTTCTAAGTGGATACTTCCCTTTGTTTTTTACTGTCAGACTAATATTTGATGGATCTATTAAAACAAAAGAAAATCAACCCAAACTGTTTCAGCAAGTCAACAATGAAGCTATTTTTTTGTTTCCCGAGAAGTTGATAGATGACATCAGGAAAAAAAGTGCATTACACATAAATTCATGAATTATTTTACCGAAGGACGGAAAAAGTTACAGAGGGTATTAAAAATAAAAAGTGAATGATTCATGTGTTCTACATAAAAAAATCAAAGAAATTGGCCAATAATTTTCTGCTGTATGAACGCGACATGTTTATAAAAGGAAGGTGCTATTTAACGTGAAACATTAACGCAAAATCTAGCGGTCCAGACTAGACCAGCGGCTGGAAAAAACAGAGATCTAAGAAGTACTACTACAGTACTAAAGCATTACAATGGAGATATCTTGACTTCCGTCGCATAGATCAAAGACTGTTAAATAATATCACTCATTTTCTTGTAGCATATCTTGTTCTAAATACTAGACCCAGTCGAACACAACATGATTACGCCCAATGGCATACCATCAGATCCTGACAGCCATGGATTACTGTAAATTTTCCTTCTTCCCATGGACTGTTGTCCGCAGGAATTCACTGCACCCTAGTATAGTGGCGTAGTGCCACAACTCAGGGTGGCTATTATAACCATCTCCCCTTAGAAACATGCACTGTTTTTATCTTTTATTTGTTTGCTTTTTAGATGATGTTTTCCATCATTTTTTTTAGCACATATTAGGCCATATATGATGGTCGATTTTTTTGTGGTACAGGCAGATCACCCCTCTAAACTCAACTAATATTCTTGTCGTGACGTGCGAATGTCAAGGTCCCCAGCAGTGGTTTGACTAAATGCAAGATAGATAGGATCTACAGTCATGACAGTGGTCACTGGTTTATCCAAAGAAAATTGTGTCTTTTAATATTTGTCTTCTGTTATTATAATTGTCTACGAAGGACCGTAACAGTGAAATGTTAGTTTTGTTATTCTGCGGTATATCAATTCATAACTTTCACATGACATCATCAAAATAATTTGACCAATCAGCGATCAATACAATAAAAGACCTGCACATTCTGGTAATGGGTAAACTCGGTGTTTATCGTTGGTGCTCAACTGACTTTAGCCCTTTATAAAACTAGTTTGTTGTGATAATTATAGTAAAAGCTTTATTTTTTGTGTACATCTATGTATCTTCTTTTGGTGTTGTCTGATTTTAAAACACCAATATGGATACATTTAATTTAAATCATGGTCTAATATTTTCATTTTTCATATAGAGATTGCGGATAAAGTCCGAGTAAACCCCTTTATTTTCACCTACTGAATATCGCAACCTACCGGAAGTTGACAGATGCGAAAGTTATGAATATTTTTCAAATGCAAGCTCACTATACACCATCGTGTGCAGAAACGGATTTCCTTATGATGATTCAACAATACCTTTCTTCCTACGATCCCTTGTAAATTCGCTGAGATATCCGAGTTCAAAGTCACCAAAATGCAATTTCAATTTGCTCATTGTTTGTCTTGGTAAACAAATGAATTTTACCAAAATCCGGTTTCTTTTACCCAAATCCGGTTTCTGTTAATTTTGGTGCAAAAATTATACGTTTGATTGGCTGCAGAATAACAACACTAACATTTCACTGTAACGGTCCTTCATAGACAAGTAACGGTCCTTCATAGACAATCAAATTATCAAAAAATACAATTTCCTGTGGGTTTATCCTCACACATTTTTTTTTTAATTGCTTGCTCCCGATCATACTTCCTGTTTTACTGCTATGCGTTTATTTTATGGACAAATACAATCTGCTAACCTTTCCGTTTGTTGGTGGTTCTTGAATATAAATGTTACTCATTTTCAAAATGAACAATTTACTAAAATTCAAAGTATATGGGCGCAGACATCTTGGATTAGGTTATCCTAGTTTATAAAATAAATAAAACTTTTACGCATGCACAAGGACAGGTGTATTCTTAAATGCAACTTTTCAGCTGCTTGATACATACTATTGAATACAATTTTCACCAATTTAATTAAGTAATAATCATTTGTTGTTTTTGCTCCAAAAAATAAACAGAATATTTATGATTTAGGATAACCTTTCTTAAAATTAAAGGGAAGTAACTTGATCATCACAGTGGGGGAAAAGCAGATTTGATTTTATATCGTAGTCTAGAATTTACTTTCAAACATAATATGCAAAGAGATACACAAGGTAAAATGTTATACTTTGATTTATTATTTTCCTGGCATTCAGTTTTCTCAAATTTTCTGGGAATATTTCTTTTTTTTTTCTAGAAGGAAGATCAAGATACGATGCGAGTACGTTATATTTCTTTTCGTCCATAAGCAGGTTCGACCTCTATATTCTGATCTTTTGCATTGACAGCGGAGAAACTTCTGGTTGTTTAAAATCAACAAATGTTTGTCTCAAAATTCATATAAAGATTCTGTTAATAAGGTATACCATGATGTTAATGGCTTTAGGCAAGGAATGTCATGTCCATTAAAGCTACTAGAACTAGTATAATTATTAAATGACTGGTCGGAGGCCTAGAACTAGTAGAAGTATTAGATGACTGGTAGGAGGCCTAGAACTAGTAGAAGTATTGGATGACTGATCGGAGGCCTAGAACTAGTAGAAGTATTAGATGACTGGTCGGAGGCCAGAGATAATAGAATTAAAGGCATGCCACCAATTGGCAAGTCAGATCACGACATCATCCATATCAAATGACATAAAAGCAAAACGAATTAGACAAACACCCAGAAAGACATTTTGGCCAAATAAAATTATACCTGAGTTTACTGTAACCCGACCAACCCTCTGAAAACACCCCCGACACGTTTTTATTTTATTGAAAAAAAAAAATAGAAAAAAAAAAAAAAAAAAATAAAAAAAATGTTGAAAAAATAGTAATGTTCATGAGATCACGGTGCAATTTTCAATTTCGTGGTGCGGTTTTGAAAGCGTGTGAATTTCACGGTATACTGTGCACAGGACTGGTATAAAACAGTCAAAATGGCGTCTCCCAGTGCTGTTTTGGCTGTACAGTTTCATAAATGTCAGCACATGGAAGCGCTAATGTTATGGCGTGCACTCTCCATAAAGAATCGATTGTTGAATTGTTTGACAAGTACCACAAACAGGTCGGTAAATGCCCCGAGTTCCAGGCCACCTGTCGTAAGTTTGTTTCTAAAACAGTAATATTATTGAGCATATGTTTACTTGCTTCTCAGCACTAAGCATTGGCATCGACTACTACAGCATTATAACTTCTTGAAGAAGTATGCCGTTCCATAATAATTTTCTGAACTCAACCTCAATATAGGCTCATAATAACTAACATGAGAAATTTATAAATATTTATTACTTTCTGATGTTAGAGAAGTAATATACATGTAAGTCAACACTTTTACAAAACTATGCAAATGGTCAATTAACATTTGACATTATAACTTTTAATATTTTTTCAGCTGTCTGGGAGGCAAGAACTGCTCTTGGTTACATGTATGTCAACCGCAGAATTTGACTACACTTGTGGGTCCCCCATCCTTCCTGACGGTCATATACCGGTATTCAGGAAGAGCATGGAAGTCAAGTCACTCATAACTGGAGATCACACTGTATGGAGCTGGACTGATCCCAGCCGACTCATGTACTCATTGCTGTTGGAGCTGACCCTCTTTCGGACTTGCGGAAAACATTTAAAACTGTTTAACCCCTTTGTAATAATTGCAAGTGTTTGGGAAAGGAGCCAGTTGTTACCAGGCCTTTTAGAAAACAATAAAACATACACAGTTTCATATTGTTATCTATTGTAGTTTTTAAAATACGACATTTTCCCATTCATCAAAGCTCATCGCCACCTTAAATGTAACTTCGCCAAAAAATAAAATAAAAAAATAAAATAAAATGCCTACCTACCTACCCAATTTTTTTCAGCAATGTTACAGTAAACACGGGTATAATTTTATTTGGCCTTATATAAAAGGGCAGATATGGATGGTCTTAGGAATCACATGACGGCATACAGGGTAAAATTTCATTCAAGAGACTTGATGAAATACCAATTAATGACCTACATATATCAGGGGTTTTTTTTGGCTGTTTTTATAGCCGAAATTCGGTCATATTCCCAATGCCAAAACATACCTTTTTTTCCCAATTAAGAGGAAAAAATTCCCAATTTTAAAAAAAAAGTGTCCCAATCCAATGATTGGGGTTCAAAAGCTTATAAATGCTTCTGTTTATCTTGGTGTACAAAAAACAGTATTAAAGATATAATTATGAAAGGAAAGCTTTACTTTATATTTTTCCGAATTTTATTAAAAATCGCGCTACAATTCCCAATTTTATGAAAAATCGCGCTAAAATTCCCAATTCCAGGGGTACGGGTCATGTTCCCAAAATCATGAAAAAAATCCCTGATATATGGACGGACTTCAAAAACCAACTACTGACGGCTACTGTTAGATTTTATTCCATCAAAAATGTCCAAAGCAAAATCAGTTTACCCTTGGATTGATAAACCTATTCTTCGGTTAATACGTAAAAGGGAAAAGTTATATCACCAAGCTCGAAAGTCAAAAAACTCTTCAACTCGAGACCATTGTAAGAAATTCAGAGCTGTGGTGCAACTGACACCCCTCCCCCACATCCTTCTATGAATGAAATCATCATAGATGCAAAGCGTGTTACGAAAATGCTGGATAAACTAAAAATACACAAAGCCTCTGGACCTGACAATATTAATGCCTGAGTATTTAAGGAATGTTGTGATGCAATTTCCAGCATTCTCACTTCAATCTTTAATCAGTTAATCCATCAAGGAACTACCTGATGTCAGACTGGCGTCTTGCCAATGTGGCTCCAGTCTTCAAATCGGGGAAAAGTACAATCCCACTAACTATAGACCTATGTCACTAACCTGCATTTGCTGTAAAACACTGGAACATATATTTGTTAGCAATATAATGAGACATCTGTCGATAAACAACATCCTTGTACACTCAGCATGGGTTATGAAGCAAAAGGTCATGCGTAACGCAACTAGTTCAGTTTGTTCACGACCTAACCTTTAACCATGAAGGCAGCACAAACTGCAAACATAAACAAACTGACCTCATTATTATGGACTTTCCAAAGGTATTTGACAAAGACTCCCACAATAGAGTAGCATACAAACTCCACTTCTACGGAATACGGGGATTAACCAATCGATGGATCACTGTATGGTTAACTGGATGTACTCAGCAGGTTGTACTGGACGGCATATCTTCAGACTCTGCTGATGTACTGTCGGGTGTCCCCCAGGGCTCGGTCCTAGGACCGGTCCTGTTTTTACTGTTTATCAATGACCTCCCTGACGGCGACGACGGTTAGTGGCTTTGACAATACTTCTTGTAAATAGTTTTAATGGTGACTCAGTCAGTAAAGTTTTTATATATTTTTTGTGTTACTGGACTGATATCAAATTTCTAATGCCACCACCCGGCACCTGCTATGATGTTCAGACATGAACGAACACAGTATAGATAGATAGATACATAGACAGAAGAAATCAAAGTCATTTTCTATGACTTCCGAAATGCCTTCGGACTTCAAGACACTATCCATAGTAAATTGGTGATAAAATTAGAAGGCTACGGTATCAAAGGTAAACTTGATTGGATAATGTTTTTCTTAAACAACAGATACCAAAGAGTCGACTCAAATCATAAATTCTCAAAATGGGAAAAAGTGCACAGTGGTGTGCCCCAAGGCAGTGTTCTAGGACCACTTCTGTTCCTCAATCCTCATATTCATCAATGATCTGCCTGATGTAATTGAAACAGTCATCAAGTTATTTACGGATGATACCAAAATATACGGAACGGTCAGTACACTGGAAGATCGTGAAAGAATTCAAAGATCTGGGGACAACATGTGTGACTAGTCGAAAATTTGGGAGCTAGATTTCAATGAAAACAATGTAAAAGATTACACATAGGCAAAACAGAAACCAAAGATACATATTTTCTTAAGGATCAAAACAATATATGGAGTCATGGACACCCATCAGTGCCTATGGAAAATATTTTTGACAGGCAGGCCCTGAATTAATATAGACAGGCCCTGAATTAATTATATAGTAAACTATGGCAAAAAAGGGTAAGCCCCAACCAGATTTTGACAGGCCCGGCTTGGGGCTATCCTTTTGTGTGAGCATTGCCCATAACTGATCTACAAGAAGGAAAAGGCCTTAGAGTAATAGTAGACAATAAATTTAAATTCAACAAACACATCATCACAAAAGTAAGTAAAGCAAAATTAATAGAAACCTAGGAATCGTAAGTCAAAACTTCCATATATATATATGGACAAACCCATTCTTATGGACCTTCACAAATCAATTGTTAGACCTCCCCTTGAATATACAAGTAGTGTATGGTTACCCCAAATAAAAAAAGGAAGAAATTGTACAGCGCCATGCTACAAATTTGGTAAGAAATATCAGTCATTGATCATATAAAGAGATGTTTTTGCACCGTTGTTTTCCATCTTTAGAATACGGTTGAATACAATCTCATTAAAATCAGACCCTTTATCACACTACGATACTCTACACTTCTAAGGATCTGACAACACTGCATTGGAGGTCACGTCAGATTGACCTTATGATTAGCCGATGGGATTTCAGCCTACAAAATTGCTCGGTATAATACGACTGCTTCACTGCGCATGTAACATTTCAGTCAAACACTGTGGAGAAGTCTACGCTCGGTATTGAAAGAGACAATGTCCGTAACTTTTAGCTTAGAACACAGAAATAATTGTGTTGACAAACATAACACACCAACCACTATTGAATATTTACTGAAAAAAACAAAACAAGATTGTTTGACGGAATTCAATAGCGGTACAAAAAAAATGTACCGATTCGTGGGGTTGAACCCACACTAAAATTACACTCGCGGGTCAATAAACAACTTCGCTATCAACTGAGCTAAGCGGGCCAGACATACTAGGCCATCCTTAAAAAATTGTTGGTTTGCAGTGCGCGACCAACTCATACAAATAGCCGCGACTCAAACTTTTTTTCTTTTTTTTTTTTTTTCTGTTATCTTCTGATAACCCATTTATTCAGACATCTTAATACATATTTTCTGATACATATAAAAAAACATATATGTCAAGGTTAACAATTTGTAGAATGAGTTTTGGTATGTTTTTTTGTATATATATTATAAATATGTACCAAATTAAAATAAAAAATATATAATAATATACATGTACGCATGGGGAACAAAGACTTGCTAAGTTTTCTGAAGTAGAATATGTTCTCTTAGATGGGCAATTTTTTATTCATTTAGTCCATTTTAGAAATGTTCAACTGTCAGCATCTTGGTCTTTCAGTCAACAAAAAAAAAAAAAAATCACCTAACTACCAACCTCAAAAATTCTGGGTCGGAGCTCTGCAAACCAACAATTTTTTAAGGATGGCCTTATGACATACTATTTAGAAAATCTAATGTCATCATCACGGTAGAATATACATTTTCAAAACACATGACAGCGCCCATGATTTTCTTCATATTCTTGATGTAAAACATGGCATTTAGTGCATTTCATTGAATTTATGGTGCAATCCACAGCAACAACACTCAGACTTTATCTTTTTTAGGATTTAGATCTACATGTATGTGTTTTATATGGATGATTTTCGTTTGTGCTGGCGTGGCGCAGTCGGTAGCGCGGCGGATTTGTAACCGGAGGCCCCGGGTTCAATCCTCCGTGGTGCCACTGAGTTCCGTCGGTGTGTTCTTGGGCAAGACACTTTACCTTAGCCTCGTCCGTCGGATGGGGACGTAAACCGGGCGGTCCCGTGTATCGGTCTATCCTCCGAGCACGTTAAAGAACCATAGGAATCTATTCGATAATAAGAGTAGGGCAGGTTCCCGGATTCCTATGTATCCTTCCCCTCTCTCTGGGGCGGCTCTAAATAACCTATACTGTGTTGATGAGCCGTTAAACAACATTCAGTTTGTTTGTTCAGTTCAAATATCATCTGAAGTGCATATGAAACGCGCAATTTCATTGGTTGATCTTCTCATGAATATTGATTAGATGAAAGGTCGATCTTTTTTTTTTTTTTTTTTTTTTTTTTTTTTTTTTTTTTTTTTTTTTTTTTTTTTTTTTTTTTTCAGTTACCAAATAGGTAACCCATTTATTCTCCCTGTGAATGAGTGTGTTGTGGGTCAGGGAGGGCCATCCCACCGCACACTTTACAAAGAAAATTATAACAATATAAAAAAGTTGTCACAACACTCACTCATTCTGATACTCTCTTTCCTCTAGTTTCAGTATATATATGTTTTTCTCTTTGAAAAAATAAACTAAGTAAGATGGGAAAATCTTTTCTATTATTAATTTTCAAAATATATGGGTTACCAATTAACTGTCCAGTAGACACACCCTCTGTAAGATTGTTTATAATAAATCTTTAAGTCCAGTTTAATCTGGATTGATTCAGATAATCAGTTGTCAGGATCTTGGTATTAATTTTTGCATACTGTTAATAGTATATTAATCTTCTAGTGCCTCTTTATAGTTTGTCAATTTTTCCGAAAATGATTCCAAGGTATTATTTTTGACGGCTATACATTTAAGGGATTCATATGAATGCTTAAGTCTGTTCTTCATAGCAGTGAGGGATAGTGATTTGTTCAGATGTTTTGATGAAAAAATATAATATTTGATTTCTATAATAATGTAAAGATCAGTTGATGATAGGTTTTTTCCAATATTGAATAAAAATAGTTCTTCTATAAATGTAATATGTATATGCTTAGTTAGTAACCAGGCCTTGATTTCAGTAAGAAATGTTTGTGTTTCTGGACATGACCAAAGCATATGTGGAATGGTCTCGGGTTGGTGGCAAAAATTACAAAGTGGACTGTCAATGGCTTTAATTGTAAATAGGTATTTTTTTGTTGGTAATATTCTATGGTTGATCCTTACTTGAAACCATTGAAGTCTTGTACTAAGTTTATATATAAAAGGGGACATATAAATATCTTTCCATAAGTGATTTTCAATGTTATAAATGTTATCCCACTTCTGTTTAGATGTAGGTTTATCTTCATTTTTGTTTAGTATATCATATATGTTTTTGGTTCCTTTGGTGTTTTTAGTTAGAAGTGCAACATTAGCTAATATTAATGGATTTTGTAGCTTTTTATGGAACTTCTTAATATTTTGTTTAACGGCATACCCTTTAATTGATGCAACTATTCCATTATATTGAATAAAATTTGTTCTTACATTGTACAACTCCTTAAATTCTAGTTCTGAGTAGAAGTCTCCATTGTCTTTAACTAAATCATTTATAAGAAATATGCCTTTGTTATACCATGACTGAATGAATATAGCATTCCCACCAATTTTGAGATTATCGTTATGAAAAATAGGACTTGCTAGAAATTGTTCAGCAGTTTCAGGCTGATTTTTTTCATTAATATATGCATATGATTTTAAAACATCAATCCAAAATGGATTTTTTATCTCGGCAATTAGTATCTCTGTGTATGTTTTCCCAAAACTTGTTATATTTTTTAAGTTGAGTGTATGCTCAATAATCTGTATCCATTTACCACCTGTAAGTATCCATCTTCTTAACCATGTTGCTTTAAGACCATAAATAAAAGCCTTTAAGTTAATCATTTTAAGCCCTCCTTCAAAGTATTTTTTTACCAGAACACTGTGTTTTATTTTTGCTGGTCCTTCCCATAAGAAATCATAAAAAATTGTATTTATTTGTTTTATAATATTATCATTAGGGTTTGGAAGTGATATAAATAAATGGTTAAACATAGGCAGAAGAAGGGATTTTATTACTGTTATTTTTCCAAATGGGGTTAAGTATCTACGCTTCCACTGTTTGATTAAGTTTTTTATCTTTGTTATTTTTTCAAAATAATTTATATGAGTGATTTTATTCAAGTCTACATTGAAATTGATTCCTAGCAGTTTAAAATCAGTTTTCCCCCATGACAATTTCCACCTTGTTTTGATTGTATCACTGCTGTACTTTTTAATCCCTATCCATATTACTTGTGTTTTATCGAAATTTACCTTAAACCCTGAATATTTTGCAAAGTAGGATAGCTCATTAAGAGTCTCATTCAGAGACGTATTTGAACCATCTAATATTGCCGCAGCATCATCTGCATATTGTGAGAATTTGAATTCAGTCTTTCCAATAGTTATTCCTTTAATATTTTTATTATTTCTGATCTTAATAGCAAGAATTTCTGCGCACAAGATAAAGATATATGGTGATAATGGATCTCCTTGGCGGCAGCCCCTCTTAATTGGAAAAAATGATGACAAGTGTCCCCCTTGATTGATAGCCAGCTTAGCATTTTTGTATAGAACTTTTAGCCATGAATTAATAGAGGTACCAAATCCAAAAAAAGCCAAAACTTTATGAATAAATGCCCAAGATAGAGAATCAAATGCTTTTTCAAAGTCCACCAACAAAATTAATCCAGGTAAGTTGTTTTCTTCAGCAAAGTGCATGATGTCAAAAAGCTGCCTTGTATTTTCTCCCAAGTATCGCCCAGCTATAAAACCAGTTTGATCCCCATTAATAAGTTTATATAGTGTAGTTTTAATTCTGGAAGCTATAGTGCCAGATGCAATTTTATAAACGCAATTCAATAATGAGATAGGTCTATAATTCTTTAAAAACTTACGGGGTTTATTATCCTTTGGTATGCAAGTTATAATCCCTTCCCTTTGCGTTATTGATAATTCTCCATTAAGATAACCAAAATTTATTGCTCTTATTACAAAATGCCCTAAGTGCTTCCAAAAAACTTTAAAGAAATCTGCGCTGAATCCATCTGAACCGGGACTGCGATTATTTGACATTGCTTTCAGCGTTGATGATGCTTGTTCAAAAGTTATCGTTCCTTCCAGAGAGTTTGCTTCCTCAGGGGAAAGCTTTGGAATATCATAATTAAGAAGTTCTGTATCTAAATCTACATCTATCATGGTGGCTTCTGTGCTTCTATATAATGATTCATAAAAACATTTAGTTTCTTCAAGAATATCAAATTGGTCCGTTATTAATGTACCGTCATCTTTTTCAATTTTTGGAATAACTTTGCTTGTGTAATTATAGGATTCAAGATTGCAAAAATAGCTACTGGGTCTTTCATCTTCTTCAATAATAGTTGCTCTTGATCTAATAACATAACCTTGCATTTTCTGCTTACGTAAGTCTGTTAAAGTTTCTTTTAAATTTTCTAACTGCTCCAAATTTTCTGGTAAAAGGTTATGTTCTAATTTCTCTATTTTTAGGATAACATCTTTCTCTAGGTTATCTTGTTGTTTCTTTTTAAAGCTTGAGTATGAAATTGTTTTTCCCCTTAACTCCATTAAGAGTGTATCTAAAAATAATTGGTCATTGATGACAAACTGTATTTCTTCATTTGGTATGTATTTGATGTTTTGGATGTCATATATTGGTAGCGCATATTGTGTTATGATATCATTTATTTTTTCGTTCATACAATTTAAGTAATCTATGTCTTTCAGTAAAGAATTGTTATGTTTCCATAATGGTTTTCCTCTTTTAAATAGGGTAAAAGAAAGATCTAGAATAACCATGGAATGGTCAGAACGATAGCTAGACTCTATCGTGCTTTTGTTTACCGACGATAATAAATTGTCTGTTATCAGAAAAAAATCAAGTCGTGCCTGCTTTAAAGGGTTCTTTTTTCTCCATGTATATCTTTTTAAATCTGGATTATTTTCTCTGAAAGGATCAATAAGGTAATATTTTTCTTTTATTTCCAAAATCTTTTCACGAGCATTTTTATTATTTATATTTTTGTAATTATAGTAATCAGTTTTGGGGTCCTGTACTAGATTAAAGTCGCCACACCATATCATTTTATCATTATTAATCGTCTCTGATAGTGTCACAATATTATCATAAAAGGCAGGATTATCGATATTTGGGCCATATATGTTAATTAATGTCAGTCTGTTATTATTAACAGTTAGATCTGCTATAATAAAATTGCCTTCGGGGCAAGATATATGTTTATGTAGAGTGTACTCAACATTTTTGTTAAATAATATTGCAACTCCTCTGGAATTTGAAGTACCAGAGCTAAAAATGCCATCAAATCCCCATTGTGATTTTATAATATGTTCGCTAGATTTTGTTGAATGAATATCTTGAAGGCAGTATATATGACATTGTTTTGATTTCAAGTAATTAAATACATCTAGACGTTTCTCAGTTGAGCCAAGACCCTGACAATTAACTGACAAAATTTTAGCCTCCATGAGTCATCATATAAGACATGTAATCAAAGTAAAATTCAAACAGAGAGGGTCCCCTGTACAGTACCAGTAACATGAAATAAAATATAAGGGAATGCAAACAAAAAGGCAGAATGATAAGTGCCAGATTCATAACAAAATGAACCAAAAGCTGACTTTGGCAAAAACAAACAAAAACAAACAAGCCTGTAATATTATTAATTATGTCTATATAGATCTATTATAAATATATATTAGGTTTAAAAGAAAAAAAAAAAATGCTTGTTTCCGCCAACCCGACCGACCCTATTATTTAGCCAATGTACATAACCAAAATTGAAAAAGGGCCATAACCATGTATTCTCTAGGTAGTATGGGGACGTAAACCGGGCGGTCCCGTGTATCGGTCTATCCTCCGAGCACGTTAAAGAACCATAGGAATCTATTCGATAATAAGAGTAGGGCAGGTTCCCGGATTCCTATGTATCCTTCCCCTCTCTCTGGGGCGGCTCTAAATAACCTATACTGTGTTGATGAGCCGTTAAACAACATTCAATTTGTTTGTTCAGTTCAAATATCATCTGAAGTGCATATGAAACGCGCAATTTCATTGGTTGGTCTTCTCATGAATATTGATTAGATGAAAGGTCGATCTTACGTGATCTCCAAGGCAGTGTTGTCAGATCTTATTACGGAGAGTATCAAAGCGTAATTAGGATATGATTTTAATGAGATCGAGTTGAATACGAACAGGCATGGTTCAGGTTTCAAGATACTGCCAGGATATGACAGGATTAGTGGAAACAAACTATTAAGAGTGACTAATTACACTAGAACTAGGTGAAATAGTCTTAAACTTTTCCCATCGGTCAACCCAGACACAAACATTTGGTATCCCGACAGCAGTTTTACTAGCCCATCGGACAACCCAGACACAAACATTAGGTATCCCGACAGCAGTTTTACTAGCCCATCGGACAACCCAGACATAAACATTTGGTAGCCCGACAGCAGTTTCACTATTCTCGGTCTACTGGACTGCAGCTAATTTCAAGCCCAGTAGTAATACATGACAATACTATTATATTGTATTTCCATTTAACATGTTTAAAGTATGTCACTCCTTATCTCATTTCCCTCTGAGGGTGCTGTTCCAATATAACCTATAATGATGTGTTATCAAAATGTAAAACCCCATTTCTTTTCATTTAACATGTTTTAAGTAGGTCGCTGTCCTATCTAATAAATTAATGTACCTTTCCACTGCATACTTTCTTTTTGTTGCAGGGATCATTTCCAAATTCGTCAACAGGTCAAAAGATGGACATGCAGCATGCAAAAAGTGTGGATATGGTAAAGTGTCTTAATTCTATTTTTAATATAAAAACAGAGATCTTTGTTTTATTTGTGTTCACTTTAATATCAACTAAAAAATGTTAAGAAAGTTGTTTTGTGCCTCTTCTGTACATACATACACTACTCAACTTTTATAATCGGTCACTTTTCAAAGAATTATATATTTTTTAATAATTCATGTTTTCATTTGAAATTTTAACTGGCGTCGTTTAACAAATATCGCTAACGATTTATAAAACTTAATCTGCCTTGACTGGACTAAAACCTTGTCAATAAACTTAATAAAATATTGGGTGATTTCCAGTTTTTAGTATTCGTGTTATTTAAAAAAAATATGGGTGACCGATTATAAAAGTTGAGTAGTGTATATGGGATACACATGTAAAATATATTTAACTTCTAACTAAAGAAAAGCATTCAAAGATGATATACATGTAATAAAAATCTGTATTTCACAGATGATGTACATGTATGTTCAATATAAATCTGTATTTGGCAGATGAAGTACATGTTATTGTATGTATTAATATCGATCTGCATTTGACAGATGGTGTATGAATTGGTTAAAAAAACGAGTTCGAAGATCGAAGAACAAGTTTTTTTAATCAATTTACCACTTTTTTCCTCGAGTGACATTAATTCAGTATCAAATTTATGCTGTTAATTATAACTGTTTATTATATAACTTTACGTAAAAGAAGAAATTAAAAAATATTTTAACTTTAAACCAGTGTGTTTTTTAACAAATATGTTAAGAAAGTAGTTCCGGCAAAGTTACATCATCACTAGTGATGATATAAAAAAGTTATATCGTCACTAGTGACGATATAACTTTTTTGTGTGATACTAAAATTACGTCTTCAAAGCTTCTCTATAGTCTGCATTGTATTACCTATAAAGGCAGAGTCTTCAAAGCTTCTCTATAGTCTGCATTGTATTACCTATAAAGGCAGAGTCTTCAAAGCTTCTCTATAGTCTGCATTGTATTACCTATAAAGGGCGAGTCTTCAAAGCTTCTCTATAGTCTGCATTGTATTACCTATAAAGGCAGAGTCTTCAAAGCTTCTCTATAGTCTGCATTGTATTACCTATAAAGGCCAAGTCTTCAAAGCTTCTCTATAGTCTGCATTGTATTACCTATAAAGGCAGAGTCTTCAAAGCTTCTCTGTAGTCTGCATTGTATCACCTATAAAGGCAGAGTCTTCAAAGCTTCTCTATAGTCTGCATTGTATTACCTATAAAGGCAGAGTCTTCAAAGCTTCTCTATAGTCTGCATTGTATTACCTATAAAGGCAGAGTCTTCAAAGCTTCTCTATAGTCTGCATTGTATTACCTATAAAGGGCGAGTCTTCAAAGCTTCTCTATAGTCTGCATTGTATTACCTATAAAGGCAGAGTCTTCAAAGCTTCTCTATAGTCTGCATTGTATTACCTATAAAGGCCGAGTCTTCAAAACTTCTCTATAGTCTGCATTGTATTACCTGTAAAGGCCGAGTCTTCAAAGCTTCTCTATAGTCTGCATTGTATTACCAATAAAGGCCGAGTCTTCAAAGCTTCTCTATAGTCTGCATTGTATTACCTATAAAGGCAGAGTCTTCAAAGCTTCTCTATAGTCTGCATTGTATTACCTATAAAGGCCGAGTCTTCAAAGCTTCTCTATAGTCTGCATTGTATTACCTATAAAGGGCGAGTCTTCAAAGCTTCTCTATAGTCTGCATTGTATTACCTATAAAGGCAGAGTCTTCAAAGCTTCTCTATAGTCTGCATTGTATTACCTATAAAGGCAGAGTCTTCAAAGCTTCTCTATAGTCTGCATTGTATTACCTGTAAAGGGCGAGTCTTCAAAGCTTCTCTATAGTCTGCATTGTATTACCTATAAAGGCAGAGTCTTCAAAGCTTCTCTATAGTCTGCATTGTATTACCTATAAAGGCAGAGTCTTCAAAGCTTCTCTATAGTCTGCATTGTATTACCTATAAAGGCCGAGTCTTCAAAGCTTCTCTATAGCCTGCATTGTATCACCTATAAAGGCAGAGTCTTCAAAGCTTCTCTATAGTCTGCATTGTATCACCTATAAAGGCAGAGTCTTCAAAGCTTCTCTATAGTCTGCATTGTATTACCTATAAAGGGCGAGTCTTCAGAGCTTCTCTATAGTCTGCATTGTATTACCTATAAAGGGCGAGTCTTCAAAGCTTCTCTATAGTCTGCATTGTATTACCTATAAAGGCCGAGTCTTCAAAGCTTCTCTATAGTCTGCATTGTATCACCTATAAAGGCAGAGTCTTCAAAGCTTCTCTATAGTCTGCATTGTATGACCTATAAAGGCCGAGTCTTCAAAGCTTCTCTATAGTCTGCATTGTATGACCTATAAAGGGCGAGTCTTCAAAGCTTCTCTATAGTCTGCATTGTATTACCTATAAAGGCCAAGTCTTCAAAGCTTCTCTATAGTCTGCATTGTATCACCTATAAAGGCAGAGTCTTCAAAGCTTCTCTATAGTCTGCATTGTATTACCTATAAAGGCCGAGTCTTCAAAGCTTCTCTATAGTCTGCATTGTATCACCTATAAAGGCAGAGTCTTCAAAGCTTCTCTATAGTCTGCATTGTATCACCTATAAAGGCAGAGTCTTCAAAGCTTCTCTATAGTCTGCATTGTATTACATATAAAGGCCGAGTCTTCAAAGCTTCTCTTTAGTCTCCATTGTATTACCTATAAAGGGCGAGTCTTCAAAGCTTCTCTATAGTCTGCATTGTATTACATATAAAGGCCGAGTCTTCAAAGCTTCTCTTTAGTCTCCATTGTATTACCTATAAAGGGCGAGTCTTCAAAGCTTCTCTATAGTCTGCATTGTATTACCTATAAAGGCAGAGTCTTCAAAGCTTCTCTATAGTCTGCATTGTATTACCTATAAAGGCCGAGTCTTCAAAGCTTCTCTATAGTCTGCATTGTATTACCTATAAAGGGCGAGTCTTCAAAGCTTCTCTATAGTCTGCATTGTATTACCTATAAAGGGCGAGTCTTCAAAGCTTCTCTATAGTCTGCATTGTATTACCTATAAAGGCCGAGTCTTCAAAACTTCTCTATAGTCTGCATTGTATTACCTATAAAGGCAGAGTCTTCAAAGCTTCTCTATAGTCTGCATTGTATTACCTATAAAGGCAGAGTCTTCAAAGCTTCTCTATAGTCTGCATTGTATTACCTATAAAGGGCGAGTCTTCAAAGCTTCTCTATAGTCTGCATTGTATTACCTATAAAGGCCGAGTCTTCAAAGCTTCTCTATAGTCTGCATTGTATTACCTATAAAGGCCGAGTCTTCAAAACTTCTCTATAGTCTGCATTGTATTACCTATAAAGGCCGAGTCTTCAAAGCTTCTCTATAGTCTGCATTGTATCACCTATAAAGGCAGAGTCTTCAAAGCTTCTCTATAGTCTGCACTGTATTACCTATAAAGGCCGAGTCTTCAAATCTTCTCTATAGTTCTGCATTGTATTACCTATAAAGGCCGAGTCTTCAAAGCTTCTCTATAGTTCTGCATTGTATTTAATTACCTATAAAACACATCAGTTCTGCATTGTATTACCTATAAAGGGCGAGTCTTCAAAGCTTCTCTATAGTCTGCATTGTATTACCTATAAAGGGCGAGTCTTCAAAGCTTCTCTATAGTCTGCATTGTATTACCTATAAAGGCCGAGTCTTCAAAACTTCTCTATAGTCTGCATTGTATTACCTATAAAGGCAGAGTCTTCAAAGCTTCTCTATAGTCTGCATTGTATTACCTATTAAGGCAGAGTCTTCAAAGCTTCTCTATAGTCTGCATTGTATTACCTATAAAGGGCGCGTCTTCAAAGCTTCTCTATAGTCTGCATTGTATTACCTATAAAGGCCGAGTCTTCAAAGCTTCTCTATAGTCTGCATTGTATTACCTATAAAGGCCGAGTCTTCAAAACTTCTCTATAGTCTGCATTGTATTACCTATAAAGGGCGAGTCTTCAAAGCTTCTCTATAGTCTGCATTGTATCACCTATAAAGGCAGAGTCTTCAAAGCTTCTCTATAGTCTGCACTGTATTACCTATAAAGGCCGAGTCTTCAAATCTTCTCTATAGTTCTGCATTGTATTACCTATAAAGGCCGAGTCTTCAAAGCTTCTCTATAGTTCTGCATTGTATTTAATTACCTATAAAACACATCAGTTCTGCATTGTATTACCTATAAAGCACATCAGTTCTACATTGTATTACCTATAAAGCCCATCAGTTCTGCATTGTATTACCTATAAAACACATCAGTTCTGCATTGTATTACCTATAAAGCCCATCAGTTCTGCATTGTATTACCTATAAAACACATCAGTTCTGCATTGTATTACCTATAAAGCCCATCAGTTCTACATTGTATTACCTATAAAGCCCATCAGTTCTGCATTGTATTACCTATAAATCACATCAGTTCTACATTGTATTACCTATAAAGCCCATCAGTTCTGCATTGTATTACCTATAAAGCCCATCAGTTCTGCATTGTATTACCTATAAAGCACATCAGTTCTACATTGTATTACCTATAAAGCCCATCAGTTCTGCGTTGTATTACCTATGAAGCCCATCAGTTCTGCATTGCATTACCTATGAAGCCCATCAGTTCTGCATTGTATTACCTATAAAACACATCAGTTCTACATTGTATTACCTATAAAGCCCATCAGTTCTGCATTGTTACATCTTTAGTTATGAGTACAGTTGCTAGACCAACTCTGTTTAACGTGTATTAAGTGGCATAGGAGCATTGGGAGTCCAAACCAACATTATTTCATAATATTGGGGGTGGTGGGGGAGTGGGGGTGGGGGATCAACTTCCCACAATTTACTGACAATAAAACACGCATAACATTTCTAACACCAAAAACAATGTTATTCACATAAATGCTATCAAATTTCAGGTTTAAACTTATAACAACATTAAATCAAATTTAAAACTATGTCTAAATTATCTTTATTTGTTCCAGCTGGTCACATGACATTCCAGTGTCGTAACTTCGTGAAGGCAGATCCCAACAAAGATGTGGTCCTAGATGTCAGCAGTACAAGTTCAGACTCCAGTGATGAAGAGTTTCTGTCACCCCTCTTGAAATTACGACAAGGTAAAACTCTCGAGTGTAGGTATTCATAATCGTATACCCACGTAGTTTAAAGGTACTATAAGAGAGATTTGTCTCTCATAAACTTTAATTATATGCTCCCAGTCTGAGTTTTCATTTTACGAGAAGTTGATGCTGGACCAACAAAATACAAGTATCCCATGCATGGCAGTACAAATATTCATTGCATGATATGAACCATTATGTACAATAATCTCATCATTGCATGATATGAACCATTATGTACAATAATCTCACCATTGCATGATATGAACCATTATGTACAATAATCTCATCATTGCATGATATGAACCATTATGTACAATAATCTCACCATTGCATGATATGAACCATTATGTACAATAATCTCATCATTGCATGATATGAACCATTATGTACAATAATCTCATCATTGCATGATATGAATCATTATGTACAATAATCTCATCATTGCATGATATGAACCATTATGTACAATAATCTCATCATTGCATGATATGAACCATTATGTACAATAATCTCATCATTGCATGATATGAACCATTATGTACAATAATCTCATCATTGCATGATATGAACCATTATGTACAATAATCTCATCATTGCATGATATGAACCATTATGTACAATAATCTCATCATTGCATGATATGAACCATTATGTACAATAATCTCATCATTGCATGATATGAACCATTATGTACAATAATCTCATCATTGCATGATATGAACCATTATGTACAATAATCTCATCATTGCATGATATGAACCATTATGTACAATAATCTCATCATTGCATGATATGAATCATTATGTACAATAATCTCATCATTGCATGATATGAACCATTATGTACAATAATCTCATCATTGCATGATATGAATCATTATGTACAATAATCTCATCATTGCATGATATGAACCATTATGTACAATAATCTCATCATTGCATGATATGAATCATTATGTACAATAATCTCATCATTGCATGATATGAATCATTATGTACAATAATCTCATCATTGCATGATATGAACCATTATGTACAATAATCTCATCATTGCATGATATGAACCATTATGTACAATAATCTCATCATTGCATGATATGAACCATTATGTACAATAATCTCATCATTGCATGATATGAACCATTATGTACAATAATCTCATCATTGCATGATATGAACCATTATTTTTGGCATGTGGTCTTGACCCACTTCCAAGCCATGATTGTTCATGTGTAATCACAAGAATCATCTACATTTGTCATCAAATCTGTTTCTGTAACATCGTTCATTGATAAAACTTGAGCATCATGTTCCTATTTGAATAGACCCACTTTCTTGAATTGAATTAATTGGTAGCTCATGTTGCACATTGTCATTATTTTGTTGTTCTTCTGGTGATTTGTTTATTTCAATAAAATTCCAATTGTAATGATTTAAAAGAGCTTCAGCTGTAAGTTTTTTGCTAATCGTTAACTAATAATGATAACACAAATATTTTGGATGTATCCATCACACACAAAATTAAAATATAACACGTTTTCATCAATTTCTAAAACATATCACTTCACCGCATTTTATTAAAATGCCAAAATGCCGCCAAGAACAGTATGGTGGAGTTCAATTTATATAGGTTAATCGACTATTTCTTTTATTATTTAGAGCGTTTAAATAACATAAAATAAACATATTTAGAGATGACATGCGAGTAATTAGATTACGCATATGTTTGTTTAGAATGTATGATGAGAAATGAATAAAACAAATGGGAAAATAAAAGTGCAGAAATGGATCCTCTACCTTACTTGTAATGGAATTGTCCAATTATGATTCAGGCTAACTGGACCATGATACTTACAATGCAACCTTATCACAGGTGTTGACATATATATACTGATTATGTCTGGTATTTGTGGAACAGTGTTGCTGTATACAGATTACACATTCATTAAATATATACTAATGGATGACAATTTGTCAAGGAAAAAAATAAAATAAAAGTGCTCAAAAGAAAAACATTCCATTGGTGTAGATCAATTTGGCTGAATTATGTGGACTATGTTTTAGAATAATAAAACTACTGAATATCATAAATACAGTTAGTGTGTAAATTTTTAGTGTATGAGACATACAAGTCTACATGAATTTAATCACTTGGAAGAGAAAATTATGTTGTATCTGTTTAAAACTCATGGGAATTACTAACAATCAACATGTAAACAATGTGTTTTCTGTCGGCTGCAATCCCCCCAATCTATTTTTAGCTAACACTGTATTGCCACTCACTGATAAAACACACACACAGCAGAGTTAATTTACATCCGAAGGTCTGATCGGATGTTGGGTCTTTAAGCAAAGTATTTCTATCCCAGTTAAGTTCATGTATTCTGTGCATGAATATAAGGTTAAGATTGTAAGAATCTTTCATGGGTATCTGGTGAAGATAGGGGAATACCAACACGAGGTTTAATTGTTTTTATCGGAACCGAGGCTCTTTTGAGGTTCCGATTAAAACAATTATACCAAGGGTTGGAATTTCCCCATCTGAACAAGATACCCATGATAGATTCTTTTCTTGCATATCATTTACATTGACATCGCCTTTTCATGTTTATTTGCACAATGACGTCATGCAGCTGTCATTGTTGATATCAGAACGCGACTTTTATCTTTCTACATGTGTAAGATCAGGCTTTCCATCACCCATGTAAAATGCAGGTAATCTTATCTGGTATGCAAGAAAAGATGTGAAATATCAGTTAAGTAAGTTAAATATACATATTCCATGCATGACATGTGCAGTTTAGTCCTTGTATTCGCTAAACAGTTTGCACAACTTTATGGTCGATGATTTTGAAACAATAATAACATGGATAGATAATTTCAATTCTTAAAGAAAAATACATCTAAATATCTGACTATTTCAGAGGAGGCAAAAAAAGCAGAAGAAAAGTCAAAGAGTAAAGACAGTAAAAAAAAGAAACATAAAAGGTATAATAAAAATTATTTAATCAGGAATGTTATTTATTTTGGACTGTATTTTATTTTATGTAATAAACAGAGTGTTTTATATCAGCTGGAAGTTCAGATTTAATTTACAAACCATTTGAGATGAACATTGTTTAAGTTATTGTTGATACAATCATGTAGTTGTATTATTACATTTCAAGATATGGTCTTTACTAAGGACAATCATGTGGGCATATTGTTCCACCCCCTTGTGTACTACAGCTCACCTGTTCTGCCTAAAAATATGCCTAAATAGGGAATATAAAAAATATGAGTATGACTTGTGACCTTTAGTGGGGGGGTATGTCTCAGATTTAATGTTATTATATTTGACAGTTTAAAAAAATGTCAAAATAATTCTGAGGTGATTAAAAAGTAAATATTTGGAGAAAAAGGATTTTTTTTTTTTTAGTTCTTGGTTTAGTAATATGAGTGTAAAGTTTATGTAAGGGTGTTTTATTTTAGTTGGTTGAGGAAGTAAACTAAGCAAAGTTGTTGGGCTCATGCCATGATTATGGTAGTCACCTGTCCTTCCTTTATATGATATATTTGTTAATATATTACTATCTAACTATATTAAAGGCATTTACTGTAGTTTTTCATGCGGAGAATTTTGGGCCTTCTCTTCTAAAACTATTGGATTGATTTTCCTAAAAATTTACAGGATTGTTGCTCTTGATGTTTAGTTGTATTTATTGTCTTTATTTATATAAATGCCTATTATTAGAAAAATACATAAAATAGGAAAAATATAACATTTTGTAAAAATTCAAACAAAATTAAAAAATTGAAGCATAATGGTAGGGTTCCAAAAACCAATATTAAATCTCAATATGCATGGTGACCTATAATTTTAATTGCATATATTGTCTTACTATATGTTCAAATAAGTGCCTAGGAAGTTTGAACAAATTCTGTTATTAGGAACATAACAAAAAAAGAAAATATACCATTTCTATATAATTTCATTCAAAACTTGGCCTTTTAGCATAGGGTAGGGTTTCAAAAAAAAATTCTAAACAAGCATGGGGACCTATCATTTTTATTGCTCATTTTGTTTTTATATATATTAAACTATGTGCTTAGAAAGTTTAAACAAATTCTATTATTGGGAACAAACAAACAAAAAAGGGAAATTATATCATTATGGGCTAATTTGTGCATAAATTGTGGTAATGTTCTCAACAGATTTTGTAAAAAAAGATAGGTTTTACATAAAGATGAGCTTTAAATGTTATTATAATTAAATGTTCTTTACTTTAATACAATTTTAGCAGAATTGTGACCAATGAATAAATGATTAGACTTCAAAAATGTCTTATTTAGCTATTTCATGGACTTGTTCAACTTTTGGGACAGATTGACATGACGGTGGCATTACAAATTATTTTTAAAATTTTAACAATTATGGTGACCTACCATTATTTTTGCATTTTCTGTCTATATATATAACAGACTTACTGTACAAAAAGTTTATAAAGAAAATCTGTTATGCAGAAAAATCTATAGAAAATGTCTAGGTTAAATAATTAATGTTTTTGTGGTTAAAGTGCATATGACTTTAATAGTAATAGTATATAGAAATAGAAAAATAAAAAAATAAATTGGAACTAACAGCAGTGTTTGTTGGTATTAAATGATGTTTTTCCATTATCAGGGATAGGTCAAGGTCACCCTTGAAGCACAAGAAGTCTCACAGGAAGAAAAAGAAGAAGCACAAGCATCGTGGAGACAGTGACAGAGACAGTGACGACACCGACACGTCCAAAGACGACACATCTGAAACTTCTCATAGTAAATCTCGGCACAAAAAACACCATAAACGGCGCCATAAAGAAGAGAGTGATGTTACAGATACAAGTGATAGTGAGGACAGTGAACTTGATAGAAAAAAGAAACGGAAAAGGTCAAAGAAGAAAAAGAAACACAGAAGGAAGAAGTCGGACAGTGAAGATTCAGACTCAGACTCAAAATGTGATAATTCAGATTAAAGGGACTGGAGGTGATCTAGTTCAGATTAAAGGGACTGGAGCCAATCTGAAAAAAGGAATCGGCGCCAATACAAATATAAGGAAAAAAACATCATAATGTTTATATGAAATGTGCACATGCATTATATAAGCCATAAATTTAGGTTTGGTGAATTATTATTATTGTTATGAAAATTACTGGACTGGAAAACGCAATGACTTTATATTAAATCATCAGTATTAATTCGTAAATGTTGCATATTGCTAGCAGTTGTACACAATATTAAATGATGTGAAGTGTAGTTAGATCACAAAACACGAATTCATGATAAGCTTTAAGCATCATAAGAATTAATTTTAATGATTTATGCACCAAAAACTTGCTGAGTCTTCAAGTTTTCCCGACTAACAGTAATTAAATCAATTCTTTCATGGGGCCTAGCTTAGTGCAGGTACTCATTGGGTATACAAGTGAAACACATTAAGGTGGTAGTACTCTTTATTTAGGTTGGCACCCATTGTTCATCCTGATACCTTTAGTCCCTTTAAGTCGATGAAATGTACATGATTTTGTGTTTAGTGTCAGTAAGGGAAAATAAAAACATCAACATAGAAAATGTTGTCAGTGGACCATAACAATGGACCACATTATGCTTGTGATCATATTCTCACAAGTCTGTGCTTACTGCATGTGTGCATGATTGTTTTTCAGTCAATATATGTATTGGGTTGAACGTTGCTTTTAACAATCTGTCGGTCATATCACAACGGTGCCTGCTTGCATCAGTGAGCTCTATGCTCGACTGTATAGTGCTCTGACACTGGAATACCACACCATAGACACATGACATGATGTCCTACCCAGTCACATTATACTAACACTGAGTCGATCAGTCATTTTTCAGTCCAAAACCTTTGAAAGACAAGGTGGATTAAAACCAGATGACATAGTCGTACAAAGGTTTACCCAAATCCAAGTGCTTGGTGCATGTACTTGTGCTTCTCTTAATGATTGTTCAGACAATTCTGAATAATATATATATACTGAAAGGAAAAAGAAACGCACCACGGGAATTTATGCTATATATTGTATGTACATTACAATATGCTGCTGTTAATCGAATGGTAGATGGCTATGTAAGATCTTTCCTTTCAGAAAAAAAGACTAAAACAACACGTAACACAGCAAATAGTATTCCTGCAAAGTTTCATTACTGACAGAGTACGAGTTTGGCGCAAACTTAGGATGCAAAATTTTGCAAACTCTTTACATTAAATACAGTACTGAACTGGCTCAGTTTTTCAAAGAGGAACTTTAGCATTTATGAATTTCTTGTTACAACATGTACTGTGATTAAAACGTCTACAACATCACAGTTGTGTCACTGCAACTTGTTTTCTACAAAACATCATGGGATTTCCTTGGAATATATATAGAATTAAGTGTGCAGTATATACAATATATAGTGGAAATTCCTGTGGTGCGTTTCTTTTTCCTTTATATATATATATAATAACTTTCTCCCAGTTTCCAAGCACCGTAGCAGTATTTTCAAACACAGTTGCTTAATTCAAGCATTATTAGGGACTTCAAACATTTTGAAACCCAAGAGGTACACAGTACCTGAAAATTCTGGAAAACCAAATGTAGGGAAATAGCTATTTTGTGTGTAATAAGATTTGACAGAATTTTGACATCTGATTGACATACAATTTTACGAAAACTCATTATGAATTATTTCAATTTAAACTCACCAAAAGGCTCATGAAAATTAAAATAATTCATAACTTGTTTCGAAAATGTTATATGAAATGGGAACTTGTTTACGATTCTATGTGTACCCCACAATGTCTCGAGTCTGAATTTGTTTTTTGTCAGAATGTATGTGGATGATCTGGTAAATAATAGTATTGCTTAAAATCGAGAAATCATTTTCTAATACCACGGCTACTGACAATAATTCAGCTCTGTTTTTCAAATGCTCTATCATCTATAGCAGTACATGTATAGATAAAATCACATTAAAAATCACTCTCCCACCAACAACAGGCAAATTTTATAACAAATATCAACCGTTTTTAAGCCTACTAACTATATAGAGGATATTTGTTTGTTTTGAGTGAATATAGGATTTATTTTCATAAATCACGACAAACCAACAAATATTTTATTATGTACTCGCAATCTGGAAATTTATGCAGAAAAAACATAATGCGCCAAAACAATAACTTCAACAACGTAAACATCATTTTGAGTGAAAATATATTTCACATGTAAACAATGAAAATATAAGGTTTTATTTTAATCATAAAATCCACTATTTCACTGGAAAGTATATAATAAAAGGTACATATATTACTTACATATATTGCAAATCTGAACCTCGACAACTATAATATAACCGGCCAGGCAAAACATCGCCCTACTGTGTTTCGAATTATGAGTTACCAACTCTTAATACTCAGTTACATGTATTTTAAGTATGTGTTACTAAATATAGACTGTTAAACGGTACACATGTATGACCTCTACACATGGAAATAGTTTGGAAGAACGGTTTTGTGTTTACCTGCTGTTGGCAGGAGACCAACAGGAGAGTGACTTTAAAGTTATTATAGCAGTAACTTTGTCATGAATAAGTATATTCATTCTCAGTCTGAAAATAAATGATTCACAAACACTACCTCAGTCTTCTCGTTCTTATTTACACAAAACAAGCAAAGCAAGTTTCCAAAAGTTTCCATGAAAGTGATAGCAGTAACTTAGTTGTGAATAGATATATTCATTCTCGGTGGGAAAATAAATATTTCACAAACACTACCTCAATATTCCCGTTCTCATTTACAAAACAAGCAATGGAAGTTGAGACATTTGATTCTGTTAATCTTGTCTGCCATATAAAAATAACTGCGGCAAATAAGGCATTGATTATTTTATTGGACCTATTAAATACCATGTTAAATGAAAAGAAATGGATTAAAATAAGTCTAACAACTGTTCTGCTATGTTGTGCATTTATTAACAAGTAAAACAAACAACAGTTTCTTTACACATACAAAACAGATGTGAAGCATGTATTGTAATATACATGGTACAAACAAGATTTCTTAGTTTTAGTTGACGTGGCGCAGTCTGTAGCGCGGCGGATTTGTAACCGGAGGCCCCGGGTTCAATCCTTCGTGGTGCCACTGAGTTCCGTCGGTGTGATCTTGGGCAAGACACTTTCCCTTAGCCTCGTCCGTCGGATGGGGACGTAAACCGGGCGGTCCCGTGTATGGTATCCGGTCAAATCGTACTTAAGTCAAATCACTCTCATTTTGGTCAAATCGTACTCATTGACATTTTGAAATAAGTCGAATCGTACTCATTATTTTATTTCATTAGAAATAATCTAAGTTCAGTTGATTATTGATTATATTTTATCTATTATCATAATAAAAGAAGTTTCAAGTAATGTTGTAATGCATTTTAAATAATAAAAAGACATTACAATATGGTCCAGATTTTCTTAAAAATGATTTGACCTGAGTAGGCCTACGATTTGACTTAAGTACGGATTTCACCACAAATACAAACTTAGATTGTTGTGATATTTATATGATTTTACATATTGTATGAATTTATACATAATTTTGTCAACACCCGATATGTATAACCAGTGACCAAGTTGATTCGATATAAGATACAATCTCTCCCAGAGGCCATTACATTGACCTCTGTCAACGTCTAAGAAAGTAGACTGCGATCACATGATAATTTGTCACATGACCATAGCTAAATATAAAAATGGCGAACAGAACTTTAACACCGTGACACCACCAACTATCGGCTGCTGATTGACATGTAAACAATCGAAAGAAACACGAATTATTATCTACATTTTGATATATATTTTAGGTTACTTATTTAATTTACGGTAGATTGTCCTATGTGATATTGGAAATCGCTGGTAAACAAAATGCTGTACTGTTACCCTATGGGAACGATTTGGTGGTGCCTAATTTAATGTTTTGTGGCGGAGTGATATGCCAAAGTACAAACCTTTATTCTACCGCAATATAATTCTGAGCATAATTTTCTGTATATTTAAAACATTCAAGTCGAAAAATTGTTTTCTTTTGTATAAGCATGTCATATAAAGTTAATTCAGAAAAATATTAGTGTCATTAAGAAATTTTGCATTTCCACCGTTTTTCATCGTTTGCCAAGATTCTTGGGATTTGGTGAGACGTCCACAGAGATGTACGGTGTCAGACAAGTCAGGAAGTACTTCCGATCGTAGGATCCTGAAATAGTTCCTTGAAAGAATCCAAAGTTTCTAGTTTGCATGTGTTTTTCCCAAGATTAGTTTCTATTTCATTGTTAAATCTAACCTGAGGTTAAAGTGGAATGTCTGTTGTCATGAATAGTAAGTATTTTACTGTGTTTTTCAGGATTATTTCTTTGGAAAGTTTGAGCGTAGAGGTTAGGTAGAGATGTGGTTTTGACAGATGTTTATTTCAAAATACGCATAGTGTGAAGGCTGTGAATGAATGACACGAAATGTTGAAAAACTGAATCGGTGTTTTATTCCAGATATGGGACCGTTTGCTAGACAGATGTGTTTAATACGCAGAATAAAAGTGTATTTAAACGAACGAATGTTGTGGAACTTAATTGACTAGTGTTACTATCTCAATGCTTTCACTTAACGTACCACATGTAAAACTATATGTTTAAAATGTCGTTTTATAAAGTTATAAAAAGAAGTCACAGTATGCTGTTTTTGTTTAAAATGTCTTAATAAACGAAATGAATGTTTGTTCGCAAATAATATGTAAGTAAGTATAACTACATTGTTTATTACAGTGACATGTGTACAAGTATCAACATAATATTCAGTATCTCATTCCTTGCTTTCTTGGTATTGCATTAGTTCCGTGATCTGAATTAATTAATGGATTTGTTGTGCTAGACGTTCATTTATATATTAATATGCTAGAAGTAATGTCGTAACTCTTCGTGACGAGACATATGTTTGCTTTAGTTGTCAACTAATTTGAATTTGCATATCTTTATATTCACTGCCAATAGTTGAAGATAACCTCTACATGACTACACACATGATTCAATACATGAGTCATATGATTAGAAATACGTACGAGGTTATTTACTTTTTTGCACATTACTTTATCTAGGTTATATGATAGCTCCATATCTGGCCTACATTACGACATACCATAGACGATCCGTGCCCTAAATTTAGTAATGACAATCGGTTAATAATTTCGTTGTTTGCTTGTTTGAATGGTGAGGATGTAACACCTAAGTACTGAATACTCCTTAATTTGAGGTCTGAGTACTGAATACTCTTTATTTTAGAGACCGAGTACTGAATACTATTTAGCACAAATGACATAGTTCTTATTCTAGTCTTTTTACACGACATCATCATCATTTTCTGCTATCATACCTATACAAGATTAAATATCTAAAAAAAATATAAAGGATCCAACAGACATATCATTATTACTAACAAAATGAGGAATTACAAAACGCACTATTACAAACAACAGTTTAATATAACAATACACAATAAAATATACCAGATATAACCAACTTACATTTTGCACTCAACATTGACTAATTAATCAACAATCAACAATGAAGATTTTTTTTAATATAATTTGTTTCTACGTTCTGCATCATATATATAAACTAGTAAATACTAGTAAACGTTTTTGATAAAAGTCAAATCGTTATCATTATTTTGGTCAAATCGTACTCATTATGTTGTTCAAATCGTACTCATAACTAGCATGAGAGTGATTTGACCTGCCATGAGAACGATTTGACCGAAGAGTGAGAGTGAATTGACCAAAACTACAATTTGACCTGAGAAAGATTTGACTTGAGTACGATTTGACCAGGAAGCCCGTGTATCGGTCTATCCTCCGAGCACGTAAAAGAACCATAGGAATCTATTCGATAATAAGAGTAGGGCAGGTCCCCGGATTCCTATGTATCCTTCCCCTCTCTCTGGGGCGGCTCTAAATAACCTATACTGTGTTGATGAGCCGTTAAACAACATTCAATTCAATTATTTACTAGCCAGAGACCAGCGACATGGTTGTCTGTCCTTATTTAAATATGATGTGTTACTTAACAATTAAAGGGACATGAAGCAGTTTTGATTGGGGCTAGTTTTTCTACAAATTTGAATATTTTTAAATTATACTGAATAATTTCTCGAATTCCTTCTTGTCGAGTACAAGAATTTATTTTATTTTTATATAATTTACATAATTTATTAAAATGTACAACAGTGGTATACATAAACTTGTGAAAGAGACCCAACAGAACTTAAACAGTTTTAAATAAAATTAGTTTTCTTGAGACCTTTTGGTCATTGTCCGACTTAACATCTTTATGGATGAAACATTATTTACAATCTATAAAACCAACGATGTAACTTCACTAATGTTGATTTTTGCTCATTGCCAAAAAGTCCCAAATATG
The DNA here is from genome assembly GCA_037043455.1 of Cyrtodaria siliqua. Lineage (NCBI taxonomy): Eukaryota > Metazoa > Mollusca > Bivalvia > Adapedonta > Hiatellidae > Cyrtodaria > Cyrtodaria siliqua. The sequence continues at coordinate 220,144 of JAWPHD010000628.1, read as the reverse complement.
ATTCAAGTAAACAAATAACATTCACAAAAAAATGTTTAGTCTTATATTTCTTTGCACATACAAAACAATCATACAAGCGCAAATCACCTGTTATTCATTTAAGCTAAGTTGGAATAGTTTTCTGTCTTTATATAAAACTTGGTATGTTTTATGTCAAACTCATGTAAGGTTATTTATGACGGTCGATTTGTCTGTGGAAGAGGCAGACAACGCATTTTTCCTGGGTAGAACCAGTTATGTACACCTCCCGTCATCCCTAAGAATCGACACTTCCTCACAAATCGAGCTCCCAGTGGGATCCGAACCGGCAGTGGTGCGAGGCGAGATGGTTTACAACGCAACGTCGTTGAGCCCTTGGCCACGGAGACGCTCAAACCAGCACATACACTACTAATGGTAATTAAAACAGTAACCTAGAAACTAGCACTCAAAGCCTTACATTTGTTAAAGCATTCTTGTTATACATAACAATACAATAAACGATGCCCATCACCCATCTTTAAGCACTCGCGATTTATATGGTATGAAGTTGTAATTGTTAATGATTGTCTTGTGTTTGAGGAATAACGTGTATATGAACATTACAATACTTTATTCTCTCAGTTCACAAAATGACAACATGAGGTAATATAAAAATAAACAGCATGCGGCAAGACATCGATCATAGCATTTAGCACATGTCGGAGAAATTTGCAATTGCATGTTCTTGACATTTATAAATAAATCATATTTTGTTTTAGGCACAAGATTAAATAGACATACATATAGACGAAAGAGAGTATTCCCTACTATAAAATATAATCTGCAAACAAATCCACCAACGATCATTGTCAGCAAGCAAATGTCCATTTTTAACTAACATGCAAATACGAAACGTTCAATATTAACAAGGCTCTCAATAACACGCCGCCTGTTCCAACCAGTTATTTAGATGGTGATGGACAATTTTGTAAAGTTTCATGGTTTTAAGCTAAAGCCAGGGAGTATCTGAACACATCGAAGTTCCTGCTAAATCTTAACACTGTTCAAGTCATGTTAAAGTTTAAAGTCTTAAGCACGGGGCATAATTTCAACCCTGGAAGTAGACTACTGCATTCAATTTTGTGAAAATATACAAATTAACATATAATGTATTATCCTTTCTAAAGGCGTTTCTCTAGGGCCATAACAAGGTTAATTTATAATAGTTCCAGGACTCCGTCATTGGCCATCTAAAATTAAAAATAGCAATTATGTATAAACTACAAACATCTGTATTTGATCAGGGATATTTTATTTGAAATGGCCTCAAACAAGTCGTCCAAGATAGTGTACAACCGATCCAAGTTAGAGGAAAATTTGATGGAAAATGAAAGATGCTATTGTACTAACAAAACCAAGCTATTTGGTCATGACTTAGCCATTTTTAGTCGAACTTGGCTGGTTTCAGTCAAACTTGGCTTGTTCAAGAACTTGTCCGAGATCTAGATATACACGTTATTTCCATATTATATAAGATCAGAAAATGCTACCGTGCCTACAAGAACACGTTTGTAAGACGGACGTCGGACGGACAACTTGCCATCGCGTAAACATCAAAAATATCTGCACGAATCGTTATTCCAGTATAGAATTTATATTATTTTAAAATTTCAGTAATCCAAACGCTTGTGTGCTTCTAAATGTGCTCATTTAAGCGTATTTGGTCTCAAAAGAGTACATGCCACTATTGCAGTATTTATGAGGCATTACAAATCTTTTGACTTATATTTAATAAAATATGATACAGTTTGAATTTTTCTTCATAATTCTACCATATGTTTAAATATATTAATCAACAACCGGTAATATGCAAAAACAATTTGCTTTACTATTCAACTACGACTAGCCCAGCAATGATGTATAAATGTACGTGTACTCATAAGGTTCCGGTAATAACGAGTGACCAAACATACATACATAATAGTGCGTAATGCACTAGTAAACCGCCGCACCTGGGGGTACAGGCGGGACATAAGTACAAGGTCCTGGAACGTTGGCGATGTTAGCCGGTGGCTGGAAATTCCCTGATATTGATGGCAACGTCGGCATTTCTCGTTCCATAAATAAATGTTGAACGCTTTGTGTCGGCTGTGGCGCATTGTCTAATGGTTGGAGATGGTTAGGTGGGTTTGATGGTGGATTTGACGGTGGATTTACTGTTGATTGCGGCGAGACTCCGTTGGGAGCCGATGTACTGCCTCCACTGGGAGGAGGTGGAGGGGTGTATCCGGCTTGACCCGGTGCCGTAGACGCCAGGTAGGAGGCGGCAGCTGGAACGCTGGCACCGACAGCTGCTGACTTAGCTGCAACTAACTTCACGATGACGACTGTTGCGATGACGGCTACCACCACAGCGCCGGCGGCTGCACCACCGGCTATAGCAGCAACGGAACTGGTATCTTGAGCTGTTAAAAGGCAAACACATCACAATTAAATACACCCAGAACTGTGTTTATGCCCCGGACAATGAAATTCAGAATCTAAAAGCCGGGAATAACTCGAGTATATGGACGCTTTATGCAATATCAGGGTCGCAATACCGATCGAGATATAGAGAATAATAAATGGGTATTTTCATATCACACCCTATATCAGGACTGAGACGTCATATCAGCCCGAGAGCTTTAGCTTTCGGGCTGATATGGGTCGAGGGCCTGATATAGGGTGTGATATGAAAATACACATTTTTTATTCTATTTATCATATACTTGAGCTGAGCTCACTCACTACGCTGTTTTCCAGGGAGAAAAAAAAGTTTAGATCTAGTCCATTCTGATGTGCTCACGTGGTACACAACATTTATTTTTGTCCGAAATCTTATTGAAAATGAATTTCATTGAATTTGAAATTTTCTACCCAAGGTGCATGTCATGAGAGTTTATTTTATCCACGGATAATGATTATATAGCCAATAATCTGCCCGGAAAACAGACTTTACAGGATGAAACGCAGACGACAATACCCGTGACAAATCGTATACAATCGTAACTAATCGGTTATTTCCGTATTACTCCGGTAAAAGGATCGAGATGAACATTCGGTAATTTCCGTGATATGACATTATTGCCTGGCAACGAAGACTAGCTAGGTCTATGTCATATCGTATATTAAAAAACGACGTATTTATAGGGAAGTATGTGATAAATTAAAGTAGTACAGGCTCATCTACAGGATTGAGCTAAGAATGTTCCATGAACCACAAGATTCATATTTACCAAGTTTCCATTATTTGAAGTCGTTTCCGAGATGCAAGCTTTCATACACAACTTCAACAACTGTTTTCTAAGTAACCAAAAAAACAAACAACAAAACATTATTATAGAACCTGGCTCTATGATGTCGAATATATGTATGAAGTTTCAATCAATTATGTGAAATAGTTTCCAAGATCGAAAAAAATTGTTTAAAGCTACACAGTCCTGTGTTTAGTATAATGTATCTATCTAGAGTCTATTGGTAATATATATAGTGCCGCCATACTGGAATACCACGCCATAGTACGCAATACCCCACCCAGTCACATGACAGTCTGACACTGGACCATTTCCCTATATAAGCGTTTGCTTTATATACTCGTGTTCCAGGCGCAGGACATCGACTAAATTTCATAATTGCTGAAGCGATATCCACCTCCTACTTTTAAAGCGCGCGGACAAAACCTGTATATATCCAAAAAAGGAATACTTATATTAACAGCCTAGCAACATTAGCTTATGATACACGCTATTTGAAAAAATGCATGTTTTTATACGGACTGTGTAGCTTTAACAACTGATTATTAACATTTCGTTATTTAGAGCTGCGCCAGAGAGATGGAAAGTATACAAAGGAATCCGGGAACCTGCCTCACTCTTACTAACGAATATATTATTTCATCGTATCTAGATAACAGAAATTAGCAAGTTCAAGTTTCTGGTTTAACTTCAGAATCTTCACCCATTTTATCGGATCTGTATTAGGCCCCTTATTATTTTTAATCTACATCAATGCCTTTCCGTTATCTATTGAAAATACAGTCACGGATAATTTTGCAGACGATACAACACTTTCAACTTCAAATTCATCTCTTGCCAGCGCTGTAAATACTCTCAATAATGACATTAAAGGGAATGTAGCGACACAGCCAAACAAGCTTTGTTTTTGAGAGTTCTGAAAAACTTGGAAAAAGGTGAAAGAATCATCAAAATCGGATGATAAACAAAAAATATATGACCATTTAAAGTTGTTCTAAAACGAATATGGGAGCCGCCATTTTTAGAACTTTGACGTCATAGTTCCATATTACCATATATGGAATATTGATAAATATCATTGAAAACGAAGAAAATCACTGCAAATGAATGATTTTTTTTACTGGTCATATAAAGCATTATTGCCATTAAGTATTACATTTTTCCGCTATAAATCAGTAAATTTTCATATTTATATATATTCCATATATGGTCATTTAGAACCGTGATGTCATAGCTCTCAAAATGGCCGCTTCCATATCCGTTTCAACAGAAACTTCAAATGATCATATCTTCTTTGTTTATAATACGATTTTGATAATTCTTTCACCCTTTTTCAAGTATCTCAGAACTCTCAATAATACAGATGATTTGGCTGTGTCGCTACATTCCCTTTAACGTCTCAGCCTGGTGCGATACAAATCGCATGTCTGTCAATGCAGCAACAACAAAAATAATGTATCTCTGACCATATTTGGGTAATTTGTTAAATATTGTCGACCATATTTGGGTCATATGATGAATGTTGATGTTGGCGAGGCAAATCTCTTCGATTGTGAAGTGCGTCAGCCATACCTCCATTTGAGGACTTTTTACTTTTCACTGCTGTGCCCTGCTTCCCCCATTTTAATGGCGGTGCCTCTCGTGGTCACCACTTGTGGCACGTGGCAGTATGTCGCGGTCACAGCAGTGTGTAGTAATTATTTTACGAGAACATTTGAAGGAAAGCAACTAAATTTTAAATAACATCTGGTCCCAGGGTTTATTGAGTACAGTTTTCATTCACTTCAAAACTTGGTCGGAGCTATGACCATTTTTCAAATTGTTATAAATATCGTGACTGCACATTTGTTATGCACATTATGTTTCTTGTTATATTATGCTGAAGCCATGGCCTTGTTATTCCTATAAATATCAACTAAGTTCAGTATTGAGTCTCTTTCATAGCCCATCTTCAATAATGTATCTCTCTTTTAAGAACAAAATAAATCGTATTTATGATAATGCTCCTTCGATTAAATTCAAAGATGAAACCATTAACTGTAGTTACGAAGAAAAAATACTCGGTGTTACAATTGAAAACACTCTCTTAGAATAGCCAAATTGATAAAGTTCTTAAAAATGTAATTCATTGTTATATTTGTTATCTTGCATAAAGATCTACCTTTCTATACCTATGAGTAAATTATATTTCAATGCTTATATCTTACCCCATTTAGATCACTGTTGTGTGATATGGGGAAATTGTAATGTCTTTCACTGGAAGATAAAATTGTAAGGTTCCAAAAAGGAACTGCAAGACTTATACTGGAAAAAGATTTCGAAACTCCAGCTGTTGAACTTTTAACCGAACTTTGTTGGATGATGTTTCCCGAAAGAGTTAAATTCCAAAAAGCAATTCTGATGTTTAAATCATTTAATGATCAGTCTCCTGCTTATCTTAAAATACGTTTACTCTTACTTCAAATGTACATATGCGAAATTATCTTAAAATACGTAATTATCTTAAAATACGTTTACTCTTACTTCAAATGTATAAATGCGAAATTATCTTAAAATACGTTTACACTTACTTCAAATGTACATATGCGAAATTATCTTAAAATACGTTTACTCTTACTTCAAATGTATATATGTGAAATTAAGATCATCCTCAAATCTACAACTATATTCCCCCAGACAGAATTATGAGTTTTTCGGAAAATCGTTTGCCTATTCAGGCTCTAAAGTGTGGAACTCTCTTCCTCACCATATAAAAAATGCCCTATCTACAGTGAAATGAATCATATAATAACGACTAAGTCTTGCAACTCAGTTTGGACATATTTCCGTTACTGTATGCATGAATGTACTACAATTCATTTTAAATATATATCACATATCTTTGTAAATAATTGCATAATATATATTGTTGAGGGCCTCATGGAATATTGACTAGTTTCAAATGAGTTCTCTCGTTAAATAAAGTCTTTATTATTATTATTATTATTATTCCTATGGCTGTTTAACGTGCTCGAAGGATAGACTCTGATGCATGACATCGACTGGTTTACGTTCCCATTCGACGGACGAGGCAAAGAAAAAGTATCTTGCCCAAAACCACTCCGACGAAACTCGGTGGCGCCGTTGAGGCTTGTGAACAAGGGTTCCAGAGTTTCAAGTCCACCGCCCTATCCAATGGGCGAGATACAAGCTTACATACAACACTAACACGAGAACGCAGACGACGCAGCAAACGACGGCGATCAAGTGGTGACAAACCTCATTATGGTTTCGTCAAAAACAAATGCTACCATTAATGTTTTAATCGTGGCAAATTTTGAATGTTAAACATTATTCTAGCATATAATTATACCAAATGGAAACTAGTCCAATTCTAGCATATAATTATACCAAATGGAAACTAGTCCAATTCTAGCATATAATTATACCAAATGAAAACTAGTCCAATCCTAGCATATAATTATACCAAATGGAAACTAGTCCAATTCTAGCATATAATTATACCAAATGAAAACTAGTCCAATTCTAGCATATAATTATACCAAATGGAAACTAGTCCAATTCTAGCATATAAGTATACCAAATGGAAACTAGTCCAATTCTAGCATATAATTATACCAAATGGAAACTAGTCCAATTAAAAATAATACTAGAAGAGTGATGATGCTGATTTCTAAGGTTTAAAGTCCCTCTACCATATGAGCCCCCGGGAAGAATCCCCCGTTGACTCGGAATTATGTCTGGACTATTGTGTGAGTGAGTGTGTGTAGTGCTATGTATCTATCTACAGTCTACTTGAAGCAGATATAGTGCTGCCACACTGGAATACCATGCCGTAGTACACGATACCCCACCCAGACACATTATTCTGACACCGGGTTGACCAGACGTAGTACTTACTACCCATTATTTGCTTGTCAGGCATGGGTTATAAGTAACTACTCCATTTTTAAAGTCTTTGGTATGACGCGGTCAGGGGACTCGAACCCACGACCTCCCGAATGCAAGGCAGACTCTCTGACCACTACACCACAATGCTTCGGTCGAAGAATGTTAGGAACTACATTCGACTATACCTCGGAGGTATGCAATTGGTGGTGGTAAACCTTCAGATCAGAAAAAATATAAAGAGACATGAATAGTTATCTCTTCTAGAATGTAGTTCCTATAATAATTATAAGTAATCCCTCATATTTTGTTAGAAATGGGCATTATAAGTAGGAGAAAATATCCCATTTCTATTCCATTTTGTTGTTGTATGTATAAGAAGTGTATTAAGAGGTTTTCTTGGATTATTAATGAAGATTTCCCAAATGTCGAATCTATGCACACACTTTGTGAACAACTAGCAATGAAAACAGCTATACCTGTTTAGTAAACAAACAAGAACGTTCTTACATGTTTTGTGACACCACCTTTTTTGGTGATTTTCCAAGTGATAAACTATTTTTCTCTATGACAATTACACTGTTGCATTATCCAAACTTAAGTTGAAGTTGCAGCAAATCATTGATATGCGACACTTAAACAATGGGGGGAAATTGGAGGTTTCATACCTGAGGCTTTTGAACTTGTTGAACAAATACGAATATGCGGATGAAATAAGCAATTCACGAATGCTATATTTTACTAACCTGCATCATCAGTCTGGTCCGCAGCTTGAGATCCCGACTGAGAGTCGGAACCTGAATTATCATCGACAGGTGTGCCACTTGTTGCTTGTGTAATCTCCTTATTGGAGTCGGTGGTTGTTCGAGGCGACGTGGTTCCCCCGTGGGTAGCAGCACCAGTAGAGGAGCCGATAGTGAATAATGATGAAGTTGGCGTCAAAACAAAAGAAGTTGACACAGTTGGTGCCACCTTGCTGGTAGCGGAGACAGATGGCAATATTGACGAAGTCGATGTCGGAACAAAAGCCGATGATACGGTTGGCATTACCTCAGAAGTAGAAGAGCCAGTAGACACTATCGTAATAGAAGTTGAATCATCAATTATTACGTCACTTTTAGATGAGGCGGATGCCAACGTTTGTGTCGGATTAAGAGACGATGATTCAAGTCGGGTTGTTTCACCGGCAGAAGAATGTGTTGGCTGCGTTTGTGTCGGATTAAGAGACGCTGATTCAAGTCGGGTTGTTGCACCGGCAGAAGAGTGTGTTGGCTGAGATTGTGTCGGATTAAGAGACGTTGATTCAAGTCGGGTTGTTTCACCGGCGGAAGAGTGTGTTGGCTGCGTTTGTGTCGGATTAAGAGACGTTGATTCAAGTCGGGTTGTTTCACCGGCAGAAGAAAGTGTTGGCTGCGTTTGTGTCGGATTAAGAGACGTTGATTCTAGTCGGGTTGTTTCACCGGCGGAAGAGTGTGTTGGCTGAGTTTGTGTCGGATTAAGAGACGTTGATTCAAGTCGGGTTGTTTCACCGGCAGAAGAGTGTGTTGGCTGAGTTTGTGTCGGATTAAGAGACGTTGAATCAAGTCGGGTAGTTTCACTCGCAGAAGAGTGTGTTGGCAGCGTCTGTGTCGGATTAAGAGACGTTGATTTAAGTCGGGTTGTTTCACCGGTGGAAGAGTGCGTTGGATGCGTTTGTGTCGGATTAAGATACGTTGATTTATGTCGGATTGTTTCACCGGTGGAAGAGTGTGTTGGCGGCGTTTGTGTCGGATTAAAAGACGTTGATTCAAGTCGGCTTGTTTCACCGGTGGAAGAGTGTGTTGGCTGAGTTTGTGTCGGATTAAGAGACGTTGATTCAAGTCTGGTTGTTTCACCGGCAGAAGAGTGTGTTGGCTGAGTTTGTGTCGGATTAAGAGACGATGATTCAAGTCGGGTTGTTTCACCGGTGGAAGAGTGTGTTGGCTGCGTTTGTGTCGGATTAAGAGACGTTGATTCAAGTCGGGTTGTTTCACCGATGAAAGAGTGTGTTGGCTGAGTTTGTGTCGGATTAAGAGACGTTGATTCAAGTCGGGTTGTTTCACCGGCAGAAGAGTGTGTTAGCTGCGTTTGTGTCGGATTAAGAGACGCTGATTCAAGTCGGGTTGTTGCACCGGCAGAAGAGTGTGTTGGCTGAGATTGTGTCGGATTAAGAGACGTTGATTCAAGTCGGGTTGTTTCACCGGTGGAAGAGTGTGTTTGCTGAGTTTGTGTCGGATTAAGAGACGTTGATTCAAGTCGGGTTGTTTCACCGGTGGAAGAGTGTGTTGGCTGCGTTTGTGTCGGATTAAGAGACGTTGATTCAAGTCGGGTTGTTTCACCGGCAGAAGAGTGTGTTGGTTGCGTTTGTGTCGGATTAAGAGACGTTGATTCAAGTCGTGTTGTTTCACCGGTGGAAGAGTGTGTTGGCTGCGTTTGTGTCGGATTAAGAGACGTTGATTCAAGTCGGGTTGTTTCACCGGCAGAAGAGTGTGTTGGCTGCGTTTTTGTCGGATTAAGAGACGTTGATTCAAGTCGGGTTGTTTCACCGGCAGAAGAGTGTGTTGGCTGCGTTTTTGTCGGATTAAGAGACGTTGATTCAAGTCGGGTTGTTTCACCGCCAGGAGAATGTGTTGGCTGCGTTTGTGTCGGATTAATAGGTGTTGCATCAAGGCGTATTGTTTCACTAGTAAAAGAGAGTGTTGACTGCGTTTGTGTCGGATTAATAGACGTAATTTCAAGTCGTGATGTGTCACTAGTAGAAGAGTGTGTTGGCGGCATTTGTGTTGCATTAAGAGACGTTGAATCAAGTCGGGTTGTTTCACCAGTAGAGGAGTGTGTTGGCAGACTTTCTGTCGGAATTAGAGTAGTTGATTCGGGCGAAATTACACCACTTGTAGAGAAGTTGGGCGGAATTGTCTTTGTCGGATTAATAGGCGTTGCCGTGAATCCAGATGGGGTAACAACACTAGTCGAGGAACCGATAGTGTGTAATGACGAAGTTGGTGTCAAAAAGAAGTCCGATAAACTTGTTTCATCATCTGGCTCTGGAAACGGAATAGGGTAAGGTTCAAACCAATTCCTTACATAATCTGGACGCTTGTGATAGAATCGACGGAAGTAGTAATCCCATCCAAGAGATTGGTACTCTGGTGGAAGTTGTTCATTTCTGTCGTCTATTGGTGGTATATATGCGGTGCCGACGAATAGATACTTTTCCGATACATACGGGTAGATCGATCCTCGACAACCTTCATGAGAAGAGTGTTCCGATTCGAACCACCAGTCAGGAGTAATAGAGTCCTCCGGTAGAGGATACAGATCTGACGTTGGAGTTTGGTGCGCAGTTTCAATCCATTTATCATCATCGGGCCACTTCGGTTGAGAATATCCCCATGACGGTGATGCATGCTGATCTGGATTTATGTCTGCTGTATTATCAAGTTGCGTAGAGGTCCCGGGAAAGCTCTCTTCCAGGACAGAAGGAATACTTTGAAAGTCTTTCTGGTGGAACACTGCGCTGGAGGGATTTATCTCGCTTTGTTCTGACAGGTGTTCATCTGAAAAAGAAAACTGGTTGGTTGAATGGTGTTTTACGTCATTTTCAGCACATTTTAGTCTATATATGACGGCCGATTTTTCGTGGTGGAGGCAGACCACCCTCTTTTTCCTTGGTAGAACCAACCAGTACTGTACACTGTTATGCTTCTCTGCTAGACTGACATTTTATGCGTGTCGAAATGGAATTTTTAACATTTATTTATATGATATATTATATTCTGGTATAAATAATATAAAATATAATAATATACTTTTTTTTTGATAAAAAATTTAAACAAGCATTATTAAACTTTTTGGAACACCATCTATTTTACCTGGCGGTTCTTCAAGTATGGATGCCCAGCAGGGCCACGCCAATAGCAGTAGGAGAAACCGAGTCAGCTCTATCATAGCAACCTTCCAATAATAATGCCGTCTGCAAAATTAATCAGAATCTTATTATTTTGGGACATTTGCAATTGAACATTATTGATTACGAATTATTGATTTGAATTTATTTAAAGATATCAAGTTCCTTGATATGGTTTATAGCAGACAATCACAGATTGTCCCTCGATATAGTTGATGGTTAATATCAGGTTTTATATAAATACATAATCTTGATTTTTTCACAATAAATCATAATTTCTATTTGAGACTTTCGCCTTGTTAAAATTTTCCTATATGCACTTGCTGTATAGTTATTTAAACGCTTAAATTTAGCTTTTAAACAGTCAGATATTAAGGTCCACCCTTGACGAGCCTTTTATTGCACCCACACTAAAAGTCGTTAGAGAATATTGTAAACGCATCCGTTTGTCCGTTTGTCTGTCTGTCCATCCATCTGCCCGTGTATTACAATAACTCCTAGAACCACAGTGCGAAATTCAACCAAATTGAGTGTATGACAACGCCGAGCAAGAGCAACATTAGTTTTGACTGCGTAGGTCAAAAGGTCAAATACATGTATTCACTAATTGTAATTTTCCCATATATTTGCACATAAATGGGTATATATACTAATTTATGAAAGATTAACAACATGTCAAACGGTTTTATTATTTCAAACTTTGAACCCAGACGTCTACCGAGAGGCTGTGTGAGTGTGTTTGTTGGGGTGGGGGAGCGGGCAATCTGGTGTCTGTTAATTATGTCTCAAATGAAAAACTATGATGACGGGATTGCGCTGCATAAACAATTTTCCTTCTCCTTCACCGTGGGGCCCAAGGAAATGGGCGTCAAAGGGTCACACACACACACACACACACACACACACACACCAAAAAAATATAACAAAAACAACAACAACAACGATTTCAAATTAATTTGGATTAAAATGTGCCATATATACTCATCTGTATTTATCCTAAGTATTTAAGACAAAGTTTATAAAGAGGTTTTATTGTCTCTTTGGTGGTTTGGTTTGACTGTTCAGATCAGCCAGCATGTACATTTATAAATGCCGTCAAACCTTCAGAAATAGCGTACTGGTTTACTGATTGCTAAAACAATTAAATACTTGCATTGTCTCATGCTCATAACCCTTAAAGTTTGTCATAATATTATAAATTTTAACCTAGTTTGTAAGACGTCGAACTTCCTGAAATGTAATAGTTGTCTTACGTATATTTCATATTGAAAAATAATAGACCCACTGGTTTGTGTCTATCGCACAATAATAGCACAAACCAAGTGTGAAGTCACTGTTGTAAGACCATTTGAACAAACGTTTAAGCCAGTTTTTGACTGGTACGAGAAAGAAAAAAAATCCAATGTTTTAGACAAATAATAGCAACCTGGTTTCACATAGATCTACATATATCTATCTTTATTACTTTAAACATTACTAGGTTCGCGCAAATCCAGTAATATTTACAAATGGTTTAATTTTTTTATTCCATTTTACAAGTACATTTTCCACTCTGAATCCAAGCTAGTCAACTGATCTAACCTGCTATGCAGCAGTTTTCTACCTTATTCGACAGAACCTACCTACACCAACTGTTCATCATCAAGAGATACATTACTCACTCGCTTTGTTATATGTGAAGCTCATCCACCACAGACTGACCAGAAATATGGAGCGTTCTCACTATTGGACCGAACGCCCCTCCCGCCCTTTGAACATGTATACGTATGGCTTCGCCATTGTCGTCGTCGTTACATCCAACATATGAAAGAAGTTCACACAAACTTACCCTACAGATAACCAGTGGGATAGAATCCAACACCGGCCCACGCCGACCTAAATTCCCATGCGTTATATGCTCTAAGGCATCTGTTGCATGTGATGATTGCAATCAGTAGCTACAGTGGCTATACAAGGAGTGCCTCAGTATGCATACAACAGCATTTAGTCGCCTAGGCAATAGCGAAGATACATGGACTTGTCCAAATTGCTATAAACCTAACAACTCAACTTAACTGTATACAGTACCAGAGGACACTAACACAAGCTCTAGATCAGTAAATATACCATCACATCCTTCAGCATTAAATAGTTTATCAGACATTTCATTTCAGACCTGGTCCAGTACAAGTACAGAACCCAACATGTTATATGCAACAGTGGCACACCTGTCATAGCATCTTCAGCCAAGCGCCCAACACGAAACCACCAGAAGCAAAAGTCTTTACGCTTTCTTGTTATGAACTTGCACCAATACTTACCGGCATATACCAACATTCCATTGATACAGGAACAGTACCAGAAGACTGAAGAAATGCTTGGATCGTCCCCTTATTCAAGAAAGGCGAAAAAAAACACCAACCAGCAAATGACCAAGAACACTGACATCCGTTACTTGCAAAGTCTTGGAACATACCCTACACAACACTATAACGCAACACTTTGACAGGAACAATATAAAGTATGATAGTCAGCTAGGTTTTCGGAAGAAACGTTCATGCGAGACACAACTGATTGTCACTATCCAAGATATTGCCCGCAACATAGCAAAGGGACACCAGGTTGACATTATAGGTAGACTTTGCAAAGGCCTTTGGCAAAGTTCCTCATACTCGTCTGCTGTACAAATTGACTTGGTATGGTGTCCGAGGGAAAACCTCCTTGAAGGAGGTCACTCTTCATCCCTAGATGTACTATCAGGGGTTCCTCAAGACACTGTTCTCGGTCCCCTTTTATGTATGCCTAACATCAACGACATGCCCGACTCAGCGAAATCATCTGACACTAGGCTCTTTGCTGACGACTATCTAATCAGCATTACAAATCAACACGACAGCGAACCCCTACAACAAGATCTCACAGCACTAGAAGAGTGCGAGATTAGCTTTAATGACGAAAAATGCAACGTAATACGCATAGTACCATCTAAACGCAACGGGATAATACCAATACGTTCTCTATGATCAAAAGCTAGAGATTGTCGAGGCCAACATGTACCTGGAAGTCACTATCACAAATGATTTATTTTGGTCTGCACACTGTGCTAACACAGTTGGAGAAAGGAAATAGGAAATAGGACATTTGGCTTCCTACACCGTATCTTCCACGACTGTACCACCAAAGGTAAAGCTGCCACCTACACCACAATGGTCCGACCAGCCCTAGAATACTCTCCAACCTTATGGGATCCCCATCACCAGAAGGATATTAAAGCACTAGAGCAGGTACAACGAAGAGCAGCAATATTCGCTTTAAACGACTACTCTAGCAGAGCGCATGGATGTGTCACGTCAATGGTGAAGAATTTACAGTGAAGCAACCTTGAAGACAGACGGAAAAACAACAGAGTCTCAATGATGTACAAGATACAACATGGAATGGTTGATATAGACAGCTCCAGGTACACACAGCAGAGTGATGCCAGAACCAGAGGGCCTCAACGTCCCTTCCAGGAAAGATGCCTCACCGAGACTAAGTCAATTATTTTTCCAGCGCACAATACGTGAGAGGAACCAACTGCCAAATGTACTTCTACTGCCAAGTTTTAATCGTAGGCACACACTAGACAGCCATATACCGTGTATATAGTTTTAAACATTTAACCTGTACATGCAGAAGCAAAAGAAGAAGAAAAAGAAGAAGTAGAAGAAGAAGAAGAAGATGTGTTCGCAGTGCTTTTAACTGGTCTTGTGGACGTGTTTGTACTGCTCTAACCTGATCTTGTGGATGTGTTCGCAGTACTCTAACCTGATATTGCGGATGTGTTCTCACTGATCTGAGCTGATATTGTGGATGTGTTTGCACTGTTCTGACATGCTCTTGTGGATGTGTTCGCACTGCTCTAAGCTGATCTTATGGATGTGTTTTCCCTGCTCTGACCTGATCTTGTAGATGTGTTCTCCCTGCTCTAACCTGATTTTGTGGATGTGTTCTCCCTGCTCCAACATGATATTGTGGATGTGTTCGCATTGTTCTAACGTGATCGTATGTAAGTGTTCTCCCTGCTATAACCTGATGGTGGATGTATTCGCACTGCTATAGCTTGATCAGTGTTTTTTCACTTTTGGGGAAAGGGGGTCGGGACCCTTTAGAGGGGGGAAACATTCGGTGAATTGGAAAAAGGGGAATTTCGACAAAGTTAAAATAAAGATGAAAGATCTTAGGTTTTTTTTATTTCATTTAATACTAAATTTACATCCCAAGAACATGTTTGATGGACATGTTATGGGTGGTCAACTAAGAAACAATTAAAAGATATTTTTGTTCACAGAAAAGGAAAAAACATTCTATTTAGAGTGGGGAATGGGGCCGAATTTCGCTGAATATTTTGGTTAAAAAAACTCCTTGTATTGCTCTAACCTGTGGATATGTTCGCACTGCTCTAATCTGATATTTTGGATGCGTTCGCACTGCCGTAACATGATCTTGTGGGTGGTGGATGTGTACGCACTGCCATAACATGATCTAAACTGATGTTGACATGATTTGTAGATGGTGACGATATTTCTATGAAACTGTTACCTACAACCTCACTTGATTGATAATGTTGCTTTTTAAACTGTGAAAATGCAATCTCATTAAAATCAGACTCTTTATCATGCTACGAGAGAGTATCAAAGCGTAATTAGGTTATGATTTTAATGAGATTGGTAAAAATGTAACCTCCCGCAACTTGACGAACATCGGTTAGATACACGTATAAACTATCTGAATAGTTGAATAGTTTCATAAAGGTGAAAGTCACTCAACAAACCAAGGCCATAAGGAGGCTATTTTAAATATCGTTACGTAAAAGGATGTTAAAATGTTCTCATAAGCTAAACAAAATCCTTTCATAGATTATGGAAATTACCTTGGCTTGGCAATTGTAGTAACTAAACAAGTCACGATGCAGGTTTATTAAAGTCGATTTAAAGTTCAGACAGCTAAACGTAATATCATCGAAAGGTTTTTAACCAGAGAGCTGGATCAAGGGCCACAATTATAATAATGAAGGCCATAATTTCTTGCAAGTAAAAGAACAAACCAATATTAAGAATAAACGACTAGCTTCCTTAATTCTTCATGGTCGATGGGTTAACGACCATGCGTTGTAAAACATTCTCGTTCCTCTTACAGCCTAAAATGTGCTGGAAAATGACGTAAAACACCAAACAAACAACCAACAAATCCTTAATTCTTCAAAAGTATTACCTCAAACATTGGACCCGAATCAATGACAGGGTTTAACGACATTGCGTTGTAAACCTTCTCCCTTCTCACCGCTGAGAATCCCACAGGGAGCTCAACTTGTGAGTGATCAAGTGTCGATTCTTACAGATGGCGGGAGGTATATGGTACTGGTTATACCCAGCAAAAATGGGGAGGTCTGGCTCTACCACAAACAAAGAACGGACCATTATATATGGCCTAAAATGTGCTAAAATAACGTAAAATTCCATAAACGCCATTCAAACGAACAAAACAATGACAACACACGACCAGGGTATGTGAATATATCCACTGTTTGACCTTTGTAATTCCCCTACCTAATGTCAAGGTCGAAACACAGTATGCAGTATTGTAATAAATGCATACTGCTGGATGGTGGTATGTAGGAGATACGTATGTATTTGCAAATGTTTTATTGAAATAATGTTGTGTCTTATCTTTTTGAAGTTAAATGTGGTTAAGTTGTTATAGTGAACGTTAGTTATAGTGAACGTTAAAACTTTAATAATGTATAGTCTCCATCATTCGCGTGAGCATTAGCATTAACAGTAATAACCCTTTCCCCCACCGGAAGCGAGTTTGAACATATTTCGTCAGTGAAATTGCCCGAAATTTTGAAAATTATGAACAAACACCATTTAACTAATTCTTCTTTCGTAAAAGAAGAAAATTGTCGACTGTAGCCATAAAAATAAAGAAGATTTCAAATAAATGAATTCATGGACAAATAAAAAATGAAATAAAAATATATAAAACACAGTTCTAAAACAAAGTTGAAGAGTTAAACTCTTGCTCCTGTGATCGATGTAATAAATAAATAAATATTTACTGCGAAATCAAAACGGACAAATGTAAGACACCATTAGTCTGTATCTCGTTTCGTCAAAGATGAAACCGTCGATTGACTTGTAGTCATAAAAGTTAAAACGATATTGTATAAATAAAACCATAAAAAACACACATTAAAGGGACACATTGCAATCTTGAATGTTATTCAAGCATTAAAATTAGCACCTCGATTCATTAATTTTTGATCATTTTTACTTTATAACTTCTTGCATATGATTAAATAAAACAATACGATTTCAATTTTCTTCGATATTGTACAATATTTTTATATATTTTATAAGTGGAATATTATCAAGAGTTAGTAATATGTAATACAAATTTGCTTTGAACTAGTCGAATAATAAATATCAATGATTGCATATATGCAATTTATGTTGAAAACTAACGGGACACCGTGCATTTCAAATAAATCAAGATTGCGGTGCGGTGTGTCCCTTTAAAATGAAATATATACATATGTAACACTGTTCTAAAACAACGTAGAAGAGTTGAAATCTTATTCATGTGATTGTTGTAAAAATAAATAAATATCTACTGCTAAACCAAATCGGTAAAAAATGTATATATATATATAATTTATATACACATATTTTTAAATGGTATAAACTGGCAATGTCTTTTACATTTAACAAACTTAAGTGAACGGTAATAAGTAGGACAATTTACCCAGATTAGTTGATACTAACTAGTCCAGAATGTTTCTTTTTTGTCTATATAAATCACAATTTTTGCTATTTTAAAAATAAATGAATATTGCCCGCAACATTCATGGGTCTTTTATGCTTAAATCTAATATGGGAAGGCGGTTATTAATTCTATGTAGACTACACGTCAGTGAGTAAGGTAAAAATAGCAATTTGCATTACGACCCATTATCCATGAAATGGTTCTTTTGTTTATGACCCACGTAAACTATTCAAGAAGAAATTGAATCTCGGGTAGAGAAAAGACAAATCAAAAATCGGGAAATGAATGACGATAACGCTGGTTCAAACTTAATATAAATACGCCAACAGTACAGATCATTTTCAAACAATTAAACTCAGATATCGATAAGTAGAATAACGTTTTAACTTAAGAGTTTCTGTTTTTCCTCATTTCTAAAAAAACTGATCGTCCGAAAGCGTTGAAACTTGGCACCCTTGTTTATTATCATTACAGAATGCTATATGACAAAAACCATAACTCCGTCTTATATTTTAACTTAGTTATTTCCCGTTTTGATAGATTTTTCAGTCAAAATGTTGAATGTACAGTCATATTCCAAACAACATTTCCAAGCACCATAACTCTGACTGCATTTTCGTCGTCTGTGTTATAAGCACCATAAGACTGCATTGTATTATAATTATCCCCCATTTACCACTTAGACGCTTGGTGAAAATGTTGAATGTACAGTGATATTCCAAAAACCTACTGACACTAACTTTGAAACTTGTCATATATGTTCGTCGTCTGTGTTATAAGCACCATAACTCTCATGCCTTTTACCAAATATTTTCCCCTTTTACATCTTAGCTTTTGCGGCAAAGGTTAGCAATTCGCAATCCGGCGTTCGTACTCGTATTGGTCAGTATGGGACACGCTCTGGTTATAAGTTTATATTAAGAAGCTCACTCTGGTGATACGTTTATATTAAGAGATTCACTTTGGTTATACGTTTATATTAAGAGACTCACTCTGGTTATACGTTTATATTAAGAGACTCACTCTGATTATACGTTTATATTAAGAGATTCACTCTGGTTATACGTTTATATTAAGAGATTCACTCAGGTAATACGCTTATATTAAGAGATTCACTCAGGTTATACGCTTATATTAAGAAACTCACTCAGGTTATACGATACATTTATATTTCAACACTTTGCACGTCCAACTTTACCTGTAATTTAAAAAAAGTCTATCAGAAGATTTGTCCCTAAGCTCCGAAGCTACATAATGGGCATTAACTTTGCCTATGTACAGATAAACTATGACCTTTGGACGCATACTGTGACCTTGAACTAGAGGGTCGGATCTGTTTTTATTTTGTAAGACACATTTAAATACACAATTCAATCACATCTCGTTCCGTTCAAACGTGATAGAGCGGAAAATGTTGACTACACTTTATAACATACGTTTAATTTACAACACACTCTCTTGTAGAAGTATATTATTGTAAGAAAGTTTAAAGGGACGCATCTGTCAATTAAAAATCGTTGTTAATTATGACCTTGATTTTTAAGATGGTCAGTCTGGTGGAATCTTCATCCTTCATTTCATCTCCCTCTGTGGTCTCTATCCCAATACAACCATATATTTTTAACGGGAGCTTATACCTCATTTCATTTATTGAACTTTATTTAATCAGTTTGACCTGATTTTAATACCCGGCACACCGTCTTGATGAGATTCGTAACAGTATCACGTTTATTTAAATTATTAATTATCTAGATCCAATACAGAGTCGACACGGCAATTATCTATAATGACCTTCGAACCCAAAATATGGCCTTCAACTTTGAGGCAAGGAGCTGATTTAAAAAATCGACATACGAATTTGTTAACATACTTTGATATGTACTGAATTCATTGTTTATCTGTATAACATTGCCATATTTTCTGTTTATATCATTTGTTTGTAATACTCGTATTTATAGTGACTTATAGGCTCATTCGGCCGGGTGCTTTATTTACTGTTATTTCGTATATGTTTATTCTTTTAATTGTATATGTATATGTCACTTTAATAAACTATTTACTTACCGTTTAGTTGTATCATATGTACTAAAATATACTCACTCCGTTTCAAAGTTACAGAGCGGACTCACAACTCTTCCATAAGGGCGACAACATCATATCACACAAAGAAGAGAATTTCGTGCAGTTACCTCTCTTTATATGGAATAGCGCGACAAATGGCAAACTAGATTTTTTTTTAAAACTCGCGACATGACCGTACCTTTCTACATAACATTCGTTTTGCAATCATTAATATTAATTTAAAAAAAAGTTATTTAAATCAAACTGCTTGTTCATATAGCTGACTGTTGATTATATTGCACCAGTAATATAGTTAAACGTATGGTAGATTAAGAAACTCAAAATGTTATTTAATTATATGCAAACTGATACTGTATTAATAAATATAAAAAAAAGATACGGCACTCTTGATTTGTGTAGAGCTCGCGGCGTCCCGTTAGTTTTCATACATGACTTGCATTTGTTAATTAATATTTGTCATTAGAATAGTTAAAAGCAAATTGTTTTTGCATGTTACTTACTGCTGAATATTTTGCACCAATATTATGTTTAAACCTATGGCAGAATAATGAAGAAAACTGAAACTTGTTTTTTTTTGTTTTATTATATGTAAGCAAGTCAAAATGAGACTGGATTAATAGACCTTACTAAGTAAGACACAAATATCAAGATTGGCATGTGTCCCTTTAATGCTTGATAAAAGCTTTAAGATTTTAATGATTTTTTTTCTTGAATTTACTACAGATGTATGTTTTTGTTTGTTTAAATATGTATGAAACAAAGAAAAAACGTAATGATTATTTTGTTGTATTTGCAATGTTAAAATCTGTCACGTGTGTGTATATTATAATTACCATGTATTTGTAATGATGAAAAACTGTAATAGTTTAAGTCAATAAAAGTATCTATCTATCTATCATATTAAAACAGCAGCATGTGACAATGCAGTGTATATGCTTATAAAGACCGTTACATTTCATTCTGTTATTCATTACATCGAAACTGCCAAGGTACAGTAATTATTCCCCACAGACATTAGGTTAGAGAAAAATCTCAACAAATCAGCAACAACAACAAAACAAATTAAAATCGACAAAAGTACTTGAATGCACCCACGAGTCGCAGATCATCTAGACATTATAGGTTTAATTCCACTAAATCAGCCTTATGTGCTCGCCTGGTGCAGTCGAAAGTAGTTCTGTATTAAAAGAGTGCTAATCTTCTTCTCTTTAAAAACTTTTTTTAGTGCATTTTCCTGTTATTTTTTGGCTGTAACTGTATTCTGGACATGTTGTTGATATTTGAAAAGGGAGCTCATCATGTTTTTGACAGTTTTTGTTATAAATTTCAGAATTTAATGACGTCTAAAGTCTAACCCCCTTACGTTTAACTTCAATACGTCCAACTTCATTACTTTTAATTCACGACTACTAACTTCATGGCCGTTAGAAGTCGTGAAGTTAGATGTCAGGAAGTTAGAAGTCATGACGTTAGAAGTGTAGAAGTTAGAAGTCATGACGTTAGAAGTGAAGAAAGTAGATGTCGCTAAGTAAGCAGTAAGGAAGTCAGAAGTAAGCAGTAAGGAAGTCAGAAGGAAGTCAGAAGTAAGCAGTAAGGAAGTCAGAAGTCTCTCCTAGGCTTACTATATACACATTTATCACATAACTTACGGCGTGGGAGTGGAATAACACTATTCTATATTTTCGATATAACACTAGTTGTAGAAGTATGCAAATAAGCCTAGTATGCGCTGTCAAACAAAATCGAGACTATGATCCAATTCCCACGGTTTATGTCGGTTTCGCGTGTGTAAAGCGACAGGCAAAATGCAATAAAAGTCGATATGTGAGTTATGTGATAAATAGAATCTAACATTCGTTCTCATTATTATTGCATTTATTAAACTCGTTAGCAATAATGATATAATGCTCATCAAGAAATACTTTGCATTTACTACATCTTTGCTTTCTTGACCAAGAAATTATCTCCTTTAATTCTGCACTACAGCGATTGTATTTTTAACTATATATGCGCAGGTTGTTTATTTTTTAATCTGCATATTATACATGTTGTATTTCTTACCAGGTTGTAAAACATATATACACGTGTATACTCCTCAAAATAATTTATGGACCACAAAATAGAACATTAATAATTACCTTAATCTTTAATATTATGGATTTCATACTCGTATAAATAGTTAAAAGAAATATGTAACGTACCAGTTGTTGAAGAATACAACTAAACTTAAAGGTGAATGGCCACCCTTTTTGTAGTATTATCAATTAACAAATGTAACTCTTAAACATCATATGAACATTTCTTTATAATCCCGTAGAGAAACATATATTTTAAACCGCTACTAAGTTGTATGTAAATATAAGTATTATTTGCATGACGTAGATACTACTTTTACCAATGCACGGGGAAATGAGGTAAATTTGAATTGTATAGCTCCACAACTATTGCCAGATAATTGATCAATACATTTACCTGTGGATTAATTTACCTGTTCAAAGTTTTCTACGTCATCAAACAAAATCGTATTCTCGCTTTTCACAGATATTGCAATGTGTGAATCGTAAATATCTATGGTTGTGTATTGATTTCGATTTAAATAAACATAAACATGTTCATGAAACAAAACATGGCCGGAGAACTTTAAAAATTGTGAAAAGACAGTAAGTCGTTCAATAAAAGCACTTTAAAAAATGACACAAATCGAAACTTGGTCCTTAAATTATTTTGAGGAGTATATAAATGTTATGTAATAACGTTGTTTTTTTTACCTGTGTCTTACAGGTTGTCCTTATATTAAATCAGGATATATTTAATCTTCCCTATACAGGTTGTATTTTTTAATTGACACAATACATTTATAATCCGAACACGTAATTATAATTAGGCAAAATATTGCGCGTAATTGTAGGTTTCATTAATTAATGACGGACGCGCCTTTGAAAATACGATACAGCACGAGCATCGGTAGTACTTCCAACGGAGTTCAGTGAATACCTGGTTCATACTTGATAAAGGACCAAGATTGGATGTAAAGATTTTAATGTCGCAGCCATATTGATTTTTGATTCTGCTTCGACAGTGAAACAAGATGGCGTAAGCAGCCTGTAGCGATTTATGCTTTTAGACGGGACTTCGTTAATTTTCCCTGCTTCTAGAAAAAAGAGAGAAGACGAACTAACGGTACATGTTTCAGAAATAAGGCGATGGAAGGGTAGTGACTGTACGTTCTCATTCTCGTTAACCAGCCGATGATGTGGCTGTATTCAAATGGACAGTTGTAACGTTGAGACATATATGTTTATTCTACCTTGTTTTATTTGGATATCAGGTGGGGAAATGTTTCCCTTTGATCACTAGAAATTGCTGATATACAAATTAAACTGCAATGCATCAAAATAATGTGTCGTGCCAAAACATATCATATCTGTTATTCATAATATGTTAAACAATTTAATCGTTCATGATGTAGTAGGCCAAATAGAATAACATATGTGGTTCCTATTACATGCTAAAAATAGGGTAGGTAGGAAGGGAAAATATTTTATTTTCTAGAACTTTTTTATTTTATATTTTGCCTTCTTTTCTTCTTTTTGTTCACTTAATACTTTTAAAACCTAATAAACTAACTAAACTATATATTTGTTGATGTTATGTATAGAACAGATATTTTTTATTTTTTTATTTTGGCACAAAATGTTTAGGGTCGGGCCTTTAAAACGGGGAAACCGGAACCACACATATAATTTTATTTGGCCTAATATATATCACTATCTCGTAATGATTTTACAAAATATTTTGACTTTTAAACACAAACATGTTTCGCATTATAATTAACTGCAGTAGTATCGACATCCTCCGACAGTGGTTACCGACATTCTCCGAACTTCCCCGACAGTGATAACATGCATTCATATAATCTTGGTTACCGACATTCTCAATTCTACGACAGTGCTTAACGATATTCGTGCATTCTTCGACATTGGTTACCGACATTCATATATTTTCGGAAAGTGGTTATCGATATTCATACATTCTTCGACAGTGGTTACCGACATTCATACGTTCTCCAACAGTTACGGACACACGTACATTATTGGACAGTGTTACCGACATTCCCCGCACTTTTTTCAGACAGCTTTCGACATAGCATATATTCAGACAGTGTTATCCTCCGACAGTGTGATCGACATTCGCATATTTTCGGACAGTGTTACCGACATTCGCATATTCTGTGACAGTGTTACCGACATTCGCATATTCTGTGACAGTGTTACCGACATTCGTATATTCTCGGACAGTGTTACCGACATTCGTGCAAACTGGGACATTGTTGTAATGTCTCAATCTTGAATAACTTTCTCGTTGGCATTAACAGAATGCCAATAAACACATTCCTAACCTCGCTGCTCCAAAGTGCGACCAAGATCATTCCGCGGTGCAATTTACAGATAAATCCCCTGAAATCTCCGCGGGACGAAGTAAAGATTCTGTCCTAAGTAGTTACTTTAAGGCTGTGACAAAAAAATAGCATTCGTTTGAACAAATTTAGAATAGTATTCTCAGCGGGTCTGTTTCGAGAAAACAGCGTAAGCATCCAGTGTATGAATGTGACATGTTACTCTGCCAAGAAGCTTGAACTGTCATTTGAACCAAAGCGCCTTATTGATCCAGAACACAGATTTATGTCTTTAATAAGAACGCTGTCGTGTGGTTTGGGTGGACGGCGTGATGCCTATTCTTGCCTTGGACACAACACGTGACCGTCTCAGGGAAATAACAGAAACAGTATAAAATGGACACCATTAACATCGTTTACTTATTGGTACCACTATAAAGGCTTCACGGGACCTGTGTCATGAGACATTTCTATAAGTTGAAGATAATATAACAACTCCTATGGCCAAATGTACGCACATATTGCAAAAAGAAAAAAAATGCAACAGACGTTTAAAATAATTGCTACCCACATTGTATTTTATTTGCCTTACGTTTTGGTTGTATAGACCTAACGGACAAATTCAATGTGTATTCCACCCCAATAATAACTTGGCTTATGTGTGTGTGTGTGTGTGTGTGTGTGTGCACGCGTGCGCGCGCTCGAGCCTGCGTGCGTGGATGCGTCCCCCGTTCATCCTTGGTGCGTGCATCCGTGCGCGCGCGCGTGTGTGTGTGTGTGAAACATACATAGTTTTAATCACATCACTTCTGGAGAGTTAATAAAGCCATGACATGAACACTTATATTACATTACACTGAAATGCAATACAAAAGTGATAACTGTGGCAGTACTGGCATCACATTTCATACAAATTCAAATAAATATTCAGTCGCAACTGATGGAAATATACGCTCTTTGATAGCTATGTCAATCTCATGCTTTTACTTAGTATCATAGAACAGTTGTGCATGTCTTTCATATTTAATGATCTTTTGAAAAATGTTTTCCCTTGTAGTTCGAAGAAAAACAATACATGTGTGTACTATTCTTAAAGAGAATGTAGGCATACATGCACACATACGTGGAACGCTGTGGTCTAGTGGTAGAGCGTTGGACCCATGATCCAAAAGTCGTTGGTTCGATTCCCGCCATTGCCATATGCGTTATGTCCCTGAGCAAGACACTTTATCTGCATTGCTTAGTACTGGTTCTACCTAGGAAGATATCGAGAGTGATTCAAATAGGTTCATAGAGATTTCGTTTCAATTGAGAGTTCTGAAAAACTTGGTCAAAGGTGAAAGAATGATCAAAATCGGATGATAAACAAAGAAGATGTGATCATTTAAATATTCTTTTGAAATGGATATGGAAGCTGCCATTTTCAGCAGTATGACATCACTGTTTTAAATTCCTATATATGGCATATTTATAAATATGTATAATAACTGATTTATAAAGAGAAAATCACAACAATGTTATCCTACAAAGTAAACTACGGTGTTTAACGTATAGTACAATGGCCAGTAAAGGATTTTGCATTCATTTGCAGCGCTTTTCTTTTTCTTTTAATTATATTTACCAATATGCCATATAATTATGATAATTTAGAACTGTGATGTCATATTTCTTAAAATGGCGCCGTCGATATCCGTTTTAGAACAACTTTCAAGTGGTCGTATCTCCTTTGTTTATTATCCGAATTTGATAATTCTTGCATCTTTTCCCAAGTTTTTCAGAACTCTCAATAATACCGATTGTTTGTCTGTGTCACTACATTCCCTTTAACTGCCTGCGTGCCGTTGATGCCGGTGAGCTCCGTGTTCCGTGATAATTTGTTTAACCCTTTAGTTTTTTATTTGCTTTGTACAAACAAACTTGTCTTCTTCTTTTTTCTTCTTCTTTTGATCAATCTCGAGTAAAATCTGCCATGATCAGCACCATTGCACCGTATATAAAAATCATAATACTAATATTATACAATATACATAGTTGCATATGATATCACATATGTTTCTTTTTAACGTGTCGATTCTTATGATAAAGAACAGAACAGAACAGATATTTTATTTAGACTTGTACAAAGTACATCGTCATTCAGAACATATATACAATATACGAATGTAACAAAGTCGCGTAAACAGAGTATATAAATCAACTGTCAGTATAGTTTACATCATCATAGTTAGAGGATGAACAATATTATATTTATACTAAGCATTCAAAATAGAAAGTCTAACATTTAAAGCACATTTATATACCTCGCTAAATTTAGTAATATATCATTGTTCGAAGTTAGCCTCTGGAGGTAATATCGTTTACTATATTTTTTTATTAGTTCATTGTAACATTGACACACACACACACACACATATAAAATGGTATTCGTCTTCCAGATCTTGTGAGTTACAACATAAACCATATCTTTCATTTCTCGGTATGCGATTTCTTGTATACCGTCCAGTTTGTATGTTAAGATAATGTGCAGATAATCTTATTCTAGAAACAAAGAATCTCAAATTGCTAGGTAAAACATTTAGATAGTGTTCATATGAAAATTCAGATTTAAAATATTTATAGTTTTCAAGAACAGCACTGCTATCAATTGACCCATACCACCCTTGCTTAAAACAGTCAATTATTCGTCGTTTAAAAACACATGGACATGTTTTAACATTCAGCATATCATGATTGTTAAATAAATAGGCAAAACCATAATCAGATAATAACTTTCTTACATTCGAAACCCAATTTTTACAACCTCTTTCACAATCATATACACCTCGTTCATAGAGTTTTTTCATCAGAATGTTATTAGTATTTATTACTTTACACCAATACTTAATAATTCTTATATATCTCGTAATATAAAGAGGGTAACGCCCAAGTTCACCATATATACACCTACTGGCATGTATTTAATCACCGTGATTTAATCTAACGTTAAGCAACCGTTTACAGAACTTTAGGTGTATTCTTTCTATTACTTTTGATTTAGAGAATCCCCATATTTCAGCGGCATATCCTAGAGCAGAACCTACAAAATGAATCAAATAATTGACATAGTGTTTTTGGCTTTAACTTAATCTTTTGAAGGGATGTATATAGTACTGGTTATATCCAGTACGAATGGAGTGGGTGCCTCTACCTAAAAAAAAATTCGACTGTCATATATGGCCTACATTGTGCTAAAAATGACGTAACACACCACTCAAACACATTTTAAATATAGTTACTTTATTTGAAGGTTATTTTATGCATCACGCGCTTTTGCTGAGAAAACATACATACAACATAATTCCGTCCGGCATGGCAATCAATTGCAATCCGGGGAATCTGTACATAGCGAAAACAAGATTTTCAGTTTTGTAAATGGTGTTACTTGTATTGATAGTTATTCCATTTCATTGTAATTATTTCTAGAAATTATGTATAAAGTTATCAAAGTATCAAATTGGTGAAAAACAATTATCAAAGCTGTATGGGTGATGTGAAAGTCATATATACATGCCAAAAAAGAGTTAACTATTTAAACTAAAGAACTTAGAAACAGGGACGTGTCTATTAAACGTTCCTGTTAGAAACTATCCGCAGTTGTATGCTATACGAAGTAGATGTGATTACCTTACTAAAAGTTGGGACCTACAGCAATACCTGTAGTACGAACGATATGATTATATTGCACTCCCTGTGCTTGCTGCGTACAGATTCCCCAGGAGTGAATTGTACCGATATTTGTGAGTGCTATTTGTTTACGCGTCACTGTGCCATGTACATAATTATATATCTCAAACTTTATGATCACGGCAGCTATTTTACGCTTTCGTAAAACATTGATTATGTTTTAATATATATAGCATATATTTGTACACGTGTAAGCACTACGTAGTATAGTCCCTTTTCTCCGCGACTAGTCTATGTACATATACGACTATTCATTTAGTCAATATTTCGTTCCGCGAATATACAGAAATTATTATAGATGTAGCACTATACAGTTAGTCAATATTTCGTTCCATGAATATATAGAAATTAATATATACAAAGTATTATACACAACGGCATCATAACGTATGTGCGTATCAGCATTCAAAAAAAAAAAGAGAAAGAAAATTTCCAAGCAGAAAGTTATCTTCTCGTTAAAATAAGCACGATGTTTTATATTTCTCTTTCATTACCATTCATTACTTCTTTTACAGTCTATAAAACTAATGAAAAATGCAATTCACGTAACCGTCCTCGCCTGTTTATATCTCTTAAGAGATCGCATTTCCCTGGAAATGTCATTTTATCGCCAATCACTTCCACCATTTACTTAATCAAGTACGCACCTTGATCACCTGGGACGACTCGATTTGTTGCATTCATCAAAGAATTGTCCTGGAACCAAATTGAAACAAAATTGAAACCAAATATACTAATGGTCTCAAAAGATCTAAAATAAAGATAATCTTATATCCGGTGAAGAGGGGCTTTCCAGAGCAGTTGCCTTATTATCGACCAGATATCTGATAAGTTGGAAGCCTGATTTAACCGAGGACGAACTCATTACTGTTGACAATGGAATATAATTATTTGAAAAACAAGTAGACCCGCAAGAAACAAAGTCGGGGAAATGCTTTCAGTGTTGTCACGTGCCGGATTCTTGTAAAGCGTCAAGTAATTTCGGGATACGCGGGGAAATCGATCGCGTATACAAATTAAAATTTTCAACAGATAATATTGCTGATATTAAATTCCGTCAGAGAATTTCAACAATTAGTATTAAACACGACAACCGTCGACATGATTATCTTATAAACAATATCACATGAGATTTTATTTATATTTAATGATAATCAACATAGTATATGTACACCTATGTCGGAGTACAGTCATGGTTACTTATGTCGCAGTACAGTCATGGTTAGTATTTTTTTAAAGTTCTCCGGCCATGTTTTGTTTCATGAACATGTTTATGTGTATTTAAATCGAAATCAATACACAACAATGGATATTTACAATTCACACATTGCAATATCCGTGAAAAACGAGAATAAGATTTTATTTGATGACGTAGAAACTTTGAACAGGTAAATTAATTCACAGGTAAATGTATTTATCAATTATCTGGCAATAGTTGTGCAGCTATACAATTCAGATTTACCTCATTTCCCCGTGCAGTGTCACGCAGTGGTAAAAGTAGTATCTACGTCATGCAAATAATACTTATTTTTACATACAACTTAGTAGAGGTTTTCAATATAAAAAACATATGTTTCTCTCCGAGAAATGTTCATATGATGTTTAAGAGTTAATTTTGTTAATTGATAATACTACAAAAAGGATGGCCATTCATTTTTTAAACAAAATAAAATGAGAACGGTGAATTTCGGATTAGTATAACACTCCAGGCGTCCAGTTACTTTTTCTACTTTGCTAGCATATTTGCTAATCATTATTAATAATTTGTCGAATGGTTCAAAGTAAGTTGTTTTTGTATTTTTATATAAACTAGCAAACCTATGCGGATTATGTTTATACTACATAAACTAGGTACATTTATGCGGATTATGTGTATAATACACTGAGCAAAATAAATTTAGCAAATAAAATGCATGCCATTTCCATAGACAAGATACATCGGATGTTCGGGGTCAATGATAAAGTGACATAGATATGACCAATACTAATGCTACAAAGTCATTTGTAAACAAAGTCGGTGATAAAACTAAAGCAAATATGATGGGAACATAACCTTTATAGGTTATCGAAAATTGTTCTCATTTCAAAGAAAAGGAAGGTAATTTCAAAATTACGAAATATGGAATGTTTTTGTTTCAGAATAACAATTTTCTGTGAACACATTTCTGCGGTTTTTAAACAATGATATACACGGCAGTTCTTGTCAATGACAACCATTACATTTGTTCAAAGCAATACGTTTGTATAATAAAACAAGTTGTTTTTAATATATGGGAGGAAATTCTGATACTTCGCTTAGAAACTAATAAAATAACACAATATTTTCAAAAGAATATCCTTAACTACCATTTCATATATCTTCAAACAATTATATGAATATTCATATGTTTAATCTATGTCCTACGCAAACCTATGCGTCCTACGTGTATATGTGCAGCTTGTATGTATAATATATAACCTTGACACACCTATATGGTTTATAATATAGACACACCTATGTCCTTTACCATATAACCTTGGCACACCTATGTGGCTTATAGTACAGACACACATATGCAGCTTATGTGTATAACATATAACCTTGACACACATATGTGGCTTATAAAATAGACACACCTATGTAGCTTATGTATATAACATATAACCTTGACACACATATGTGGTTTATAATATAGACAAACCTATGCGGGTTATTTTTTAAAAGATCGAGTGGTCAATGTCAATATATATTTTATTTTGAAAGATATATCATTGTAGTCCTGCGGAATAGACGACTACTGCACGTTAACTTTTAATATTCTGAGAACTTTTCTTTAAAGCTATGTATATATACGATCATTAGAGTAGCAACGATACACGTCGCTAACGATACTATACATATATCGATACTGATAACACGATACGATATGTATCGTGATACACTTTGAAAACTAACTCGAGCTTTGTCTTTAAAAGTTTTTTTTGTACTTTTGGCCAGTAAAGGTACAAATACTACCTCATATGCACATTTTATATTTGTAGGATGATCTACGTTACTTGAAAGCATTGACTCTTTTATTTATAAATTATTTTTTATCAAGGAGGGCATTTCAGTCCTTATTTTTGTGCTTATAATGTATAAACTGTGCCTTTTTAGTGTATCGTTACTGTATCGCAATACAGACCCCACGATACATGTATCGACAGAGAAAGTATCGTGAGCAGAGTGTATCGTTGCAGCCCTAACGATCATTATTGACACGTGATATACGCGTATTGGATAAACAGCTATAATTCCCAATCAGCTTTCAATCAGGACTTTACAATTACAAGGTACACACTCAGTTCGTGAATGTTTCATTTGATAGCGGCGTATAAGTGCTAAACACCCGGGATATTTGTCATGTAACC
The DNA here is from genome assembly GCA_037043455.1 of Cyrtodaria siliqua. Classification (NCBI taxonomy): domain Eukaryota; kingdom Metazoa; phylum Mollusca; class Bivalvia; order Adapedonta; family Hiatellidae; genus Cyrtodaria; species Cyrtodaria siliqua. The sequence continues at coordinate 188,700 of JAWPHD010000628.1, read as the reverse complement.
ACGGCAACGTATTGGTTTATTTATCCACATCATGTAAACGACTGAGGATACAATGTCGTATGTTCACCAAAAAATCGATGTCCGTCGGACGCACACCTATATACCGAGCGATAATGACACCAGGATTGCAACAGAATTTAATCGTATATAAGATGTTACAGGATTTATTCCAGTCAGTTTGGGTTTAAAGGGACACACGGCAATCTTGATTTCTATCGGCGTACTGTTAGTTTTTTCTATATAACTTGCATTTGTTCCATCATTAATGTTAAGTATAATTATATATTGTTTTTGCATATTACTAATTGCTGATAATATTGCAATAATTATATATTTAAACCTAGAATAGATAAACAAAACAAAAAAACAACACATAAAAACCCCATAAATAAATAGTTAATAATAATAATAAAAAATATGTGAAAAATCGAAATTTATTTAAATATAGCTCAGACCTAATACCAAATCTATTAATATGTCTGCGATTATATGCAATCAGGTTTGAAGTCAAAATGAAACTGCATAAATAAATAGAGACGCAAATGCGTGATAAAAACTTCAAAATTGCCGCGTTTCCCTTAAAAGTATATGCCGACCCTGGCCGAGTGGTTAGAGTCTCTGACTTGAAATCACTGTGGGTTCGAGTCCTCATGGGACCAGGAGTCTTTATGTGAGGAAGCTACCCAGATGGCGTGCGGAACGTCGGTGGTTCTACCCAGGTGACCTCCTGTGCACGAAAATTGCACGGAGGGGCACATGGGGTCTTCCTCCACCAATAGAAGATGGAAAGCCGCCGCATGGCTTTAGCTGTTGGTGCGACTATAAAATCCAATTCAATTCAATTCCCTTTAAAGTATACATGTCTCTACTGGATCACGTGTAAGAGTGTGCCCCTATTATTATGCATGGGATCTGAGACTCCTTCGAGACCCGTATATACGCTGAGGCAAACTATGTTATTTTATACCAAACATAAACATAATGAGGAAACGCACTTTCTGGAATAAATTGTTCTCAAGGAATAGTTAGTTATCCCGGGGAGTATTGCCTGGCGAATAATTTTTTAGAACGGATTATCTATGCATTATTCAATTTATTATTAATACAATTATGGGCACTTTTCTCTACACACCATACACGCTCCTTGAGCGTTTAATGCAGATATTAAACGGGGATTAAACTGAGAGATACGTGGTGCAGTCTACTAGCATGATAACATCATAATTAACAAAGCTGGCTGCGTTTAAAAAGCATCCAAGCATCCAACGGGTTGTTCTATCGATAACTAAGGAAAACTAAAAATTAAAGGGACAAATGGCAATCTTGAAAATACCGCGTCGTCCCTTTAGTTTTCCTACATAATTTGCATTTGTTCAATCATTAATATTAATTATAAGAATAGTTTAAAGCAAATTGTTTTTGCATATTACTGACTGTTAAAGAAGCTAACCCGCCAAATAACGGCAAATTACACTACAAAACCGTGCATCAAACCTATATGCAGGTGTTCAGGTCACATAATAGTGTATATGTGCCGATTAAAAGTATAAGTTTATTCGTTGATTCTTATAATACTCGTGATTGAAAATGCGTTAAATGAATTATGAGTTGGTAACTCTTATTTGGGGGTTTGGCCTGGCTGGTTAAAGCTGTTTATATATTGTGTCTATAGAGTTTGGATTCTCAATATATATATATACCTCATCGTCAGTAGGTTTAGAAACGGTGTACATAGTTATGTTGTGGAATTTGGCTGTTGATGCCGGGATAGCTATTTAGCTGCATTGCACCAATACTATATTGAAACTATGGTAAAATACGACGAAACAATGAAAACTCAACATATTATTTAAAATGTATGTAACCAGGTTGAGAGTAAAAAAGATACTGGATTAATTATTGAGACGCTAATTCTAATGCCTGGACAAACTTAACGATTGCCGCGTGTCCCTTTAAAGTGAATGTAGGCATATATTCTAACGAGCTTTTATTATTCAGAGGTCTGACAAAACTTAGAATGGGTAACTAATTATCAAAATCGGATGATATACACAGGAGATATGATTTGAAGGTTCGTCTTAAACCGAATTTTGATAACCATACCATAACGCATTTCCATATATGGAGGTATATAGATGGAGAACGAGGTGTCAGCGCAATACTGTTGTAACTGTACATATGAGTATAGAAGGAGATACGATGATCTTGTTCTGACCCCTCGATATGGATGAAGTATATACATATGATACATTTAAGCTCTATTGTCCGAATGTCAGACGTGCATTTGTACTTTGCTGGTCTACGTGAATACAGTTTACAATTATTTGCCATTCCGAATAGAAAATTTCCAAGCTAAAAGCCACTTTTTCTTCTTTCTTTTTTTAAATCGTATTTTTATGATGTCATCCATGGCACTTCCGGTCTTTCACTCAGGAGTTTGGTCTTTCACTCTAGAGTTCGGTCTTTCACTCTAGAGTTCGGTCTTTCACTCTAGAGTTTGGACCATGTTTTGGTTGCAGTGTCGTCTAATAGCTGCACGTCCACTTTCAGATTGTTCATCTCACCTGCAAAAACAATAAACATACCGGTATCTGTCAGCAATTATTAAAAATATTTAAAACCGAAGAACACGCTACTACATTTTATGGCGCAAGAATTACAATGGATTTCAAGGTGGACCAACTGTGTAGAGAGACCTAGATCGTATAAGTAACAACACAATTATGGCCCTTGACTTTTTGAAAAATATTATATTGTGCTTGACCAATCGTTGGCAAGATGTTAATATCATTAAAAACTCGATGAATTTTGAAAACTAGACATATCGAACAAGAAGCAGTAGAGTTATGGCCCTTGAATTATTTAAAAATGCTATGTTTTGCTTCAGTAGTGCTCTTTCATCTGATCTTTAAGCACGGTCAGATTGTTGATATTTATGAAAGCTGAACTTTTTCACATTGCCCTCCATCACTGTGTGTGAAGTTAGAAAAACAGCATTGTTAAATATCTAGCTTCTTCATTTTTCATCTGATCTTTACCAAACTTGGCCCGGGTTGGCAACGCAAGCTTGAATAAATTCAATAACCAACACAATCTGATTTTTACCAAGCTCCGCCAGATTATATATAACTACGCACCTTTGTTGTGTAAATGTATCTATTTTATTTCTCTTAATATAGTTTTTTAAATTAATGACCTATGAAACATGGATGCTACCGTTTCGATACCGATTAACAATCATTGTACATTCTGTCAATGAAACTTGTAATATACTGAGGGAAAAAAGTTTAGCAAGTTTATAAATTGCTTTATCCAGCCTAACCAAACCACAAATCTGTAGCGTCGAATTAAGAGTTACCAACTCATAATTCATTTTAGGCATATTCAATCATGGGTATTTTAAGAACACGTGAATAAAAATTATACTTTTTTTAATCAACACATATACATATGTATGTGACCTGCACGTATTAGTTAGAGTTTCGATAAATGGGCATGTCATATAACTTACGGTGTGGGAGTGGAATAACACCATTCTATAGTTTCGATATACCACCAGTTATATAAGTATGCAAATAAGCCTAGTATGCGCTGAAAAAATCGATAATGACTACGATCCAATTCCCACGGTTTATGTCGCGTGTTAAAACGACAGGCAAAATGCAATAAAAGTCGATATGTGAGTTATGTGATAAATATAATCTAACATTCGTTCTCATTCATTATTGAATTGAGGCAAGAGCCTAGCCTTATATCATTTTGCCAACTCGTTTAATAAATTCAGTAATGAATGAGTACTCATGTAAGATCCTCTATTGGTAGTGTAGTTTTGCCGTTATTTGGAGGGTTCATTTTCTTTAAAGAATCTTTCATAACTTTTATTCAAGTGAATGCGTTATGGCATTTGTATTACAGTTAATCTTATTATTTACCTTATCATATGAGTGATGTATTTTAGATATAAGTACACATATTCACACTGTCCACTATGACCGAGAAACGAAAAAAAGGTTTAATGCTTATGTATTTCATTGATTTGCTAAAGGGTCTTCTTAGACTTATTGCAATATTGTTATATGCACATTTGTAAGGTTTATGGAGGATGGCCTCGAACCTCCATATACCTATGGCGAGGCAAATAAAGTTTCTTCTTCTTGTTCTTGTTCTTGTTCTTGTTCTTGTTCTTCTTCTTCTTCTTCTTCTTCTTCTTCTTCTTCTTCTTCTTCTTCTTCTTCTTCTTCTTCTTCTTCTTCTTCTTCTTCTTCTTCTTCTTCTTCTTCTTCTTCTTCTTCATATAGTTACTTATTCAGACTTATTTATTGTAAATATTTCTTAAATAGTTTTTTTCTATGATCATTCTAAAAGTGAAAATTATGTGTATACGTATAGTCACATAAGTCGTGTATATTTGGCTGGATATGCACACATTGAAACTGTGCTGTGATACATGTATATACGTAATTTTATATGTGAAATTGTAAATTGCATTTATTGGCATTGAAAAGGCGCGTGTTCGTACGAATCGAAATTTGTTATGGGAAAAGATACAGAAGTGTGGATTAAGTGGGAAATTATTCAATGCTATTGTCTCATTTATAAAGACGTTCGATGTTGTATAAGATTGAACGATTTCAGTCCAGATTTTGTCGGTGTTAAATGTGGGTTAAAACAAATGTGTTTGTTTTTATCACCGATTATTTTGAACTTGTACATTATTGATCTTATTATCGCGGCGTGTTCTAGCGGTAGAGCGCACGCCTTGCATGTTGGAGGTCGTGGGATCAATCTCTGAGCGGGTCATACCAAAGACTTCATGAAAATGGTGCTAGCAGCTATAGCTCCCTCGTGTGTATAAGGTTTTATCACATAACTTACGGTGTGGGAATGGAATAACACCATTCTATATTTTCGATATATAACTAGTTATATAACTATGCAAATAAGCACAGTACGCGCTGTCAAAAAGTCGATAATGACTATGATCCAATTCCCACGGTTTATGTCGGTCTCGCATGTTAAAGCGACAGGCAAAATGAAATAAAAGTCGATATGCGAGTCATGTGATAAATAGAATCTAACATTCGTTCTCATTCATTATTGCATTTATTAAACTCGTTAGCAAAAATGATATAATGCTCGGCAAGAGCCTCGCATTATATCATTTTTCCTCTTGCCGAGCATTATATCATTTTGCCAACTCGTTTAACAAATTCAATAATGAATGAGTACTCATGTAAGATCCTCTATATATGCACTCGTTCTTTTGCGCATAAATATTGCGCTCCTAAAGTCGCGCAATATTAATACGCAAAAGAACTCTTGCATATCCCAATACAAATCGAATAATCTATAATTATACCACTACAGCACGAGTTCTATTATTATTGTTATTATACTTTGTTATAAAACTGATGCAAATAGAATAGATTTATGTGAACGTAAATTATTGTATAAGAATATAATTTGTAAGAAGAAAAATACATTTTATAAACGTAAAATGTCCGAAATAGAGAGCCTTAAGAAAAGTAAACCACGAGATTTTTGGAAGTATTTCAAGAGCTCAAATAAGTATGTTGCTAATAAGATAGCATTAGATACTTTTCGTGAATATTTTGAAAAGCTTGGCAGTGATGTATTTAACTGTACAAATGAAGACGCGGAAATTTTTTGTGAAAATAATGATTTTGATAATCCTAATGGGTCCTTCCCAGAACTTGACCAGCCCATCACGATTGATGAAATTTTAAATGCTGTAAAATCTTTAAAAAGAGGTAAGGCTTTTGGTAGTGATTGTTTACTGAATGAATATTTTATTGAAAGCATAGACATATTATCGGCTCATTTATGCGATATATTCAACTGCATTTTGAATTCGGGTTTTTACCCAGATAAATGGATGGAAGGGATTATAATTCCTTTACACAAAAAAGGTGATGTAAATGATGTAAATAATTATAGAGGCATTACGCTAGTTAGTTGTTTCTCAAAGGTTTTTACTACTGTACTCAATAGGCGACTTGAAAACTTTTGTAATGAGCATAACATAATTTCGGATGCTCAGTTCGGATTTCGGAAAGGAAAATCCACTGTTGATGCGATTTTTATACTTATGTCATTAGTCCAAAAATACTTGAATGAAAACAAACGATTGTATGTTATTTTTGTCGATTTGATGAAATGTTTTGATTCTATTTATAGAAATGCATTATGGCTTAAGATGTCTAGATGTGGTATTAATGGCAAATTACTTAGAATTATACGCAATATGTACCAAAAAGTCAAATCATGTGTCAAATCCTGTGCTAATTATACTGATTATTTTAATTATGCTGTTGGCTTACGTCAAGGGGAGGTAATGTCCCCTCTTTTGTTTTCTCTTTTTGTTGAAGATTTGGAGTTATATTTGCAAAATAATATAGATTCAGGTTTGCAATTAGATGATATAGTACTAATGTTATTGCTATTTGCGGATGACATGGCCATTGTAGGAAAAACACCTGCTGAAATACAAGTACATTTAGATACATTAAATAATTATTGCGATTCGTGGGGACTTAAAGTAAATATTGCCAAAACTAAAATTATGGTTTTTCGTAAACGTGGCGGGTTATTAGCCAGTGAGCATTGGACCTACAATGGAGACGTTATCAACGTAGTGAATGATTTTAACTATTTAGGGAATATTTTCAATTATACTGGAAATTTCGCTCTTAATCAGGAGCATTTAGTTGGTAAAGCTCTTAAGGCAATGAATGTTTTATTATGTAAATGTAAAGTATATGATTTGAGTCCTAAAACTTTATGTCAGTTGTTCAATGCCTTTGTTGTGTCTGTTCTTAGTTATGCATGTGAGATTTGGGGCAATACTAAATCTAAAGAAATTGAAAGAATTCATTTAAAATTTTGCAAAAGGTTATTAAAGGTACTACCTAATACATGCAATGCAGCTGTGTATGGTGAACTTGGAAGATATCCCCTATATGTTAATAGATATATAAGAATTATGAAATATTGGTTGAAAGTAATAAATACTGACAATATCATTCTAAAGACTGTGTATGGACACGCTTTACAGGACTGTAATAGCGTAAAAACGAACTGGGTTAGCAGTGTTAAGAAATTACTAGATGATTACGGTTTTTCTTATGTATTCGATAATGCGTCTTATATAAACAGTGACGTTTTTTTGTATGACTTTAGAATTAGAGTTTTAGATGCCTTTAAACAAAATTGGTGTGGTACCTTAAACAACAGTTCTGTGTTAACATTGTACAAAGATATTAAAACTAGTTTGGAATATGAAACATATTTAGATATTTTGCCAAGAAGTTTACGTCTATATTTTACTAGACTTAGACTATCTGTGCATCCACTCAGAATACAGACTGGTAGATATGCCAGCAATAGAACACTTCGTGAAGAAAGATATTGCCTAATTTGTAATAGTTTAGATATAGAAGATGAATTTCATTTTGTATGTATTTGTCCTTGTTATATTGATATTAGAAAGAAATACTTAAAACGTTGTTATTACAAACGTCCTTCTGTTTTCAAATATTTGGAGTTACTGAAATCACATGACAAGATAGAAATAATAAAACTTTCGTTATATGTTAAAGAATCAATTATATTAAGAAACGCATTATTAACTATTGAAAGGTAGTTACTTAGTTCAACCTCCTACTCTTATTTACTATACTACATAATAATAATAATAATAATGAAATGATAAATTATACCATTTGTATATATTTCACCATTGAAATCACATGACAAAAAATAATAAAACTTCTGTTATATGTTAAAGAATCAATTGTATTAAGAAACGCTTTATTAACTATTGAAAGGTAGTTACTTAGTTCAACCTCCTACTCTTATTTACTATACTACATAATAATAATAATAACAATAATAATGAAATGATTAATTATACCATTTGTATATATTTCATCATTTACTTGTATATATACGTTGACATCATATATGCTAATATGTATGTATTGTAGACGATGTACTTTGTACAAGTCTGAATAAAAAGTCTGTCTGTCTGTCTGTCTATTACCGTGACTTCCGACTCAAGAGCTTGCACGAAGAATCCAATTAACACGAACTCTGGTAACACATGTATTTTATCCGAAGATGTACCAATTCTGAGGTATTTGTAACTTTTGGTATCATTTTTAGTGGGAGTGAAAAATACGAAAGTGCATCATAGTCACGATCTTCTGTGAAGAATGGGTACGCATTCTTCGCAAATTTGTGAAAATTGCGTACGCATGTTTCACAGGTGTGGTTTTTGACATATAAGGCTCAACAGTGCATCTGTAATTATTTAATCTGTAATTTTTTATTTTTTTATTATTATTTTTTTTATTTTTTATTTTTAAATTAGCTTATTCTATACCTGTTGTAATCGATTTGCTTTAAGGTACTTCTTGACTGTCTTCCTGGGTAGAACCAGTACTAAGCAATGCAGATAAAGTGTCTTGCTCAGGGACACAACACATGTGGTTATGGCGGGGATAGAACCCACGACTTTTCGATCATGGGTCCAACGATCTACCACTAGACCACAGCGCTCCACCAAATGTAGACGAATAATTAATACAAGAAGCACTGGCGCGATATTTTTTACGGAACAAATATAACATGAAAATAGTTATAATGTTGGTAAAAGGCATGACAGAGTTATGGCGCTTTTAACACAGATGATAAACATATATGCCAATATGTTTTTGGAATATGACTATATTCAAAATGTTAACCAAACATCTAAGTGGAAAATGGGGATAATTGTAATAAAATGCAGACAGAGTTATGGTCCTTACCAAATATGATTGCGTAATGATGATAAACATGTGTGCCAAACTTCAAAGCTTTCTGACAATTATTTCTTGGAATATGACTGTCCATTCAAAATGTTAACCACATATTTAAGTAGAAAAGGGTGGATAATTCTTGTAAAATGCATAACAGTTAAGGTGCTTGTCGCATATAGGGTGTGTAATGTTGATGAATATGTATGCTAAGTTTTTGATAAAATGTTATTTGGATTATAATTGTACATTCACTATTTTAACTGATCAATCTGAATAAAATTGGGGGATAATTCAGGTAAAATACATGACATAGTTACGGTTTTTATCATATAACATTGTGAAATGATAATGAATATGTGTGCCAAGTTTCAAAGCTTTCCGTTAATTCGTTTTTGAAAAATAAAGGGAAAAACAAAAACTTTAATAAAAACTAAAACCAAATTATTTCCCTTGATTATTGAAAACATAGACAAATTTCAGCTTGAGTACACACTGACTTTAGTAAACGGATTCCAAGATTCACAAAATATAGTATGAGGCTTTGTATCAATATGGTCTTTGTATCAATACGATTTTTGACAAAATTGACAATGAGCAAAATTAGAAAATTTTGCCATTGACCATTGGAAAAAAGAGAACAACTTTCGTACACAATAACTTTAGTGATTGTTTCCTACTCCCATTTGAACCGGTCTTAGCTTTTTGGGTAATATTCTAATAAAACGAAGAGGATATCGTCCTCTGACTACACAACAACTTCAGCAGACGGGTTCTGATTTTCACAAATATTTATTTGAAGGTTTTTGGACAACTATATCATAAAGACTTTCCAAGATGTGTTTCCTTATTATTAGCTATTATTGTGTCAGATATGGAACTAGCCAAGTATGCACTACTGTTTGTAGACAAGTGATGGTATCCCAGTGGGAACGAACTGTGAACCTCTTGTCGCAGATTTGTTTTTGTATTGTTATAAACGAGATTTTGAGTCTTTCACCAGAAACTCAGGCAGATATCTGCATTGAAGCTTTTAATAACATATCTAGGTAGCTGGATGGTGTATTGAAAATTGACACTCCTTTCATTTTTACTATGATTTATAACTTATATCTTAAAGAAATTTATAAAACTCAACAAAGCTAATATGTCTGATACTGTCTATTCTTTTCCCGATTTACATCTCTCTCTTGAAAATGGAAAAAAACAATATGCAAACTCTATGACAAGAGAGATCAAGTCAACAAACAACACGCTTACAAAACAAAACAAACAACAGTTACAAGGAAAAACAGAAGCAAATAAAAAGGCTGTCAATAGAGGTTACCTTGCCTTGGAACTGTCAGAGGCAAACTGTCCGCTGGTTGTTTCAAACCTCACTATTACCCTATTTTTATACCAATAAAACAGAAAGTGTAAATAAAGTGTAAATAAGGAAATCCCCGCCAGGTGGAGGAAGGCACGAAGCTAACTCTACGTCACGTGACGGGACTACATTAACCATGTCACCGCCACGTTTCAAATGTTGTCTGCTAAACTTTGACTTCAAACCTTTCGGTAATATTTTATATATAAAGTGTTATGGAAAACTTTCTTACTGAGTTGCGAACAGTGTACACCCTGATTAGCCTGCACATAGAGTGCATTTTGATCTGGGCCTACATTGTCGTAAGATCAATGTTTTCTGCTATGGTAGCGAAAGGGTTAATATTTAATATAAGTATAACACAAAGATGATCATGTATATATGAAGTTTAAGCAAGCTCAAAGCCACAAAGAAAGTACTCAATATCTTGGAAGAAACCAGAGCAGCAAGAGAATAAAGCATTAAGGGCATGACAAGACAATGTTGAAAAACATTAAGCGTTATCATTCCTTGCATGAATTAGGTAAACGTCATCATAGGGTCCACACTATATCGGGTCATCGCGATTAACTAGGAAAGAATCGTGGCGAACACCACTAAACATGTAGTGCCTTGCGAAATGATAGAGCCATCTTTTGATAAACCTTTTAACAAGTTTCGTAAAGAGTGTATGAAAGGGTTTACGAAGACATGTTTACTAAGTAACCTTGGAAGTCAGATTGTGACTATGTGTCCCTGTCGGAGAAGAGTTTTACATTAGTTTGTTATATCATGGTAACGATAATACAAGTTTGCAAAGTGTTTGTTTTAAGTGTATGGTAACAGTAGCACTGATGAAGTTGCTTTTCTAGTACGGAAAAACACTAATGGATGTAGATACATGAACAGGACGTAAATATTGGCTTCCGGTTTATTTTCGACGCGCATGCGCAGACTCGGTACTTCCGCTTTAATGAACGCCATTTTTCTTTTGTGGAGGTTACATTGCACCATTGCGTTTGTGCTTCCGTGGTGTATAGTCAAATAGTGCCCAATAAAAAACGTTTCCCTGCCTTACTAGTGATACAAAATGCATACTTTTGATTGCTTTTTGTTATTATTACCTATAAATCAGCCAAATGATGTATTGCGAACATTGATTAGTGTTTGTTTGAGATATTTACTTATAATTGACATAGACAGTAAAGCGAAAGTAGAAATGGGGTAATTCTATCTGTGACGTGTCAAAATAGAACGTGACGTCATTCAACAGATTCGCTTGTTCTTACATGATACATGACCCCCTGTTTTTATTGCATTTTTATATTGGCGGACGCTCGATCGTTTCATTGATATGTGTTTTAACATTTTCTACGGAGAAAAATGCGCGTTTTTTATCTCTTGATATACATTCGTCCTATATAAAACAAAGAAGGAAAATCAATGGTGCAATGTAACCTAAACAGTAGGTCGACGTTATAATATAAACTGGACATTTGAAACCATTCTAATCATGATAAAACTGTTGGCGAGAAGTTTCTTTGGGCGAAAGGTAAGTACGGCATTTAAGTGTTTTTAGGTCTTGTGGTAATATGGCATTTTGATATTTTAGTAAAAAAAGTAGGTCACGTTTCACGGGGCTGTTCACAAGTTCATGTGATATGGGCTTTGTGCATATCGACGTCTTTTTCATTGAGCATTTTAAACTTATTGCATACATGTTCGTGGGTACCGGTTGTGGAAAGTTCGTGACGGAAGGTAGGTACGGGTTTATGTTGTAAGTGTTGAGTTGTAATGTATTGGATAGAGCTTGTTGAAAGTAGGTCACAGGCGTTCAGCTGAATATACTTTTGTAGACGCTCGGCACCCTGAGTACCAGCTCACATTAACTGAGCTGCTCAGTCTCACTTCGACTCGTCCCGCAGTACCGTAAATTGGCCAGTACCAGCTACGTAACCAAACGCCGGAGTATTGATACACTGAACGTCTCGCGCAACTGCATGGTCAGTAATTTATTTGAGCATTGTGGGTCCAAAAATTTCCCTAGAAGGAATGGAAAGGTAGGCCTTTATTACGTTATTAAACTGTAGTAACTTCCCATTGATCGGACCACCGTGAAATCGAAGGCAAAAGTTATCAAAATATCAGCCTATTCTTACACAAGACTCGAACGTTTTGTGTCAGTTTAGGATTTACTAGCGAACGCGAAACTGTGAACCAGTCAAAATTGAACCACATCTACTTCCGACACGGACGTAAATGTATGAAGTTTTGAATATGAGAAAGTTAAACCGTTTATTGAACAACACATGAATGGAATAAAACAATACAGATTTACATCCATCACATTAACTGAAAAATATTTGAATTGAATTGGAATTTATAGTCGCACCAACAACTAAGGTCATATGGCGACTTTTCCAGCTTCCATTGGTGGAGGAAGACCCCACGTGCCCCTCCGGGCAATTTTCGTGCACGGGCGGGCACCACCGACGTTCCGAAAGCCAGCTGGATAGCTTCCTCACATAAAGATTCCTAGGCCCCTGAGGGATCGAACCTACATCGGTGAGGGGCAAGTGATTTCAAGTCAGAGACGTTAACCACTCGGCCACGGACGCCCCTGAAAAATATTTGAGATAGATCATTAATTTCAGGTGAGGAGGAGGCGTTGCACAGGCAATTGCGTCTTTTGATTATTACCTTTATAGAACTGTTGTTATATACAGTGAAACTTCTAGCGGCGGCACGATTCACCTCGGAAAGCAAAAGGTCGCGTTAATATGACAAAGATATGGCTTAAGTTTACGGTTGTGAAAACACATAAGTTAGCGATACATTTAACCCTGCAACGGGATCGACGGCTTTACCTATTTACACTCCACCTGAAAGAAGGCATTGTTTCAAAATATCTTGCACGAGTAAACTACTGCGGGAGTATGTTTAAAAGTCTGACGTGACCGCACTGTGATTCGAGCTCGAGACCTTTTGAAATAGTTGCAAAGATTCTAACCAATCGGCCACCGCAACTTTATGTCATGTATTCTTGAGCTACTATGATCGTGGCTCCAGTGAAACATGGAGTGTTTACAACTCTGCAGTTCTGCAGATCAGCTCTGCAGTTCTTCAGATGAGAAGGCTGCATATGTTTTATCTAGAAGTAAATGGAGAGCGGGCCTGTTCACTTTTGTTGGGGTCATATAACCTTTTTGTAGTAGCGTGCCGTTAAATTTCAATTCGGCTAAACTCCGACTTCATTTCGTTCGATTTAAAAACTTTTTAAAAATTATTTACTTATCTTCGTACCTTTGATGGGGACGTAAACTGCGCGGTCCCATGTATCATCCGAGCACATTAAAAAAACATAGGAATACATTTGTTAGGAAGTGTAGGGCAGGTTCCCGGATTCCTATTCAGCATTGCCTCTCTATGGGCGGCTCTAAATTGTTAAACCTTTATTATGTTGATGAGCCGTTAAAAACATTCAATTCAATATTTCGTCACTTCTCACTCTCCCCGACTTCTAACATCATGATTTCCATTTCTTCATGACTTTAAACACCTCGAGGTCTAATTCAAGATGTGAAAAGTATGCTTGTCGGATTTTAGTGAGGGAGTCCCGCCAACAAACACACTACTAGACTCACACTCCACTTCCACCCTCCTTGGGGATATCATTTCGTAAAAAGTCATGTTTACATACATGCAGTAAAACAAATCGTTTTAATTCAAAAGTAAGTGCTAAAATGATGTAAAACTCCATTCAAATCAAAATCAAATGAATCGTCTCCGTGGCCGAATCGTTAATGACATTGCGTTGTAAACCTTCGCCTTTCACCGCTGCGATTTCGAATCCCACTGGGAGCTGGATTTGTATGTGAGGAAGTGTCGATTCTTACGGATGGCGGGAGGTGACTTGTATTTTATTGTATTGCATAAGTTTTTTTGTCCAATGGTTTGTCATTGCACTGAATGATTTCTATTTGCGTCATATGGTTTGAAATTTTATACCGTATCATTTCACTTCGAACCGTATCAATTTACTTTGTAACGAATGAATCAATATGTATAGGCCAGTAATTATAGCCGAAAATAAGATTCACGGTCAAACAAATTCCAACAGAAGTATTTTAGGATTTTTAGAATCACTGACATGTAATGAGTTTCAGAAAAAACTCCTCAAGATAAAGATGATGGGAAATGCTAAATTTTGGGGTAAAAGTTGCGTTTTTAAGAGAAAATCTCCGGAAACTGGAATAATTTTATAAAAAATCATTTGAGCAAATAAGAATCATTCAATAGTGCGGAAATGCTCTTCCAAATGCATCTCTATGTAAAGCAAGGTTTTATAGATGTATATGAGGTTAATAGTATGTGATTTTGGGGCAAAACTTGGAAAAAATGAATAAAATCGTTGATTTCTGTAATACATTTGGTGTTACTAGGCTATAAATGAAAAAAAACCAACTAATTGAGTTATAAACAATTAGTTGCTTACTGTTTTGCACAGAGAAACGTACAGAGAGATGTCCCAGAAAAAAGTCCTTTTGAATACGACGATCTGAAATACTTTATTTTTGGGTCTAAAAATGTGTTTTTCATAAAGAATATCGCTGAAAACAGAACTCATTTTGAAATAAGATGTTTGAACATAAACTAATCTAATGGAAGTGATTAAATGGTGCACAAATATATATACAAATGTTCATTGTATCGTAAGTTAATGTGAAAGTTCACATTGTGAGATTTTGGGGCAAAATTTTGGAAAAAATGAATAAAATCGTTGATTTCTGTATTACATTCGTAGTACAGTGGCCCGTTTTATGGAACATCTTACGACGATTTTGCTCTTAAGTCAAATTATTAAATTTATTGCTATAAAAAAGTTCATAAACATATTTTTTAACTAACTAATACATATATTGTTCATTCAATATTTACACCCTTAATTGTTTGCTTCAAATGCTTTTAAGAAGAATGATGGAAGGTATTTTATTTTGACTTGAAACTACAGCATATTATATTCATTTTAAAGTGAGGAAACCTTCTTCCAAACCCATCTTCGTGTGAAACACGGAATCAAAGATCGATTAGACGCTAATTAAATTAAAACAATTGTCCTTCATCAAAAATCACTAAAAAAGAATCACAAATAAGTATTTCAACAAATATAATTGAAGTGAAAAAATGGTATATAAAACGTACATTACATATGTTTGATAATATCAGAACTTCAGAAATGAATAAGATGCTCGAATTGCGAGGTCAGGGTCAAAACGTGGAACAGAAATGGAGAAAAAACACCAATATTTTTGTGATACAACCAAATTACTGGGCTTTAATAATGAAGTATGTATGAACTTAAGGAGACATTTGTAAAAACTACTCCGTCTACATTTGGAATCACATCTATGTGTTTCGATGAAAATCTTAACATTGTGTTATCCGGAAGTCAACGGGACAGAAAATAGTTCACTGTTGCTGTATTCTAAACAGTATGGCCGTTAGCCACACGTGTAAAATGTAAGATCTGCATTGCATGTTTGTTACTACAATAAAGATGAAGGTTATATCAGCGATTCCATGTAAATAAAATATATATAGATTTATCGGCCAAATGACATTGTAAAACTGATGGAAAAAAAAAGCAAAATATACATGAACCGATTTTCAAAAATCATTTGAGCAGTATAAACAATATTTTGGAAGTTATGAAATTTTGCCTTATATATATGTACTCGCCCAGTTTCATTATTTCCAGATTGAATTAGATACTCACACTGCGGACATGTTGAAAACAAGTATACTCAAACATTGATAATTTTTGTAATTGACAGGGATAGTGGACTAGAAGATTTTCATGTGTCTAGAGTAAAATATATTTTAACTTTTTTTGTAATGGATAATGTCCTAACCCCTGTGATGCTATGAAGTGTTTTGTTATGCGTAAAATATAAGTTTCAATTGAGTAGAACAGTAACTGAGTGTATCAATAATTTGCACGTCACATATGCTATTTGTATTTGTAACCCTGAATGAAATGGGGTTAACACTCATATTAGGTTATATGGGGAATGCAATTTCAGATGGAGATGCCATGAAGGGTGAAGGTTCCCATCAGACATGCCTCCGCAAAGGAACGAACCCATGCGGGGCAGAGTATTTGAGATGTAGGATGAAGTTTCCCATCATGCATGCCTCGGGAGCGAACCAATTGGGGCAGAGGCCTGTGGCTCCAAAGCCATGGCCATATCCACTGGGTTAGCGAGGCCTCTTGTTTGTAACTAAGCTTGTATACATATGTAAATACATGTATATAGCTTTTTATAGAGTGTGAGGCGTTTAGTCCAAAACACAAATTTTATATTAACGTACAAAGTTATTTTGGAAAAATAATAATAGTGATGGATATGCATGTTTTACAAGTGTAGTAATATTAGTGCTACAGCTGAAACCACCAGCTGTGCAAAGTTTGTACCAAACATTTTCGTACAAAGGATGTCTGATAGTTAGCTAAATCTATGGATTATCCCACTAGTAACACACTAAGGTCTTCCATCACAATCATCATCTTTTTAATATACCTTGGTGTTTTCAACAAATAATTGCTTCTCGGAAAAGGTGGGCATTGCATGTTAATGAAAGGTTATATACATTATGAACAACCAAAACAATGTAATCAGAGTGTACATTTATAGCATCTAATGTGTAACAGGTTTTTGAAGAAAGCATGGAATCTCATGTATGCAATGCCAAAATGTAAGCTCTACGAATTCTATAAAAATTGAGATTCATTTAAATTAAACATAAACAAGCAATAATATTAGGTGATGTGAACAAAAGCTCCTACAACTTGGACATGAGTATTGCACACAATTTTTAAACTGAATTTCATACAGTTACTTTGAACGTGTTTTTAAAACTTATCATACAGTTTCCGGTGATCTTTTTCATTAAAATGTAATTATCACACCTAAAGATAAAACATATTGCACCATTTTAATATAAGTTACCATATAAGTTACCATATATGCTATTTGCATGATTATAAACCCTGTTGTAATGATTGCTTGAACAATATTTCCACCACATATTCAATGAAGTGTATACAATATGTGTATCAAAAGGTTATAAATACATATGTATGTAATTACATCATGTTTTTCCTTCATTATTTTATATATAAAATTTCCAAATGATGTAAACATGATCCATGGTCGTAACCATTGTAACTAGACATTTATTCAACGGACCTTTTGTTTGCTACAGACCTTAAAATTGAGCATCTAACTAAATTTCTGATACTATAAAACATTTGTATATATGCATATATAGGATAATATCACTTCAAGTAGATTATGTATATTCAAAATACATCTTAACAATGATTCCTGTATACAACATTTTTTTACGAAAAAACATTTTGTGTCCCGAACATAATGCATTTTTCAACAGTATACGTCTGATGACTTTTTTGGGGCACATCCTTGCATCTTGCTCTATGGAAAACCATTATAGATTATCATTTTATAATTCATTTCCCTACTTCTTTAGCTTAAAGGCCTGTACTACGGCTGTATTACAGAAATCAACGATTTTATTATTTTTTTCAACATTTTGCCCCATAATCTCACAATTTGAACTTTCACATTAACTTACAATACAATGAAACATTTGTATATATAATTGTGCACCATTTTATCACTTCCATTAGATAAGTTTATGTTCAAACATCTTATTACAAAATGATTCCTCTTTTCAGCGATTTTTATGAAAAACACATTTTTAGACCCAAAAATAAAGTAATTTATATCGTCGTATGCTAAAGGACTTTTTCCTGGCACATCTCTGTACCCTTCTCTTAGTTTTTACAACTCATTTAGTTTTTTTTAAATTTATATCCTAGTAACACCAAATGTATTACAGAAATCAACGATTTTATTTTTTCCCCCCAAGTTTTGCCCCAAAATCTCATATTATTAACCCAATATCCATCTATAAAACAGTGATTTACATGGAGATGTATTTGGAAGAGCATTTCCGCACTGTTAGAAAATTCTAATTTCCTCAAATGATTTTTTATAAAATTATTCCAGTTTCCGGAGATTTTCCCTTAAAAACGCAACCTTTACCCCAAAATTTAGCATTTCTCACCATCTTTATCTTGAGGAGTTTTTTTCTGAAACTCATTACATGTCAGTGATTCTAAAAATCCTAAAATACTTTCTGTTGGAATTTGTTTGACCTTGACTCTAGACTAGTACGTCATCAAATGACTTCATATTGAATTCAATGGCCTTTGAATGGTTTGTAAATATCCACATTTTGACGGTTATGGCTTCCCATAGATAACGCTAACTTTTGATACGAAAGGTCAATGGTGCTGCCGCTATGATTTTCACTGTATAATTATTTATGAAGGAAAGTAAGGCGACATTTTAGTGATATTTTTTCTGAGATGAAGTAGATGTTTCAATGTATCAAATACAAACACATTGTACTGTCGCGTGCAAAAATGAATTTCCTGTCTGACAATACCACTCTTCCTATGATCTCTTGTCAACCCGCCGAGATATCGAAATTAAAAGTCACCAAAGTACAATTTAAATATACTCATCAGGGGCGGATCCAGGATTTCAGGTTAGAGGGGGCGTACGTTTTTAGTCAATTTTCGGGTCCGTCACTAGCCTCATAAATTGGTTGCGGTAATGCATTGAAACAATTCCGTTTTCAAATGAAAGGATTTAACAATGTGTTAATTAAACCACTCATTAGCCATTATGCGTTGAGCGAGCGATAATTTTTTTTATACTTAGTGCGTGCATCGAAATTGTTTGATATTTTATCTACAGTAACATGGACATACATGTATGAATAAAAAAGAGTCCGTTTTCAAATAAAAAGATTTAACAATGTGTTAATTAAACCACTCATTAGCCATTACGCGTCGAGCGAGCGAAGCGAGCAAAAAAATAATTTATACTGTGGGCGTGCAACGAAATTGTTTGATATTTTATCTACAGTAACATGGACATACATGTATGAATGAAAAAGTCCGTTTTTCAAATAAAAGGATTTAACAATGTGTTAATTAAACCACTCATTAGCCATTATGCGTCGAGCGAGCGAAGCGAGCGAGAACATTTTTTATACTGAGGGCGTGCATCGAAATTGTTTGATATTTTATCTACAGTAACATGGACATACATGCAATTGAGATATTGCGATTGAACTACTGACGTTATATGACCTAAGTAGTCCAATCTCAGTATCTTGAGTACATCGGTCACTATGATCAGATTGTCGAATAATTATGGAATGTGGGTCACACTAGTACGACATAATCAATGTCACAACCAATATGTATTAGTTAGAGGCTATGAAGTGAAATTTTAACAATTAAGAAACCCCAAGGGAAGGAGCGCAGCGACTGACCGGGGTTTCTTCATTGTTAAAATTTCACTTCTTAGCCTCTAACTGACTTACATTCGCAACATCTCGTACACTGAAGAATGACGGGATTGGCCGAGCGTTCACGATTGTCTGACTTAGTGTTTGCCCTACTTTTTCACCGCGCTCTACGAAACCACGCCTATTATGGTCATATACCACTATTGCATTTCCCATAGGTCTCCATTATAGCCTTTTTTGCCTACAACCCCTATTCCTATATCGGAACGGATGAAAAAACCTAACTGTTTTTAAAGAACTATCTTAGAGACACTCAAAAATGACCAGCAAATTGGGGATAATCTGATGCTTTCAGCCTCTAATAGTTCACTGAAGGTGGCCACCCCCAGAATGGCAGTAAAGAAATTTTACTTTTTGCAAATATACTCTCAGTAAAATTGTATCCATAAAAATGCAAATTTCAGTCAAAATATCCTAAATCAACATGTTTTATGATGGAAACATAATATTTTGATGTTTTATGGGGATTTGTTATGATTTGGGTAATTTAATCCAATCAGAATCTACCTTACAATCTGACTATATGCCCTAATAGACCTATACATTTTTCAACCAATCAGAAGCCCCAAATCAATAGTGGTATCTGACCTTATCACGTTCGCGCTTTTACCAAATTCGCCTCCTTGTGTCCAAACAAGCGCTTGCCATTTGGTAAGCGATTACTTAATGATTAAATGGTTAAAATTGGTGATCGTTAGAAATTTACATGAATAAGTTCGCCTTTTTTTTTTTAAATTCCTCACCGTCTGATTGGAGGAAAAAGTAGGGCAAACACTAAGGTGACATTCGATATACATTTGAGAAATGCTGCATAGCAGTGTACGAGATGTTGTGAATGGATTATTTTTGTCTTGGTCTTAGAAACAGGACAAATTTCCGATATATTCTGGAAGAAATTAATCAATTAAATCAAAGTACCTTGGAACGAAACTTGCTGACGAAATACATTATGTTATAGATATATCATTGATATTGTCGTGTTTTTTTATGTGCACCTAAATTATACCATTACTGCACGAGACGAAGTTATCCTGATCGATAACATATTCTCCCAATCTCTCTGAAAGGTAATTACATCATTTTGATTTCAGTTGCGCAACATATTCGCCCTTCCCAGTTCAAAGGTAAATCATTTTGATTGGAAACGGCATCAAATAGCCGCCAAGACTGCCCGCTGTTAAATCATTTATAGTTTTTCTGTCAACCTGTGAACATGAACACTACTGATTTTGTGACCGACGAAGAAAATGCCAGTTTGTCGCAATTTTGCGCCAAAACTGAAGAGGAGTATTTGTAGTTTGGTTTAAACATATTTTATTTCACATGTTCTTACAACATAATATTTATACACAATAGAAGAAAAAGGATTAGAACGAAAGTAAAATACTTATGGTGTTCTTCTCCTAGGCATGATGCGAATTGTACACAATTGATGGCATGTTTAACAGCAGTAATTTGATATGTTTGTAATATAACTTCTGGAAGTGTATACGAGCAATGAGTAGTGCTAACAAAAATAGTTTATACATATCCCGGAATAGCTTGAAACATAAGATAGTAGAGTAATAAGGCATACAAAACGAAAGAAAAACATATTAACGACTTAAACTGTTAAATCGACTGAAAGAGAATACAATTCAGTTGTCATTTTATATCGTTGCTCGAAATAGGGGGTAAGTGGGGACTGACACATGGAAAGGTGTGCTGCCGGTTTGAGAATACAACAACAGAACGAATGAACCGAACTACTAGATAAATCGTTTTGAGTTTTTTTTATATAATTATGTACCCCGCTGAAGAAAAGAATGTTTGTGTCGTAGGATATATTTTCCTCCCCTAATAGAAGTGTTTTCAGCGTAGTTTTTGGTAGACGGGAAATTGAATTTAGCAATATACATGTCTTATATCGGTGTACTTATTGCAGTTAAAAAAAAAATGTTCAGCGTTTTTTACGAGCCCACAGGTACACAATGGCGAATCGACCATGTTTTTTGAAAATATGTCGTTGTTGAGGGAACTGCATTTTATCATGCAGATATGCACTTTTCTGCCTAATAAAGGGGTGACCTATTAAATTTTTCTTTATTAGGCAATGACAAATAGAGCAGATCGATGCGGAATCGCACGGCGTTTATTGTACGTAACGTTATCTGACGTCATGCACGTAACGTTGCCTGATGTCATAAAACAAACAAAAAACAACAGCATGGCGGCGTCCTCGATAAGCGTAACATTCTGAGAAATATGTAATAATAGTAATTCATACAAAAAATGTGGATAATCTACATGATAAATAGAATATTATGTCAGTGCCTTTTACTATCAAGTTTATTAGGCTCGGCACGAAAACGCAGAGCCTCGCCATTTTTCGTGTTCTAAGCCTCGCCTAATAAACTTGATAGTAAAAGACACTGACATAATATTCCCTATTTAAACGCAGTCTGGTGTGCAGTATTTGGAGGTTTCTTTGTCCGAAGTAGTAGTGTAATGGAATGTTGTTAATATCACGATTAAGTTATTTTTTGAAAGAAAACATTGTTTCGGCCTGACGTGAGTCTTCAGGTAAGTTATTCCAGTCACGAATAACAGAGGGGAGAAAAGATTCGTAGTGATAGTTTGTATGGGCATTACTAGTTTGGATGTTCATGGCATTTCGTAGGTTGTATCTAGAGATGTTACAGATAGAAATAGGAACCAAATCAGAGAGGAAAGTTGGGGTTAAACAGTTTACCATTTTATAAAACATGATGAGTTTGTGTTTACGGCGCCTGTTTCCAAGAGTTTCCCATCCGATTTCTCTGTAAAGGTTGTCAATAGAGACAAGTTTCGTTGCATCAGTTACTATTCGCGCAGCCTCATTTTGTATCTTACCTAACTCAAATTGTTCGTATTGTGTGCAGTTATCGAATAGAATATCACCGTATTCTAATATAGGTCTAATATATGACGTGTATATGGTTTCTAGTGAAACTCTATCAAGTTTTCGAATTATATTAATCCTTTTCCATGCTTTGGATTTGATATATTCAATGTGCTTGTGCCAGGATAGATCATTTGACAGATAGACACCGAGATGCTTATGGTCTTGGACTTCAGGTATCATTTGATCGTACATGAATACAGACGGGTGGTTTATAAAATCAACTTTGCGTGAAATAAGGAGAGATGTGATTTTGGCTGGATTAAATGTAACAAGCCATTGATCTGCCCATTGTGATATTTTTAGTAGATCAAAATTAAGTGTATTTGCAGCAGCGATAGGATTATCTGCAACAATAAATAGGCCCGTGTCATCTGCGAAAAGACGAATGTTTGAATTGATGTCTATAACAATATCATTAATAAAAAGAAGGAATAAAAGTGTCCCTAAGATGGATCCTTGGGGAACACCGGCTTTAATGTCATTCCATTCCAGTTGGGTACCAGGTAAGACAACGCGTTGTTTTCTGTCACTAAGATAACTTTGGAACCATTTTAAGAGATTTCCTGAGGTACCAGCAGCCTTTAGTTTTGCAATAATTCCCGCGTGCCAGACACGATCAAAGGCTCTGCTGATATCACAGAAGATCGCCCTTATTTCCTTTCCAGAAGAAATTGTATAAGTATGCAAGCTGATTAATTGTTGAGAAACCTGGAACAAATCCAGACTGCAATGCAGCTAAGATGTTATTGGTTTGAAAGAAGTTAAATATGTGTTTAAAAATTAGTTTTTCTAAAACCTTTTCAACACAACTAAGAAGTGCTATAGGTCTGTAGTTGGACACGATTGATTGATCTCTAGATTTGAAAATTAAACAAACGTGGGCTTTCCTTCCAAGTTACTGGCACAGTGCTATCCCTTAGGGAATGATTAAATAAAGAACACAAATATTCAGATAGTTCGATGGCTAGTTCTCTAAGAACACGGTTGTTAATTGGACCTACAGCTTTTCCTAGTGGTAGGGTTTCAAGAATTTGTTTTACCTCAATCGGACTTTGAAAAGTTTGCTTTCTCATAGTCGTCTGTTATAATAGAATTATCTGATTGCAGCGCGAGTACGGATTCTTTTCGATTTGAAAACATAACATATTTTAAGGTTGACCACCAGTTTTTAGTAGATCGATTTTCAATTTTTAGTTTCTCCGATTTTTATTTGAAGTGGTCATCTTTGTTTTTCCAAATTCGGTCAAATGTCTCATTTCTAAGTTTACGAAATTTCACCCATAGAGCTAGCGCGCTTTTTTGTTTAGCTTTTCGATATGCTCTTTTACGTTTTCTTATCAGGCATTTAATAGAAGTGGTTATCCACGGAAGATCGTTAGGCTTAATGCGCCCGAGTTTGTTTGGTATGCATTGTTTTGCTATATGTATTATACGTTCTGTTATTTTGTGTGTATGTTCATTTATATCGTTATCATGAAACGTATTCCAGTCTGTATTTATGGCCAGTTGTCTCAAGGTATCATAATCACCCTTGTCATAACTCCAAATATGCCTCGAAATTGACTTGATAACTTTCTTTTTGAAGTTGAGCATACAAAATATGGGACAGTGATAGCGAACATCCTGTTGTAAAAAGGGATCACCTACACCGCTTATTAATACATTGTTTTTGTTATTTATCAAAATAATGTCGATTGTTGAAGTTGATTTTGCGTGTAATGAGTTGGTTCGTTTATGCATTGGTTTAGTGAGAATTGGTCACAGATAGACGTAATTTGACGACGTGAGTTAGCATTATTAGTATTAAAGTTAAAGTCGCCAGTAATAATTATATCAATAATACAAGGTGAATTGAATTTTCAATATTGGAATTATGAATATTATCTGCATTTGGCGGTCTGTAAAACAATCCGAAAAGAATATGTTTATGTTTCATAAATATGTCTACCCATATACATTCAATACCTAATGGTTCCAGGTCATGACTACGTTTATAATGTATAGAGTTTTTAATATAGAGTATAATACCACCATGATTGTCGCCATTGCGATCTTTCCTCTTAGCGTCTGAAAGTTAATATCGACTGGTTTAGCCAGGTTTCAGAAAAGGCTAGTACATGTATGTCAAATTCGCTTAGCTCTGTCCTTAAAACATCGACTTTGAGAAAAAAAACTTTGTACATTATAGTGGCTGAAAGACAAATGCCTTGTTAGGTCTAGTGAATCGATCTCAGAGGAGGACTGAGATGTCATACTGGAATTTGATGACGAAGTTGGACCAGGGTTTGGATGTACGTCTCCCGCTATTGTCAGTAATAACGTTAACCAAGTTACACTTACTGTAAAGTATACGGTTATAAATAAGCGAAATAAAATTTAATATTATCAACTTGTTTCTGGCTTAACGGATGCCTTCTTTTAATTATGGGATATTGTTTGATTTCGTGAGAAGTTCGATTTGATTTTTAATACGATGAAGTACGGCGAAGAGACTAATGTCGTCTTTGTAGATCGGTATGATATATGAAACGAGTTCACGCTGGCATCTGTGGTATTGCTAGTTGTTTTCATGATATCCTTAGTAATAAGATCAGAAACATCACAGTTGCCAGCATGTCCACATATCTGTTTCCGGAATAATTCACCATGCTGATTACATACCCGCACTGAGAGCACTGTGCCCTATCCCCATGTGTCAGCCCTAAAGAGAAAATAAAAATAAAAATAAATAACAACTGAAAAAAAATGACGAAAGGAAGTCGGTTATGAGGTATTGTCATATAGTATTGTCATATAGTAAAAGTATACACGGATTATGTTTTATGCAAGAATTGTTTGAGGCCAAAGTTGATGTTAAAGGTTTTTATGTCGTGCATGGTAAAACAAAAGTAACATGACCTGTATCTGACAAAACTGGTGCAACGCCAGTGGAATTATTATGTATACAGTAATGTTATTAGAATACAGTAGTTAGTATTCAAATAGTTATCACTTTATATGATGCTTCACAAATTGAAATAATTCCGTTATACATACTATAGGTACCATTCAAATAGTTATTCGCTGCCGAAACGGCAGCGACTCTTATAGTGTCATGGTAAGGTAGTAATGAATAGTTTCTTTGAGTTTTTCACTTTGATAACGCAATCTTATAATTACACATGGTAGCAATGAACATTTATAATGTGTTGTAATGCACGCAAACGCATCCCATACATGTGAGTAATTCTATTTCTCAACTGATGTGTACTTTATAACGTCGTGCTACAAAGACGAATATGTAATCAATTTCTAAGGCATGTCAAGGATTCGCGTAGCACAAATTGGGAAGAAAGTGTCTGGTAAAAAAACAAACGGTCATGGCGTGTTTACGTCTCCGTGACAACTCTTTTTTTATTATTGTTTTAACACCCATTGACTTGGTGTGTTATTATGTTAAACTTTGTTCCCAGAAATAATGCTATTTTCTCTCGGCAGCTATTTTACGCTTGCGTAAAACCTTGCTTGTATACATATTGCTTTATGAATACAATATGTCCCGTAATTATTTACATACAGTAGATGTCATTCAGATTCAAATAGTAACCACTTGTTATATTGCTTTATGAATACAATATGTCCCGTAATTATTTACATGCAGTAGATGTCATTCAGATTCAAATAGTTACCACTTATTATATTGCCTGTGTAAAATGTACTTTTGTCAACTTATTACACACGTTTAGTTAGTATTCACTAAGTGTATACGAAAGTTAGTAACTCGTAGTTAACGGTGTCAGACCAGTCAGGAAGTACTTCCGGGTCGTAGGGTGCTGAAATAGTTCCTTGAAAGAATCCAAAGTTTCTAGTTTGCATGTGTTTTCCCCAAGATTAGTTTCTATTTCATTGTTAAATCTAACCTGAGGTTAAAGTATTATGTCTGTTGTCATGAATAGTAAGTATTTTCTGTGTTTGTCAGGATTATTTCGTTGGAGAGTATGAGCACAGAGGTTAGGTAGAGATATGGTTTTGACAGATGTTTATTTCAAAATACGCATAGTGTGAATGAATGACGCGAAATGTTGAAAAACTGAATCGGTGTTTTATTCCAGATATAGGACCGTTTGCTAGCCAAATGTGTTTAATACACAGAATAAAAGTGTATTTAAGCGAACGAATGTTGTGGAACTTGTGACTGATCTCCAAATATAGCCTATATTGCATTGTGTTCAATGGGCTGATTCTCACCGGTCTGACACCTAACATATTTTTATAACTACATGATGTTGTGCATCCAAATAATATAATTTTAGCAAAATATCTTATGACATATAATAGGATATTAAGCTCAAGATTTCCCATACGTAAAGTCAATGCGAATGTAACACAAAAGTGATTTCACAAAATACGCGTGCCCTTTATTGCATAGACAGAAGTATTATTTATCGATCTCCTGATGGTAAGCGTGCATCACGTGTTTGTTCAGTTCATCGTAGTAGTAGTAGTAGTAGCAGTAGTATAGTATATATACTGCATAAAAAAGCTTATACGTCGTAGCTAAGTATGGCAACAAAGCTGTTTCACTGGTAACTCTGTGAATGTCATTGTTTGTGTCTTTTATTAGCACAGTTCCATCTGATGACCAGGCTCCCAACAGTCGCTTATCCGTGCTTTGAAGAGCAGATTTGTTGTTGGGACATCTGAGGAAAGGATATTGCCCTCTCCCAAATATTTGACATTCTGGAAACGGAGTACCTGGAAATTATTCAATTCTCGGAATTACACAAAGATATAGACTTTTCTCTTACTCAATATCCAAATGAGGACATATTTTCAAATTTGAACAACATTTTTTGAAGATGTATTGCAAAATGCTAACGACGGTAGAATAGACAATGTAAAAGGAGCCGAGTGTAACAGTTACATTGATTCTGAGGATATTAAATCGCAGGAAAATTTGTCGAATGTTCAGCGTTTTGGAAACGTTGTTTCTGATGCAGATATTAAAGCAAGGATAGAAGAGGATGTGCCTAAGAACACGCGTAAATCAACAAACTGGGCCAACAATGTTTTGTTTGGATTGGCGAAGTTCTCGGAACGAACGTACACCTGACGAAATTGTCCCATGAATTGGAATACTTTACGGTTGATTGTGTTAATAAATGGCTCAGTCGATTCATATTGGAAGTAAAAAAAAACACGGTGAATTGTACCCGGCAAAATCTTTGTATTTATTATCCCGTGGTATTCTGCGATACTTGCGGGACTGTGAAATACCAGATTTGAACTTCATGAACGAAAAAGATGACCGGTTCTTCAGTTTTGGAAATGCCTCGATTCACAAATGAAATGGATTACTTAAAAGGTATGTTTATTATATCAATACAGAAAAATGCTCTAAATTTGCTAAGGACTACGACAATTAAAAGTATGTGTTTACAAAGTCGGTTCTAAGGGATGCGTTCACCCGGGGCGCGCGCCCCTAAAATATGAAAACAAATCTGTGTGCCCTGAAATGCGCCCCGTAACATACATTAATTCCCTCCCTTGCAATGAAATATCAATGAAATATCATTAAAAGGCGTTTGAAAATGGGCACTTTAATTTTCGTCATTTTTAAAGATTTGAACGCAACAGTACTGGTTTAGTACTCATGAAACGGGAATTGCCTCGCCTTCACCACAAAACAAAATGTAAACTGACTTGCTCATAATACCAGAAATAATAAGAGTAAATATACTCGCCGTCACAAGAAAGTATCCACTTCTAAATATTGATATACAAATACCATGAGAACCAATAATCACAATTTTTCGTATTATTATATTAGATACAACATTTACAAACATGTTTTAATATGAAATATGAACATTCAATAAAGAATAAAATGTTTAAATCGATTCTAAAGCGCAACAGGCGGAAAACAAAAGCACCAATTTATAAGTGCATCCCGACATACCAACAGATTTAAGTTTCGCTAAAAGAGCTTTGTGCCATACGCGATCGAAAGCTTTGCTTATATCAAAGAAGATAACTTACTTCTTTACCAACATCCAGTGCTTGACAAAAAGTATTATAAAGATAAGTAAGTTGATTTACGGTCGAATCGCCCGGCATGAAGTCAGACTGCAGAGCCGATAGAAAGCTATTGACGCGAAGAAAATTAAATACATGTTTAAAGACTAATCTTTCCAAAACTGTGTTAATGTTACTTAAAAGAGAGATAGGACGGTAGTTATTAAGATGATGGGTCACCGTTCTTGAAAGCGGCACACACAAAAGCTTCCTTCCAAATATTCGGGACTTTTCCATCAGCTAGAGATTTATTAAACAAATTACAAAGAGGAATTGATAGCTAACTGGAAAGTTCCCGAAGGATACGGTTGCTAACTTCATCTGGACCAGTTGCTTTACCAATTGGGAGACACTTTAAGACGGACTGAACTTCATCTGGGGTAAGTACCATTAAATGCATGCTAACGTTACTAGGGGGCATGAAGGGAACTTCGACGTTATTGCCATTTAAAATTGTCTGTTTTTTAAAAATATCGTAAATTGGCCTTTTCTGTTTCATCTGACACGACCTGATCGTTGTATAAAAGAGATGGAATGGAGGGTTTGTTTTTGGAAGAAATAAAGGGTTTGAGTGTTTTCCACCAGTCCCTTGAGGAAACTTCAGGGGATTTAAGTTTACGAGAGACACTATCGAAGTAAATTAGTTTTGATTCACGTATTAATGTCATAACTTCATTTCTAATTTGTCTACACTTATCCCAGTGGTGTTGAAGTGTTGATAGTTTGGCCTTTTTTTTTTTTTTTTCGGCTCTAATTTTTCGTTTTATTAAGTTGTTAATCCAAGGAGGTTCGTAAGGTCTAATACGAATTATCAGATTTGGAATGCATTGTTCAGTTATAGATACAATTGTGTTTGTTATATTAATTGCATAGCCATTAATATCATCATCTGATGTGGCTAAAACGAAAATCGTTGTATTTCGCAAACGGGGTGTAATTAAAAGAAATGAACCTAGTATGTATAAATTTACGCTTCTCCTTCAAAGTAATAACAAATCAGAAATACTTCTGCTAAGCAAATTTATCAATAAAGCATTGTTGCTTCGTATAAATCGTTTAAACAATAATAATATTTAATAGCGACCTAACTTATTTACTAAGAAAATTAGATTTTCTGGGCGGAGGGTTATTCCCTACTGTATATTGTGATTAGTGTCAGTTCCACTAAGACTGAAATTGCTAATAGGAGTGCATCCGATATTTATTATACCTCTGAATTTGTATTTATTTGATTCAATTTATTTTGAATGTATTGTCATACACCATAACTATTCACGTGTAGATTGAATGTATGTATATGCTTTTGTGTATCACGAAAAACTGTAAAGTTTAAGTGAATAAAGAATATGTTCTGTTCTGTTCTGTTCTGTTCTGATAAGTCAGACCAAACAGTTTCGATATCTTTACTTCGCAATAGATTATAATCATCATGATCATATTTCCAGATTTTTCTAGTATAAGATTTGTCTTATAAAGGATTCAAACTTTATTCTCTTCATAGAACTGATAAAAGACCAAATACAAAGAGAGACTCTGGTGGTATTTGTTGTTATATAAAAGATAAATATGTGCCTTTCATAAACCTGTTTAAGACAGATAGTGATGATATCATATGGTTAAAATTTTCTAAAGAATTATTTAATTCTAATACAGACCTTTACCTGTGTCTATGTTATGTAGTTCCTCAAGGTAACAGTCGCGAATATATTGCTAAACATTCACTATACAATCGTATTTTAACAGGTCTAGTTAAAATTACAAATGATACAAACGGTGCTTGTTCTTTTACAGTATTGGGGGACATGAATAGCCGAGTTGGAAATTTGCACGATTTTGTTGAAAATGATGAGATTGACCAAAATTGATTTTGATTTAAACATATTTTATTGCCATATAAATAAGCAAATGGGTCGGGCCACAAGTTCTATCAACATTAGTTACGGCACTTCCCAATACAATGTGTTACAGAAATGTACATGGCTAAATAGTTACATATTAGCTTTTACAAAGAATTATAAACAAACTACAAATAAATATATATTTGCTGATATAGGTTTTGTTCGTTGTTTTGAAATATAATTACGATTGGAGAGAAAAGGAGTAAGAAGAGGAAAGGAGTAAGCTGTATGCAAGTTATGAAGGAAGAAGATGAGGTAGTGCACAAGTTGCCAATACAGTGAGTCAGGACAGTATTTACATTTGAAAATAATTTGTTAGAGTGTTTAGTTTTTGAAACGTTTGGTCTCACTAATGTAGGTCTGAACGGCATTAAAAATCAATTCGTTTTCCGCGTCGGATATGTGTCCCCCACCAAAAAGCAAAGTGTTCAAGTTTAACGGATGAAAGCGACGAGTAGATTGAAACAGGACATGTCGTTGGTTTTGAAATCTATTACACTTAAAAATGAAATGCTCGGCATCTTCTGTTTCATACCCACAATCGCAACTTGGTGATAGTCTTAGGTGATTTATATAAAGGTCGTTGTTAAAGGGGTTGATGCACTATTTTCAAACACAGTTTATGTTAAAGGGCTCTGAAAAACTTGGAGAAAGCTGAAAGAATTATCAAAATGCCATGAAAAATAAAGGAGATGTGACTTATTGAAAATGTGCAAAGAACATAAATGGAGGCGGCCATCTTTGAACGATGACGTCATCGCGCCGTTTTATCAAATATGGCATATTGATCAAATGTCTTTTAAAGCAAAGAAAATCAATGTAAATGAAAATAATACTAACATGTATACATTTTACATCTGTATATTTATTTTTAATCAGTTTGCAGTGGTTTTCTTTGCTTTAAAATACATTTTGTCAATATGCCATATATGGTAAAACGGCGCGATGACGTCATCGTTCAAAGATGGCCGCCTCCATTTATGTTCTTTGCAAATTTTCAATAGGTCACATCTCCTTTATTTTTCATAGCATTTTGATAATTCTTTCAGCTTTTTTCAAGTTTTTTTAGAGCCCTTTAAAATAAACTGTGTTTGAAAATAGTGCATCAACCCCTTTAAGATTGATGCATGAATTGCGAATTCGTGCATGTAGAACAGCAAGTGATCGTGAGCCATAAAGCAGGTAAATAGGAACTTTAGGACTAACGAATACAGATCTTAGAAGTTTTCGTTTAAAAATAGTAAGCGATTCGGAGTTTCTGATTTCGGGTGATAGATCGTTCCACATAGTAACAGCGGATGGAATAAATGATTTAGAAAATATTTCCGTTCGTCTTGCTATAGTCTCGTAGTTATTACCATTTCTAAGGTTATATGGGTTGTTTTCTTGAACAAATGGAGGAAATAGATTGGTAACATACGATTGCATTATGCCACTATTTACTTTATAAACCATAGTAAGTTTTTGCATTTTTCGTCTATCTGATAATGATAACCATCCAATTTCAGTTAGTAAGTTATTGGTGGATACTGATCGCGTTAGTCCAGTCACGATGCGAGCAGCCTCATATTGAACTTTTTCGAGTCTTTCTCTATCGTAAACAGAACAACCATCCCATACAATAGATGCATATTCTAGGATAGGGCGCATGTATGATAAGTCAATTTGATTTAGTGTTTTGCGTTTCAGTTTGAATTTCAGATGACGCATTAGGCCAATAATTTTTGTGGCAGATGTTACAATACTGTTAATGTGTTCGTGCCATTTACCATCTGAACTAAAAATTAAACCCAAATGCTTGTGCGTATCAACGAATGGGAGTTGAACGTCATTTAAAAATAGTTGTGGACGGCGATCAGTGTGATTAAGGGAGAAAAATAATACTTCAGTTTTATTAGGATTAAATTGAACAAGCCACTGTTTCGACCACTGAGCTATAATATGTAGATCATGATTTAAAATACCCTCCATATCATCAATACTGGATGTGGATATTGAGAGAGAGCTATCGTCTGCAAAGAGGCGAGTAATGCTTAGCATATTCATTTATATAGATTAAGAAAAGAAGAGGACCCAAAACCGATCCTTGAGGTACCCCAGCCTTCAAATATTTAGTCTCAGATGATGTTGTACCGACCCTTACTCGCTGAGTACGACTTAAAATATAATTTGATAGCCAAGCCAACAGCTTACCATTAATACCGTTTTGCTTTAGCTTAAATAGAAGGCCAAGATGCCATATGCGATCAAAAGCCTTTGAGATATCGTTAAATACTATACAAGTGTACTGTTTTTTGGCATCAAAAGCTTGGCAAATGTGGTGATACATATCCATAAGTTGATAAACTGTGGAGTGACCTGGTAGGAAGCCAGATTGGTATTTGAAAAAGAGATTATTCTTATGAAAAAAGTTATACATATGTTTAAACATTATCCTTTCCATAACCTTTCCTACACAGCTAAGTAGCGATATTGGTCTATAATTACTAGGGAGGCTAGCGTCACATTTTTTGAAAAATGCCATAACTACAGCTGTTTTCCAAATATCTGGAAATATGCATTCTTCGAGTGACCTGTTGAAAACTATGCATAGCGGCTTTGAAATAGTGTACATTGTTTCTTTAAGCATCTTGTGACTTATTTCGTCGTCCCCGCATGCTTTGTTTATATTCAATATTTTTATAATATCAACTATTTCTGATTCTTCTATGATAATAGATTCTAGTTTTGCCTGCGTTTTAAGATAAAAATTCGGTAAAGAAGCATGCGTATCAGCAACGGATGATACAGATATAAAATAGTCATTTAGGCTGTTAGCCTTGTCTTGATCTGATATAGAGTAAGTGACCTGACCATTTGGTAATATGGTTTTCAATGGTGGAATGATTTCTGAATGTTTATTAGATTTGATAAAATATTTTAAAAGTTTCCAGTATTGACGCTGATCATTGACATTGGCTTCCGTAATGACTTCTTCTATATTATTATAAAACTTTTCTTTTGCATGTTTCTTTAGATTGTTGACTTTGTTTCTAAGCTTTTTATATATAGCCCACTCTGATGTAATATTATGTTTCAAGGCTTTGCCTTTTTGTTTATCACGTTGTCTTGAAACTCGGCGCATTTCCGAATCATACCAAGGTTTGTCGTTTGGACGGATAGTAACATCTTTATAGGGAATACACATTTTGATTAATTCTACAAATTTTGCAGTGAAATTTCGACAAGCATCATTTACGGAACCGTTATAAAGAAATGACCAATCTGTTTCGCTAATAAGTGTATTCAGTTTGTCAAAATCAGCCTTTTTATAAATCCATACGCGTCTAGTATATGTTGGTTTAGAACAAAAACTAAACTTAACATGTACATATGTGCCAAAGTGGTCACTGATGTCACTTGGAGTATTAATAATTCCAGAATTAAAAACATTTATTGAATCTGACACTACAATGGGATCTAATAACATCGAGGAATGATCTGTCACTCTAGTTGGTTCAGAAATAACATTTTTCATATTGTTTATGATAATAATGTCTCGTAATTTATGGTTTTCATGCCTTAATTGATCTTCATTTATGTCTCCGACTATGATAACGTTGTTTGATATATCGAGAGCCATATCTATTGCATTACTCAGATTTGTCCAAAAGACATTATTTGAATTTGGTTGTCGGTATACTGTACATATTAAAAAGCAATTCGTGCGATTATTTACTTCAACCCACATCGCGTCTAACATTAGTATTTCGAGTTCGAAAATGCGACGCGAAATAAGATTACTTGAGGTGTACATTAATATTCCACTTGAGTGGGCTGTACTATCCTTTCTATAGTCATTACAAAACCCCTCTATATTTAGATCAACGCTTAGTACATTGTCTGACAGATGTGTTTCTGTGAAACATAGGATATCAAAATCGGTGAAATTATCCTTAATATATTCCATTTTATTTCTGATACTCCTCACATTTAAATGAATAATTGAAAGACAGTGGTTTTCATCTGGTGGGAGAGGTCCAGGATTAGTTTCGACATTACCAGACATAATAACAAGTAGAAAAACAACAACAGAAAATTCAAGATTTGCGATGCTAGACTTTAAAAAACACGAGACATTTTTACAAAATATATAGAACTGGCTATGCAAAGTGTTCAACCAACTAAAAACCTATTTTAATGGTGATCGATAAAAAATATACTGTGATATAGTGTTTAATTTACAATTAAAATGTCCGATGGCCATTCTCCAGCTCATGACATCATTACCCATTGGGTTTTAGATATACATTAACGTGCACGTACTTTGGGAAGAAGAATGGCCATATGGAACATAAACGGATGACTATGGATGACTGTGTGACTTCTTGGACTACTTGGCAATAGAGTAGGACAGGGAAAAGGAAGACAGGAAGGAAGAGAGCATATGTAATATATAGTGAGACAATGAACAAAACAGAACAGCGAGGTGCAGTATTCATAAATATACCACAATAAAACATGTGATATTTTGGGAAATGAGAGGAAAAAAGCAAACAACTAAACAATGCAATAATAAATGGAAAGAAAAAACAAACTACATGTATACTCAATTAGTAAGTCAACTAGTATTTTGTTTAGCGAGTCATTCAATGAAACAGACAGAATGACAAATGGATGCTCTCAATCAATCAATCAATCAATCAATCAATCAATCAACCAATCAACCAACCAACCAACCAACCAACCAACCAACCAACCAACCAACCAACCAACCAATCAATCCCATTCATTCAAACAATCAATCAATAATTCAGTGAACATAACAATCAATTAATCAGCGTATCAATCAATCAATCAATCAACGTATCAATCAATCAATCAATCAATCAATCAATCAATCAATCAATCAATCATTCAACCAACCAATCAATCAACCAACAAATCAGTCAATCAATCAACACCCATTCAGACAATCTACCAACGAGCAACACGTTGTATCAATCAACTCATCTATCAATCACCAACCAATAGATCAGACAAATAGTCAGCAGATCACAACACACTGAGCTCATGGATTTCAATCAAATCCGCTGTCAGTTAATTAGTTAACCTTTAGAAACATCAATATTCTTTCGATTGAATTAAATTTAAATCAAATAATGAATCATCATAATTATCTAATTACTATCAGAATTTACAATTTCATATATTAAGTATCAATATTTTGCAAATATCGAATGATTTGTAATACGAACAAACATAGTAAGCTGTTTTATAAATTAGTTTTAGGTACTAATATGTTCATGCAACAATGGTAGTGTACCTCTATGTGAGTGTACATTGACCCAGCGAAAACGAAATAGGGCGAACATAACTCTAAGAGGTCCCTACTTACAACCAAGAGCTATATATAGTCATTGATAGCCTATATCAATGACTATATATAGTAACGCTAACAGTGTATATCATGGATTACACCTATTAGCACGTATTAGCCATGTCCGTGCCGTTGGGCACGGGCAGAATTATTGTTACAAATGGGACTGTATTGATGTAAACTATGTTTAATCATGACATTTCTGAAATTGTCGTGATGTACTTATGTGGCCTGAGTTGTCTACATTCCTTGAAACGGTCAATGGAGAGATAGTAATAATAATAATAATAATAGCAGCAGTGCACTCACGTTCCATAAGAGGTTCGTATGATGTACAAAAGTAACGAATTTCCATTATTATATAAATTAATAATGAATTGAGGGTCTATATTTAAGTAAATTAATAATGATCTAAGGTTCTATATTAATATGTGCGTGAATTACATCGTAAGTCACATTAGGAAGATAGTTGACAATAGTTATACAGAGGGTTATATTGAGAGTTATTCGTAGTTTTCGCAATGAATATAATTATGCAAAACATGTCAACTTATGCAAAGGTTAGGTATATAGTCTTCTTTAATAAATCCTAGAATGTCTTTGTCTAACGTGTATATATACATAGTATATACATATATAACACTATACAACACTGTGTCACTGTGTATATACAGCACAGTAGTGATCTAGAATCAATGTAATGACAATTTTGCCATAATGTCACCTGTATCATACAGCTT
The DNA here is from genome assembly GCA_037043455.1 of Cyrtodaria siliqua. NCBI lineage: Eukaryota > Metazoa > Mollusca > Bivalvia > Adapedonta > Hiatellidae > Cyrtodaria > Cyrtodaria siliqua. Next base: position 152,097 of record JAWPHD010000628.1, on the reverse strand, counting down.
CACTGGTGCATCACTTTCCAGCTTTTTGGCGTATACTTGTCCATTGCGAGTCCAGAAGCTGTCGAGTTGCTTAGCTTTCCTAAATGGCAAAAGGGCTTGTATTATTCTGTGATTGTGCTGCGTTAAATCCTCAGATATGAATATTTTCTCGGGATTATTTTTAAGTTTTGATTTGCCAACAAACACTTTGTTTTTGTTTTGGTATCGCGCGAACTTGACGATGATTTGTCGCTTGCCGTATGCATTTGGTCGACCGATTGGATGGCATCTCTCGATGTCTGAGTCTACCAGTTTGTCAGCCGTGGACAGAACATTTATATTCAGAAAACTGACCATGGACGATGTAAGAGTAGCTTCCGATACGTTAGGTTCTATCTTGAAGTTAGCTACCCTGATAGAATTTCGGCGGTCATATTGTTCAAGGTCGTTTGTTTCCATCTTAAGGACCTTCACTTGAGATGAGAAGGCTGCAACTTCGTTTTCAAGCGCGTCTATTTTGGCAACTTTGGCATCGAATGCAGCAGTGTGTTTTTCAAAATGCACTTTTTGAGACTCAATTATCTCCATTTGTTTGTTTACTGTCTCTTGAAGTTCCTTATTGGATTGGACAATTTCTTTTAATACGCTTGTACGTAAACCTTCAACGGCCTTTTCGACGGCTCTGTCAATAGCGTTTTCTACAACGGGGGTTATCATGTTATTAATGATTGGTGCTATACCCCACATAAAGTTTTTGTCATCAAATGTTTTCAACAGCAGTTCAGAAAATGGCATATTCTTAGTTGCTTTGGTTAAGTTCGGCAATGAATTTTGACGTTTAATGGCAATTTTCTTGTCCAGAGGCGAACCTTTCCGCTTATTGCAGCTCTTGTCATTGTCACTTGCATCCATATCACTGGCCCAGCCGTCCGCCATATTGTGTAATGTGAGAGGTAACAAAGAAAACACACTCACCGTGTAAAGACTTTAGCGGACACTAGACTCTACCGCGTAAAAATCCAATATCCACAGATTGTGAATCTGAAAGTCAAGAGTTTTGACTCTACTAAACGTTTTTGTTCGATTATAATTACACCAAAAGAACAATCGTCATTTCACCTTTCATTTTAATGTATTAAATTCTAGTACTAATCATCCAAGCATTTCCCAAAAAAACACAGAGCGATCTAGCTCACAACTATCACTACCGCCATGAAAAAGTACCTGAATGAAAACTGATTGACCTAAATGTACATGTACTTCCCGACGATTATATGAATGATATATACTTACCTAGGGAAACCCAAGATTACTTTATAAATAGAAATGGTCGACTCCTTATAGATTTTGTAAAGAAAGTGGATTACGAATTTTGAACGGAGGCGTGGGAAGCGACGCAGGCGTCGGTAGGTACACGTACATAGGCCCTCTAGGTAAAAGCCTAATTGATTACGTAATTGCAAGTCAGCCGATATTGAATATGTTTACATCATTTTATGTTCACGACCCCAAGATTTTGTCGGATCTTTGCGCAGTGAGCTTCGGTATGAGTAGTGTGAACATTTCAGATAATATAAATAGTAAATGTACAGATTGCAAATCAAGGACAGATTTGTTTCTTACAAATGAAATAAGGATAATGTAGACGAATACAGAAACAAGTTAAATAGCGATCAGTTTAAATTATCAATGCAATCGCTAATCTCACAATTGGATGTTTTGACTAATTCATCGAATATCGATGAAAATATTTTACAGTTTTCAAATAATATGAACGATGTATGTTCACCGTTGTTTGGAAAGCGTGCGCCTGCTGATAGTAACGGTATATCAACATGATAAACGGTATATCTCAACATGATAAACGGTATATCTCAACATGATAAACGGTATAATGAAAAAACATGGTTTGACAATGAATGCTCTTTAAAACGTGAACAATTTCATTTAGATCTGAATAATTACCGATACGATAGATCTGAGACTAACGGAGTAAATTTGTGTACATCTAGATCAGAGTATAAGAAAACTATCAGAAGTAAAAAATACAAACAAAGAAAGCAGAATACGAATAAATTTATAAATGCGAGACTATCAAATGCAAAACTATATTGGAAAATGCTTAAAGATTCAGTTAGTAAAACGTTGACAACTAAAATAAATGTTGATCATTTTGTGGCGTATTTTAAAGCAATAAATAATCCTGAAGATAATTTTTACCAGGCCGACGATGATATTCTTACTTTTAATGAACAATACCTAGACGAAAAATTGCAGTTTATGTTTGAGGAGCTCGATAGCGAGATAACTTTGATAGAAATTAATAAAGCAATCAAGCAATTACGATCAAATACAAGTAGTGGGCCAGACCTTTTTTTAAACGATTTTTTTTTTACACGGAACTGATAACATTACAATGTACTTTCATAAATTATTTAATTGTTGTTTACACTATGGATACTTTCCAGAAAAAATGGAGTGAAGGATTCATAGTTACCATCCCGAAAGGTGGCGATAGTGACGACCCATCTAACTATAGAGGAATAACTTTATTAAGCACATTAGGCAAATTGTTCGCGCGCATTTTAAATAATAGGTTAGATAATTGGGCCGAGTCGTATTTTGTTTATATAGAGGCGCAATCTGGTTTTCGCAAAGGAACAATATATTTGTACTAAACGGTTTGATAAGTCATTGTTTAAATAATGGGGAAAATGTGCATTTGTCGATTTCAAAAAAGCATTTGACTTTGTCGTCCGAGACATTCTTTGGTATAAATTAATAAAATATGGAGTAAGGGGAAATATCTTAAAGGTACTCAAATCAATGTATAGCAATGTCAAATCTAGAATAAAGAACTTAAACACATTAAGTGATAGTGTTGCATGTAGTTTAGGAGTCAGACAAGGTGAAAGCTTGTCACCTTTTTTATTTAGTCTTTATCTGAATGATATTGAAGACATTTTTAGATCAAAGGGTGTTGAAGGTATCGATATAGGAACCATTAAGATATGCTTGCTTTTATACGCTGATGATATTATTTAGTTCTCAAACGGTCTTGACAAAATGTGCAATTTCGTTCATCAAATGGTAGACAGATGGGTTTCGCCATCTTCCAGATTCTACTGCTATCCTATGCGAAGAAATTCTTAAACGAGACAGGGCCATTCTGTATTTACGTATGTCTACTACATCTAAGTATTTATTAAAACCAAAATCAACTATATTTCAATAAAATAAAGCTCTGCTTGAGTCTTGTAAACCACCGTTAAAATTTTGCAGCCATACATCTTTAATTCTTAGTTTCATCTGTTTAAGGAATAACTGTATATCGCCCACCCCTTGAGCAAGCCAGACCTCGTAGAATCCTAATTTAGACAATAGTAACTTTACTTGAGAAACCCAATTTGTTTTTCTTGGATTAGTCTCTGCACTGAGTTTAAGGCTTCTATACACGTGATTAATATATTTTGTTTCTGAGCTTGTAACAATTTTCAGCCAATACTTTATAATATTATATGACCGATAAGTATCTAGGCTACATCTATCTATGTCTCCGTACACAAAACTATTTTGAGCCGATATCTTAACCCCTAATACTCGTTTACAAAAGCTGAAATAAGTCCTTTCTATTTGCAAACCTTTATTAAATCCCCAATCTTCTGATGAATAATTAAGAATGGGCAAAATCAATTTATCAAAAAGATCAAGAGTATGTTTAAGAGGCAAATCGGTAAATTTATACAAATATGTATTCATTTTAAAATTAGCTTTTAAGGCTTAACCAGCTAACATTTTCATTTTCGTTATATGAAGCACCCGAGGTGAAAAGCACCCCTAAATACTTAAATTTATTTACTATTTCCAGTTCACCATCTTTGTAATGAAAATGCAAGTTTTGAGTCAGTCTTCCTCCCCTTTTGAAAATCATCACCTTAGTTTTATCTAAATTCATCGTCAATTTCCATCTATCACAATAATCTGATAAAACATTTCAGGAATCCTGAAGACCGATTATGTCCCATTTTCCGTGTGTGTGTTTGTGTGTGTGTGTGTGTGTGTGTGTGTGTGTGTGGCGGGGTGCGGGGAGTGGGGGGGGGGGGGTCCCTTTCCGTGTGTGTGGGGGGGGGGGTAAAGGAAGACAGACAATCCAATGAGTATGTCACCCTTTCCGTGTGTGGGTGTGTGGGGGGAGGGGGGGGGGGAGGGGGGGGGGGGGCTTATGGCTTTGCAAATGTCGGTCAGTCGGTCGGTCCATCCCGAAGTCTTCGCGATAACTAAAGAATGGCTGGACTACAAGCCCGAAACTTAGCAGGAATGTTTGTGTCAGAATCTAGTTGTGCACCTCCCCTTTTGGGTAGATTCGCATACGAAATGTGGTTGCCATGGTAACAAAACTTGTCTTTCGGTCCATCCTGAAATATTGTCTTTGCGATAACTCAAGAACGGCTGGCACTATAAACTCGAAACTGGGTAGAAATGTTAGTGTCATGGTGTAGTTGTGTACATCCCCTTTTCGGTAGATTCGCATAAGAAATGTGGTTGCCATGGTAACAAAACCTGTAAAAATCACTAAAAATCGCTTCGTCTTCGCGATAACTCAAGAACAGCTGGCACTACAAACCCGAAACTCGGCAGGATGGTTGTCTCATGGTCTAGTTGTGCACCTCCCCTTTTGGGTATATTTGCATAAGAAATGTGGTTGCCATGGTAACAAAACGTGTAAAAATTCACTAAAAATCGCTTCGTCTTCGCGATAACTCAAGAACAGCTGGTACTACAAACTCGAAACTCGGCAGGAATGTTTGTCTCATGGTCTAGTTGTGCACCTCCCATTTTGGGTATATTTGCATAAGAAATGTGGTTGCCATGGTAACAAAACTTGTAAAAAATCACTAAAAACCGCTTGTCTTCGTGATAACTCAAGAACAGCTTTATTACAAATGCCAAACTTGGCAAGAACGTTTGTCTCGTGGTGTGGTTGTGCGCCTACCCTTTTGGGTAGATTCGCATAAGATATGTGGTTGCCATGGTAACAAAACTTGTTATTTTTTAAAACCATTTTTTTTTCATAGGAATTTTTTTAAATATATATTTTTTATTTTACTGAGTAAAATAATACCCCCCTTGTTTGATCATTTTAACATAGAGTTATAGGGAAGAACTTCAAAAATCTTCTCTGAAACTACAAGAGATAAAGGTTTAATTTTATTTAATATCAGCGTTTGGATCCTCTACCAAGTTTGTTCAAATGGTGAACCTGGGGTCAAATTTGGGCCCCGCCCCGGGGGTAGCTAGTAGAGCGATACAGGCCCTTTTGGGCCTCTTGTTTTTAATCTACAAGTATGGTGTGATGTTTCTTTATTTAAATCTAATTTAAAATTATTTTTTAAATTACCTCCCTTTATTGAATGAATATTAAGATTAAATTTGATTCTAATTAAAAAAAAATACATTTATGATTTATTTTCACTCTTTAATTACAAACTATTAAATAATTTTGACATATAGGATACATTATTTTGATGAAGAATTTGCAAATTAAGCAACCATGTGAAAGTTAAAAGTAAAATACCTACATATATATAAGGATAACTGCCAATGACACACTTTGTATGTGAAAACTCACTAAAAATTGCTTGGCTTCCATAACTCAAAAACAGCTGGCACACCATTCGCAACATCTCGCACACTGCTTCGCAGCATTACTCGAATGTATTACGCAGGTTTCCATATTGGTTACGTCATCGGGCCTTAGATTCCCGCCAAAACCACCAAAACAAATTTGCATTCAAAATCAAAGTTATCCTCCAAATGTTGCAATGTTATTCAGCCGATTGCTCTGCTCCATCAATAGTTTATTTACATGAAAGCAGTGATAAAACCTTCATCTGCATTGTAAAAAACAAACATTCAACGCAAATTATACACCAACACGTGCGAACAGCGGCCACATTGTTTACATAGCAACAGTGCACTATTTTCTGTGCTGTTGCCTTCCGGCTAACAGAATGTCTAGATTTTGAACATACTGAAGCGCCGTGATACACACGGGGCGGGATCCCGAAGAATGATGGGATTGGCCGAGCGTTCACGATTGCTGGCACACAAAACTTGGCAGTAATGTTTGTGTCATGGTTGTCGAAGTGGGGCATATATGTTTTACAAACGTCTCTTGCTTCTTAATAATTTTAAGTTCTACTGGCCAAAGGCCAGGCGAGCTTATGGGATCACTTTTCGTCCTTTGTCCGTCTGTCTGTCTGTCTGTCTGTCCGTCTGATAGCAATTTTATAAAATCGACATCTCCTCTGAAACCCTTGAAGGATTTTGATGAAACTTCATCACAATGTTACTTCGGAGGGCACCTCTCAGATTTGTGTTTTTCAAGGCCGCCAGTCATCTAAGATGGCCGCCATGGCTAAAACTAGGTCAAATTTAAGGAATTTTCAAAACCTCCGAAACCACTTAATCCATTATTGTGAAATACCATAAACATGTTCCATGGGTTGGCCTCTATCAAGATTATTTTTTTCATTATCGTCGAATAATCAAAATGGCCGCCACGGCGACTCAAAGTTTACATAGAGTTATATAGGAAAAGGCTAAAAATGACATCTTCTTTGAAACCGCTTGAATGATTTGGATTAAATTTCATTACATAGTCCCCCTCAGATTTTTTTTTTTCCAGCTGCCAGTCATCCAAGATAGCCGCCATGGCTAATACTAGGTCAAATTTAAAAAAAAATCAAAGACATCTCCGAAACCACTTATTCCATTCTTGTAAAATATCATAAACATGTTTCTTGGGTTGGCCTCTATCAAGTTTGTGTTTTTCGTTATCGTCGAATAATCAAAATGGCCGCCACGGCGACTCGAAGTTTACATAAAGTTACATAGGAAAAGGTGAAAAATTACATCTCTGAAATAGTTGATGAAACTTAAGCACAATGATATTTGGGATAGTCCCTCTCAGATTTGTGTTTTTCGCGGCCGCCAGTCATCCAAGATAACCGCCATGGCTAAAAATAGGTCAAATTTAAGTAAATTTCAAACGACATCTCCGAAACCGCTGATTCCATTCTACTGAAATATCATATACATGTTCCTTGGGTTGGCCTCTATTAAGTTTGTGTTTTTCGTTATCGTCGAAAAATCAAAATGGCCGCCACGGCGATCCAAAGTTTACATAGAGTTATATAGGAAAAGGTTAAAAATAACATATTTTCTGAAACCGCTTGAAGGATTTTGATGAAACTTCAGTACAATAATCTTTAGGATAGTCCCCCTTAGAATTGTGTTTTTCGCAGCTGCCAGACATCCAAGATGGTCGCCATAGCTAAAATAATGTCCAATTTAATAACTTGGAAAAGTTTTTGGCCTATGTTCATAAAACTTCACACACATCTTCATCTTACCTCAAGAAATGTGTTAAACATGACCTATAACTTACTGACTTTCATTTTGGCAGAGTTATGCCTCTTTTTATAGTTTGATTGTACATGCTGAAATAAGCACAAGGCAAGTGACCAAAGTGTTCTGTGGAACATCCTTCTAGTTTGTATCAATTGATTTCATGAGTTACATTGACAGTCCGACTGGATGGCAATTTCTAGTGTTGCAAAACTTTGAAAATACATTATCCTTCGTCTGACTTGGTAAACAACCGACGATTTATTTCCAACCTACAATTAAACTTTAATGCTTTGAATACAATTATTATATAACTTCATTGTTTTATTTATATAGTTCTGAAGTCGGCAAACACAGATTTTGTTACCTCCCCTATTTTGGAGATATGTCATTTTACTCATAATTGATAGGTCAAATTCTTGCTAAAATGTCATGCTAATATCCTTTCACTGCCTTTCAAACATGTCCGTACTCCCGATGCTATAATACATGTATTTTAGCTTTTCTTGTTAGTTTTACGAAGGTTACGAATATTAGTTCTCAACACGACTACATGCGCTATAAAAACGAATAAGTTTCTCCAGGAACATCCCAGCTTAAGTGGGAATAATTAACAATGACAATATTGAAATCATCTCTCTTGTCAACTATTTTAATTATTATCTTCAACAGAGAGATGAAAATAGAGAAAAGAAGCGACCGTATCAAAAGTATTAGCTTTGTTGAGTTGAAGTTCTTCCGGATAAACAATACATGTATTAACCATAGAAACAGAGGTTGTCAATGATAAATATGTCATAGAGATACTTAGAGGTGTCATTAAATGTGCCTGAGTATCTGTGAATGTCTTACCTTGAAATCTCTTTCATAGCAATATAAAAACAAAACTGCTTCAAAAGGTGTTCAGTTCGTATCCACGAGATACCAACTATGTGTCTTTAAACGTTATAATATGGCGAAAATATAATCTAATAGGAAAATAAGCGCGTCACAAACATTTTGGCAAGCCCACACATTGTAATTGTCCAAATTGCCGTTAGTGATAAACACTTTATTATTTTAATATTGTTACAGGCAAAACATGTACCCTATCTATAGAAAAACATGTTTGAATAAAATCAATACGTTTGTCTTCTTTAAGCCGTCTTTACTAAGGTCTGACCTTTCCAAGTCGGTCCGCTACTGTCAACCCGTTTATGTTTGTGACCTCTCACAGTTTCTTTTTCCCTTTAATTGTCGTTTGTTTTGTTAATGTATGCCTGTTTTTTGTTGACTGTGAATGCTACTTTTCCTGTTCGACTTTTATACCTACGAATAGAATAGAATAACTTTATTTTCCAACCATGGGCCACAGAGATGGCATTATAATCACATTAAAATGAACAACATAGTAACATCTTACCTACGTTTGTGTTAAGATGCAAGGTCTTTAGGACGCATGCGTCGTACAGCAAAAACAGCTGATTTACCATCTCCTAATTTTTTTCGTGTAAAACGGTGTTTTAAAATGTCCATACTGATACAGAAATAGCTTAAACTGGATTAACTACTCTTAATCTAAATATCATGTTACAAGTTTAATTCACTTGTAGGTATACATTTAACATATTGTTGAGTTATAGAGCTTTTCCCATATTTTTTGAGTTATAGAGCTTTTCCCATATTTTTTTGAGTTATAGAGCTTTTCCCATATTTTTTTCGGAAAACGTCCTTGACCCTGAATTCATATAAAGTCCCGCCATATGTTTACATGCTGGATGAATCATACAAACCCTGTCGCCCCTTGCGTTTTGTTTCATTGTTATCAATATAGTTAATATTGCTAATCTGTATATCTAACCTGATACAACTGAGGCGGAGTCCCCCTGCCAAGGTATGTTGCAGATGTTTGATCTTCCCTGTCATACCTCAGTCTACTGCTCATAACAGTTTCAGCTGACATTGGTATAAATCCAGGTCCCACAATATACCCAAATGGCTCATGTGGCCCTAAATTCACGGATGCAGACCAAGCCATCTCCTTCGACAATTGCAAACAACTGTCAAGACATTAGCCCCACCACATATGAAAACCTAATGGCAATTGACGCTTCGTTCTCCTGTGCCTGCCTGATCTGTGACAGTCAGAAGTATTCATCATTAAATTTGAACTCTGCTTACCATTCCCGCTGCCCTAATAATAGCTTTAATATATCCCGGGACTCGAGCAACCTAGACAATTCAGATGATAGCTCTTCCTATGCCCCTGGACCCTCCGTACATAACATAAAAAACAAACATCTCAAATTAAAAATGATGGACGACTCACAACTACTCTGAATATGAAAGTGTCACTGCCATGCAGGAAAAACTTGGAGGGCGTACCCTGGAGCATAGGAGGACTGATGCCAGACTAAATCTTCCATATACAATAGTTCACGGGCTAGTAGCCGTCTCCGTGCCCACGCACTTTCAGCATCCCCTACGAACGACTTGGCATAGCCACCCCCTCTCCCTAACATACACACATACTAATGTATAGTTTTACAAATATTCATTTTTCACACTGGGGGTTGTCCAGTCGAATAAACTGCCAGCAAATACAGTTAAGGTGCCAACCCTGGTGGCGGTGGGTTCTGCCCATCCCGTTAAACACTGCTTTTACTAACCACTCTTCTGTAAAATAACACAACAACCGTTTTTTTTATTTAACTCTCTAACTGTCCTGTATGTCACACTTTTACTTTTATTCTCACTAACTTCCACAGACGCGCACCTGCGCAGTATCCTCATAAGAGGGTGTTGAAATATTTGAAGAAAGAAAGAAGAAAGTGGTATATAGTGTCTTTGATACATATTGTACAGAATACTAATGACTTTTGATACACACTGTGTGTAATACGAATGGCTTTGATACACACTGTACAGACTACGAATGTCTTTGATACTCACTGTACAGACCTGGAATAGCGTTGATACACACTGTACCGACTACGAATGGCTTTGATACACACTGTATCGACTACGAATGGCTTTAATACACATTGTACAGACCAAGAATGTATTTTATACACACTGTACAGAATACGAATGTCTTTGCTACACACTGTACAGAATACGAATGACTTTGATACAAACTGTATATAATATGAATGGTTTTGATACATACTGTACAGACTACGAATGTCTTTGATACACACTGTACAGACCTGGAATAGCGTTGATACACACTGTACCGACTACGAATGGCTTTGATATACACTGTACAGACTACGAATGGCTTTGATACACATTGTACAGACCAAGAATGTCTTTGATACACACTGTACAGAATACGGATGTCTTTGTTACCCACTGTACATAATACGAATGGCTTTGATACACGCTGTATATAATACGAATGGCTTTGATACACACCGTACATACTGCGAATGTCTGATACACACTATACAGACCTGGAATAGCGTTGATACACACTGTACCGACTACGAATGGCTTTGATACACACTGTATCGACTACGAATGGCTTTGATACACATTGTACAGACCAAGAATGTATTTTATACACACTGTACAGAATACGAATGTCTTTGCTACACACTGTACAGAATACGAATGACTATGATACAAACTGTATATAATACGAATGATTTTGATACATACTGTACAGACTACGAATGTCTTTGATACACACTGTACAGACCTGGAATAGCGTTGATACACACTGTACCGACTACGAATGGCTTTGATATACACTGTACAGACTACGAATGGCTTTGATACACATTGTACAGACCAAGAATGTCTTTGATACACACTGTACAGAATACAAATGTTTTTGTTACCCACTGTACATAATACGAATGGCTTTGATACACGCTGTATATAATACGAATGGCTTTGATACACACCGTACAGACTACGAATGTCTGATACACACTGTACAGACCTGGAATAGCGTTGATACACACTGAACCGACTACGAATGGCTTTGAAGCGTCTCTGATACACATTATGTAGACCACGAATGTCTTCGATTCACACTGTACATACCACGAATGTCTTTGATACACACCGTACAGACGACGAATGTCCCTGATGCAAACTGTACAATTCAAGAATGCCTTTGATACACAGTGTACAGACCACGAATGTCTCTGATACAAACAGTACAGTTCACTAACGTCTTTGATACACATCGTACAGACGACGAAGTCTCCGATACAAACTGTACAGATGACGAATGTCTCTGATACAAACTGTACAGTTTAAGAATGTTTCTGATACACACTGTACAGACTACGATTGTATTTGATACACACTGTACAGACGACGAATGTCTCTGATACAAACAGTACAGTTCATTAATGTATTTGATACACACCGTACAGACGACGAATGTCTCTGATACAAACTGTACAGTTCACTAACTGTTTTGATACACACTGTACATACCACGAATACCTTTGATACACACTGTACAATACACTGAACAGAATATGAATTTCGTTGAAACACACTGTACAGACCACATATGCCTTTGACCTGGAATGTCTATGACACACACTGTACAGCCTATGAATGTCTTAGATACACTCTGTACATACTATGCATTTCTTTGATACACACTGTACTGACATTGAATGCCTTTGACACACACTGTACATACTATGAATGGCTTTGATAAACAGAGTACATACCTCACATGTATTTGAACCACACAGTACCGAACACAAGTGTCCTTGATACTGTATGTACAGACAACGAATATCTATGATACACACTGTACAGACCACACATTTCTTTGAATGCCATTGGTACACACAGTACGGACATCGATAGTCTATGTTACACTGTACATATTTCGAAAGTCTTTGATACACACTGTACATACTACGAATGTCTTTGATACACACTGTAAAGACCACCAATTTCTTTGATACTCACTGTACAGACCACGAATGTCTCTGATACAAACAGTACAGTTCAACAATGTCTATGGTACACACTACAGACCACGAATGCCTTTGATACACAATGTACCGACTTCGAATGTCTATGATACACACTGTGCAGAACATGAACTTCGTTGATACACAGTGTACAGGCGACAAATGCCTTTGACACTCTCTGTATGGACCTCGAATGTCGTTGATACACACTGTACAGAACATGAATTTCTTTGATACATACTGTACAGAACACGAATGTTTTTGATACACACTGTACAGACAACGATTGCCTTTGATACACACTGTAAAGTCCACGAATGCCTTTGATACACACTGTACAGTCCACGACTGTCGTTGATACACACTGTACAGAACATGAATGTCGTTGATACACACTGTACAGAACATGAATTTCTTTGATACACACTGTACAGACCACAAATTACTTTTATACACAATGTACATTTCACATATACCTTTGATATACACAGTACAGTACATAAGTTTCTTTGACACACACAGTACGGACCTTGAATGTCTTTGATACACACTGTACAAACCATTAATGTATTTAAAACACATTTCACAGACCTCGAATATCTCTGATTAACACAGTAGAGACCACGAATGTCTTTGATACACACTGAACAGACCACGAATTGCTTTGATAAACACTGAACAGACTACGAATGTCTTTGATACACACTGTACAGACGACGAATGTCTTTGATACACACTGAACAGACAACGAATTGCTTTGATAAACACTGAACAGACTACGAATGTCTTTGATACACACTGAACAGACCACGAATGTTTTTGATACACACAGTACAGACAACGAATGCCTTTGTTATACACTGTACGGACCTCAAACGTCTCTGATACACATTTTGCAGACCACGAATGTCGTTGATACACACTGTACATACCATGAATGTCTTTGATACACATTGTACATACGACGGGTGTCTTTGATACACACCGTACAGACGACGAATATCTCTGATACAAACTGTACAGTTCAAGAATGGCTTGGATACACAGTGTACAGACTTCTACGAATGCCTTTGATACGAACTGTACAGACCACGAATGTCTCTTATACAAACTGTAAAGTTCAAGAATGTCTTTGATACACATTGTACAGACAACGAGTGTCTTTGATAACACCGTGCAGACGACGAATGTCTCTGATACAAACTATACAGTTCAAGAATGTCTTTGATACACACTGTACAGACTACGAGTGACGTTGATACACACCGTACAGACGACGAATGTCTCTGATACAAACAGAACAGTTCATGAATGTCTTTGATACACACCGTACATACGACGAATGTCTCTGTATAAAACTGTACAGTTCACGAATGTCTTTGATACACAGTGTAAGGACTACGAATACCGTTGACACTCACTCTACAGACCGTGAATGTCTCTGGTAAACACAGTACATGGTAAGATTGTCTTTCATACACCAGTACAGACCTCGAATGAATTTGATACACAATGTACCGATCACAAATGTCTTTAATGCCTACTGTTCATATCACGAATGTCTTTAATGCACACTGTACAGTCAACGAATACCTTTGATACACACTGTACGGACTTCGAATGTCTTACTTACACACATAACAGTACGAATGTCTTTGATGGACAGTGTATAGACCTCGAATGTCTTTGATACACAGTATACAGACCACGAATGCCTTTGATACACACAGTACAGACCACGAATATGTCCACGAATGTCGTTGATACACACTGTACATACCAAGAATGTCTTTGATACACACTGTACATACCAAGAATGTCTTTGATACACACGGTACGGACCTAGAATGTCTTGCTTACACACATTACAGTCCACGAATGTCTTTAATACACAGTGTACAGACCACGAATGTCTTTAATACACAGTGTAAAGACCACGAATGTCTTTGATACACACTGTTCAGACCACGAATGCCTTTTATACACACGGTACGGAGCTCGAATATTTTTTTGTTACATATTGTACAGACCACGAAGGTATTTTTTCCAGACGACGAATGTCTTTGATACACACATTACGGACGTCGAATGTCTTTGATACACACTGTACAGACAACGAATTGCTTCGATACATACTGTACAGACCTCGAATGGCTTTGATACTCACAGTACAGACCACAAATGGCGTTGATACACACTGTACAGACATCGATCGTCTCTAATACACATTGTGCAGACCACGAATGGCGTTGATACACACTGTACAGACCTGGAACGTCTCTAATACACATTGTGCAGACCACGAATAGCTTTGATACACACTGTACAGACCCCGAACGTCTCTAATACACACTGTACAGACGACGAATGTCTTTGATACACACTGAACAGACCACGAATTGCTTTGATAAACACTGAACAGACTACGAATGTCTTTGATACACACTGAACAGACCACGAATGTTTTTGATACACACAGTACAGACAACGAATGCCTTTGATATACACTGTACGGACCTCAAACGTCTCTGATACACATTTAGCAGACCACGAATGTCGTTAATACACACTGTACATACCATGAATGTTTCTTGATACACACAGTACAGACGAGGAATGCCTTTAATATACACTGTACGGACCTCAAACGTCTCTGATACACATTGTGCAGACCACGAATGTCGTTGATACACACCGTACAGACGACGAATATCTCTGATACAAACTGTACAGTTCAAGAATGGCTTGGATACACAGATTTCTACGAATGCCTTTGATACAAACTGTACAGACCACGAATGTCTCTGATACAAACTGTACAGTTCAAGAATGTCTTTGATACACATTGTATAGACAACGAGTGTCTTTGATAACACCGTGCAGACGACGAATGTCTCTGATACAAACTGTACAGTTCAAGAATGTCTTTGATACACAGACTACGATACACAGACTACGAGTGACGTTGATACACACCGTACAGACGACGATTGTCTCTGATACAAACAGTACAGTTCACGAATGTCTTTGATACACACCGTACATACGGAGAATGTCTCTGATACAATCTGAACAGTTCACGAATGTCTTTGATACACAGTGTAAGGACTACGAATACTGGTGACACTCACTCTACATACCATGCATGTCTCTGGTAAACACAGTACAGGGTAAGATTGTCTTTCATACACACAGTACAGACCTCGAATGAATTTGATACACAATGTACCGATCACAAATGTCTTTGATACAGACTGTACATATCACGAATATCTTTAATGCACACTGTACAGTCAACGAATACCTTTGATACACACTGTACGGACCTCGAATGTCTTACTTACACACATAACAGTACGAATGTCTTTGGTGGACAGTGTATAGACCACGAATGTCTTTGATACACACAGTACAGACCACGAATGTATTTGCTACATACGATACGGTCCACGAATGTCGTTGATACACACTGTACATACCACGAATGTCTTTGATACACACTGTACATACCAAGAAGGTCTTTGATACACACTGTACAGACCACGAATGTCTTTGATACACACTATACAGACCACGAATGTTTTTGATACACATCGTACAGTCGGCGAATGTCTCTGATACAAACTGTACAGTTCAACAATGTATTATATACGCAGAGTACGGACTACGAATACCGTTGACACTCACTACATACAGTCTACGAATGTATCTGGTAAACTCAGTACATGGTACGATTGTCTTTCATACACACAGTATAGACCTCGAATGTCTTTGATACACAGTGTACATACCACGAATGTCTTTGATACACAGTGTAAAGACCACGAATGCCTTTGATACACACGGTACGGACCTAGAATGTCTTGCTTACACACATTACAGTCCACGAATGTCTTTAATACACAGTGTACAGACCACGAATGTCTTTGATACACAGTGTAAACACCACGAATGTCTTTGATACACACTGTTCAGATCACGAATGCCTTTGATACACACGGTACGGAGCTCGAATATTTTTGTTACATATTGTACAGACCACGAAGGTATTTTTTCTACACACTGTACAGACGACGAATATCTTTGATACACATATTACGGACGTCGAATGTCTTTGATACACACTGTACAGACCACGAATTGCTTTGATACATACTGTACAGACCTCGAATGGCTTTGATACTCACTGTACAGACCACAAATGGCGTTGATACACAATGTACAGACCTCGAACGTCTCTAATACAAATTGTGCAGACCATGCATAGCTTTGATACACACTGTGCAGACCTCAAACGTCTCTAATACACATTGTACAAACCTCGAACGTCTCTAATACACACTGTACAGACCACGAACGTCTCTTATACACACTATACAGACCACGAACGTCTATAATGCACACTGTACAGACCACGAACGTCTCTAAAATACACTTTACAGATCACGAACGTCTCTAATACACATTATACAGACCTCAAACGTCTCTATTACACACGGTACAAACCTCGAACGTCTCTAATACACATTGTACAGACCTCAAACGTCTCTAATACACACTGTACAGACTTCGAACGTCTTTGATATACACTGTACAGACCACGAACGTCTCTAATACACACTGTACAGACTACGAACGTCTCTAATACACACTGTACAGACCACGAACGTCTCTAATACACATTGTGCAGACCACGAATGAATAACAAGATGCTTGACAAACATACATTGTACTTTGGTTTATACTTCTTTTTCCTTCTTCTTTTTTAAATGTTAATGGTAGTAAAAAGAAATCGATCTCATTAAATCACGCTACGATACTCTACACTACTAAATAGCGGAGAGCATCAAAGCGTAATTAGGATTTGATTTTAATGAGATTGAAAGAAGATAATGATGGTCTGAGAACGTTTCAGATTATAATCTTCAGTCAACAATTGGTCGGATGGCCCCACAATCTATATTGAAATTCACTATACATTATGCCTTTGATATCGTACAGGTATAAGCATAGTGGTCTATATAAATGGATTAGAATACTAAATCTGTAATAATGATATATTGGTTCTACTACTGCTACTGCTGCTACTACTACTGCTGCTGCTGCTACTTCTGCTGCTACTGCTGCAGCTGCTGCAGCTGCTGTTGCTACTGCTGCTGCCACTGCTGCTATTACCGCTGATGCTACTGCTACTGCTGCTACTACTTCTGCTACTGCTGCTGCTACTACTACTGTTGCTGCTACTACTGCTGCTGCTACTGCGACTGCCACTACTGCTGCTCTTACTGCAGCTGTTGCTGCTACTGCTGCTGCTGCTACTGCCACTGCCGCCGCCGCCGCCGCCGCCGCCGCCGCCGCCGCCGCCACCACCACTCTACTACTACTACTACTACTACTACTACTACTACTACTACTACTACTACTACATAATAATAATAATAATAATAATAATAATAATAATAATAATAATAATAATAATAATAATAATAATATATGTTTGGTTAATCCACTGTAATTGTTTTGAAATTATTAACATAATGGTAAAACATTTGACATGTTAACAATTAGTTTGCCAGGTTGTATTCACCATACGACTCTATAACTGCCTGTGTGTGTGTGTGTAATTCGAAGTTTTAAAGTCCCTCCGCCAACTAAAACGCCTGGAGAACCCTGGTCGCTATGGGCACAATAGAGTCTGGACTTCTCTATAACTGCCTATCTGGAACAGGCTTTAAATACTTATAAATAACGAGTATATTGCCCCTCCCAAAGCCACAGTCCCGCAACTTTCCGCGAGATGATAACGGTCGAGGGTTTAACGTCGTTGCGTTGTAAACCTTCTCGCATTTCTCTGCTACGGGTTCGAATCCTACTGGGAGCTCAACTTGTAAGTGAGAAATTGTCGATTCTTACGTCTGGTGGGAGTATACAGTACTTGTTCTACCCAGGAAAAATGGGCCTCTACTACAAAATGATCGACCATCATATATGGCCTAACATGTGCTAAAATGACGTAAAACACCATTTAAACAAACAAACAAACAAAGATAACGGTTCACTTGTTATATTGTTTAACAAAATGTACGTGTTTTGTCACATATTTGTTTTTAAGACCATTCACATAAAACAAATAATGTTTCGAGATGACTGTCTGATTATATACATTTATTAAATTAAAATAACAATTGTCAAAGTTAGAGAATGACTGAACGGGACGTCTGCACTGGGACGACGCAATGTAAATAATTGATGACTTGATGCTGACAAAGTTTGATTACGTCCTTAGGGCGTCCCAGTAGCGAGATGAATGCACGATTGTCTCCATAGATGCATCCCTCATACTGTTACATTGTGACTGTAGGTACCATCATCGTTCATCGTCCTCGTTGTCATCATCATCATCGTCATTATCATAATCATCATCATCATCATCATCATCATCATCATCATCATCATCATCATCATCATCATCATCATCATCATCATCATCATCATCATCATCATCATCGTCGTCATCATCATCATCATCATCATCATCATCATCATCATCATCATCATCATCATCATCATCATCATCATCATCATCATCATCATCATCATCATCATCATCATCATCATCATCATCATCATCATCATCATCATCATCATCATCATCATCATCATCAACAACAAACAACAACAACAACAACAGCAGTATCAGAAGCAGCAGCAGTAAAATCAACAGCAGCAGCAGCAGCAGCAACCGCAACATCCTCATCATCACCAGCAACAGCAGCAGCAACCGCAACATCCTCATCATCACCAGCAACAGCAGTAGCAACCGCATCCTCCTCCTGCTCCTCATCATCAGCAGCAACCGCAACATCCTCCTCATCCTCATCAGCAGCAGCAGCACCACCACCACTACCAGCATCATCTTCATATTCATCAACATCATCATATAAATTTACAAGCTGGCTACGCATACGTTTAAACCCCTATAAACACATGTATCACCTGTACTTGATGTCTGTCTGGGACAAAATATATATTTCACACATTTATAAAACATTGATTATACCAAACAAAGTCATCACCTGTCCCTGATATCCCGCTAAACACGACCCCTTAACAACCCTCTCACATTCACAGCTTTCCCAGCTCTGTGTTTCTCACAGCTCTGGGACTCGCTAATAACGCAGTTCGCACCCGATCCGATGGCACGCGAGCTCCGGCGGACAGCTCCACATTGTCACAATGTAATATATTGTTACTGATTTTTAGCCCGCTGTGCTCTTCGCTGATCCTCATTATCGGGAACAAACATGATCATGAAGTTTTATGAAGACATGGCCGATTTCACAGTGCAAAATGATGGATAATTGTCGTGTCTTTCTCTCACGCGAGCGACTATCACAAGTTCTTCCCTCTCCTTCAATTAGTCGTTCGAAGTTTCTTCCCTTACCGGAAAAAATATATCGAGATAAAACTCATGAATATTCATTATCGAGTAGCAATGGGACAGAGGGATTCTCAGTATCCGATTGGTTGATACGTTTATCCATCGTCCCGGCAACGCAAATGCTATAATTAGGGCGAGGCGCGTGCAACAGATTTGTGTCACAAAGACGGTGTAAGGATAACAGATTACGTTGCATCCTATTGACTACAAGAATCACGACAAGCTTCTGGAACACTCAGATTGCTCCGTCGCGATCTGTCCTGTCACCATAGTATCGTGATTTCATAAAATAGGATTTCCATAATATACTTTATTCTCGGTTGTTCAGAACGGGGTTGTCACAGACAACTGCTGGAAGTGGGCATTTACAGTTTGATTTATTTCCGTGTCCTCTTGTTTGTGAATGCATATATACTTAGCATTGTTATTTAGTTTTATTATTTAAATCTAAATACATGATTGAAACACATTTAAATTGAAAGAAACTTAATTAAAAATAGATTTTCAATTATGTTGACTTTGGACAAACAAGTGATTGGAAATGACGTTGTACGGACTAACGGGATAACGGACGCCAATAAAAGAGACATGTTTGAAACTTTTCAAACTTGGGCTCTTAAGACCTATGGTGACAGTGGAAAGACAAAAACCGTCACGCGCAAAAAGTACGACAGGATTGTAAAAATACTCAACGGAGAAGAGGAGTCCTGTACGGAGAATTCTAAGTTTAGATTTTGGGTGAAAGCGAAGGGTTTCAAACTGGGACCGGCCAGCGACGGGAAGGGTGGATTACAGAATGTTATCTATGTGCCAGTTAAGCATTCGGTGAGTTTAAATGTTTATTTTCTGATTTGTTAAACTATACCGAGTCAAAAAGAAAGTGTGCATATCTTTTTTTTTTTAAAAATTAAAAAAAATGTTGTAATGACAAATTTAGCAAAACTCTAGTTTTAAAATTTACAACATGCCACAGACCTAATAACATTTATTAATGTCTGTGAAAATTGAATTGAATTGAATGTTGTTTAACGGCTCATCAACACAGTATAGGTTATTTAGAGCCGCCCTAGAGAGAGGGAAAGGATACATAGGAATCCGGGAACCGTGCCTACTCTTATTATCGGATAGATTCCTATGGTTCTTTAAGTGCTCGGAGGATAGACCGATACACGGGACCGCCCGGGTAACGTCCCCATCCGATTGGCGTCCGTCTTGCCCAAGGACGAAACTCAGTGGCACCACGGAGGATTGAACCCGGGCCTCCGGTTACAAATCCGCCGTGTACCGACTGCGCCACGCCAGCCCTGTGAAAATGGATGCAATAATAAAGTAGTGATACGTGTTAAAAGCTCATTCACTAAAATAATTTGGGTTCTTCAAAGTAAAAAAAAAACAATGTAGTATAGGTTTATTCACGAGTTCTTAAACTACCGGTGATTGAATATGCGTAAATGATTTATTTTTTATTTGGTAACTCTTAGTTCGACGCTCCTGTTTTGGGAGTTGGCCTGGCTGGTTAAAGCCGTTTATATTATGTATATAGAGATTATATTCTCGAAATCCGTATGTTACATATACTTCGTCGTAGGTAGGTTTAGAAACGGTGCAACTATGTTATAAAATGTGCCTGTTGATGGCGGTATACGGACTTTAATCTGGCATTTCTCATGAATGTCAAACTTTTAAACTTCTCAAACACAAAGCTATGCTGTTTGAGCATATTCATGATGTAAACGTTTGCTGCAATGTAATATTCGTATCTAAATGGGGTATCGTGCACATTTGAGTGCACACTTTCTTTATTGACTCACTATATTTTAGTTTATGTTATTATCTATCAATCCTTAATCAAAAACATGTTTATAAATAAAATAAAATGACAAAACCATTACACAAAAATACGTGCATAATAATTTAAAAAAAAAAAAGTTTATAAATCCAAAGTTAAATAATGGATCAAATGATAACACTCAGTTCTTTTTTTTCACACTTTAATCCAACTGTGTGACAATATGCAGCAGTGGGATTCACCCACCATTTTGAAGGTTACACAATAATTAACAACAGTTAAGTAACATCCATCTTGCTGTATTGGCACTCCTAACATAACATTATAAACAAAGAAACTCCACATGAATCAATATTTAGAACGTCCTTATAATACGGTATGTGAATTTGAATAGTACTTTAATAATTTAATAATGAAGTGAGGTTTACAGTACTTGCGATTTTAAAAATGCACAGAGATAATAAACAGCTCCGCGTTTTTATTTTTACCCACATGATATCATGCATGTAAGATAAAAACAGTGAAAAGACAAAGGCGGATAGAGAGAAGACACATACTTCTTATTAGTTAGTAAGTATTAAGTACCACTTCCGTGGCGTGCATTGCCACCAGAAAACATATTATAACTTGTGCGTTCATATTATACTGATCTATATGTAATATTCATAAATATATATATTTATGAAGTGCTTTAAACACTTGGGTGACAACTTGACACAAGATTGCTCACTCTTGTTCTTTCTCACGAAATATAACTTCCAATACTATTTTATAACGTTAAGGTCTCGACTAAGGTTAACTAGACTGCTGATTTTGAAATTTACAATAACTAGTTATTTCACGATAAAGGTATAGTAATGTTTATACTGTTAGATTGGATATTTCTTTTGAGTATCTTCTCTCCCGAATCAATGGAACACTGTATTACATGTCTTTTCATCCAACTATAGGGATACACGCCAAGCTTGATTTAAAAACAACAACAACTCGCAGCGTCTCGTTAGTTTAAAGCGAATTATGTTTTGCATACACTAACTGGTGATTATATTGCACCAATAATATATGTAAATCTATGGTAGAATAAAAACAAGAAATAACAACTCAAACTTTTATTATTATCATTGCAAGCAGGATTTGCAAGCAGGTTTAAAGTCAACATGATATTGAATTAATAAAAGTATATATACAATCAACA
Source organism: Cyrtodaria siliqua (assembly GCA_037043455.1). Taxonomy (NCBI): domain Eukaryota; kingdom Metazoa; phylum Mollusca; class Bivalvia; order Adapedonta; family Hiatellidae; genus Cyrtodaria; species Cyrtodaria siliqua. The sequence goes on along the minus strand of JAWPHD010000628.1, from coordinate 129,352 downwards.
GGAAAAGTAGCATTCAAGGACGACAGTCGAGACGTTACTTTTAATGTTTGATAAAAACCTCAACATTTCCGTGTGTTCTTTTAATGATTTTAGAGTAAAACAGCTACATACCTCCGGTATATTATTCATCTACATACATCCGGTATAGTATTCATTCAACTTTCACTCGGATACGTTTATCTTTTTTTAATGTATCAATGCAATAATGTAATCTAACATATATTTTTAAAACTTATTTACTTTATTTATCGTGTTATATACATTCAGTAATAAAAAAAGCAACACTTATGTAAGATCTTCTTTATATTGATATGTGCTATGCGACAAGTTCAGTACCTTATACAATGGCATACATTTTTTGTGCTATATACTTTCAAATACTAAACAGAGTACGAAAATAAAAGCGTATTTTTTCCCGTCGACAATAGACCCATGTGATTTGATAACCACACATTGAAAGAAATTTAATTGCTGCGTAGAGGTGGATTTAAACAAAAAAGGTAGTTATTTTCCTAAAATTGCTTCACATTGTATTGTTAATCTGTATTTTAGAAAGTGTGTTTACCGAGTACGTAAGTAAGAAAATGTGAACGTTTATAAATATAAAAGCGAAAGTGATATACTAGTTTTTGTTGGACACTAGTACACTGTTTATAGGGTTGGGTTAGTAAACCAGGGATCGTAGGTTCGATCCAGAAGTATCCACGTCTTAATATGACGTCTGCGATACCGAAATATTAAACGTCGTTCAAAGCAGTCAGTCAGGCAAGCAGACTAGGCAGGCAGGGGCAGGCAGGCAGGCAGGCAGGCAGGCAGGCAGGCAGGGCAGACTAGGCAGGCAGGCAGCCTGCCTAGGCAGGCAGGCAGGCTAGACAGGCAGGCAGGCAGGCAGACAGCCAACCAGCCAGCCCGTCAGCCAGCCAGCCAGTAAGTCTGTCAATCAATCAACCGATGAATCAAATAATCCATTAATCAATCAAATAATCCATTAATCAATTGACAAGTCAATCAGTCGATAAACAAGTGTAAAATACTACAACGTGATTCATTAAAGGGGTTTGAGATCTGAACTAATAATGGCTTCAATCAACATACGAACAAAAAAATACTCCTGAGTTGTCAAGTTTTCCAGTCAAAACCTTTTCATAAATAATAATTAAACCGACATTAATATGCGGCTTAGTTAACGCATTTCATATGCAACTTAACCTCATTGCGAGTTCTTTCTTGAATTTATATTGGCAACAATTACTCTTCGAGATCGCATCCAGTCCCCTTAAAATGGAAATATGAGGCTGTGAGATAGAGTATTTGTGTAGAATCCATACATTCAAAAAGTTCACTCGTACAAATAGTATATTTGTTGCATGGAGACTATGTAATCACAGTTGTACAGGAAACTGTCGTGCTGCAAAGCAGTCTGCGAGACGCTATTGTAGCACCGCTACATTTAGCGTAATTTTAAGATTTAGCGGTGCTACATCTGTGGATGCACACAGTCTGCAGGAAACTGTCTTTTGCTGCAAGGCACTAATTACTGGTAGCTCGTATAGTCACTACCTGGTAGTTCGCGCAGTAATTACCTGTTATGTCGTGCTGTCATTACCTGGTAGCTCGTGCATTCAGTACCTGGTAGCTCCGGCAGGCATAACCTGGTAGCTCGTGCAGTCACTACCTGGTAGCTCGTACAGTCACTAGCTGGTAGTTCGCGCAGTAATTACCTGGTAGGTAGCTCATGCAGTCATTATCTGGTAGCTCTTGCAGTCATTACCTGGTAGCTCGTGCAGTCGCTACCTGGTAGCTCGTACGTACAGTCACTACATAATAGCTCGTGCAAACATTACCTGGTAGCTAGTGAAGTGACTACCTGGTAGCTCGTGCAGTCATTACCTGGTAGCTTGTGCAGTAACTACCTGGTAGCTCATGCAGTCACTACGTGGTAGGTCGTGCAGTCACTATCTGGTATCTCGTGCAGTCACGACCTAGTAGCTCGTGCAGTGATTACATGATAACTCGTGCAGTCATTACCTGGGAGACAGTGCAAAATCACATGGTAGCTCGTGCAGTAATTAGCTGTTAGCTGTTTGAGACTCCATACATCCACACCCATACAGCATTATTTCAAAGTGCCAGTATATAGAAAGATAAATATATAGAAAATAAAGAAATAACTTAAAACATATCAAGGCATATAAGTATTAGTGGTTACTAATGTTACTTTTAAATTTTTGGATCAGAACAAATTACTTTAAAGAGACACAAGGCAGTCTTAATATATATTGTTTTAAACTCGCAGCGATCTTTTGGTTTTTCTACATAACTTGCATATATTTGCAAATCATTGATAAATGTTATTTGAATAGTTCAAATGCAAAGTGTTGTTTTCCAAATGACTCCAAATGTATTACCTAGTATTTAAAGATACAAACTCGGGTTTAAAGTCACAATGGTTAATAATTCGAGGTGCTAATTTTGATTCTTGATAAATATACTTGAAGATTACGGTGTTGACATTTGACAAGGTGATTTCTAGATTACGGTGTGTACATTTGACAAGGTGATTTCTAGATTACGGTGTGGACATCTGACAGGGTGATTTTTGTCCCATGACATTTTGGCGTAATATTTGTGCGTAATTTCTACCCAAAATGGATTTTAGAAATAACTTTCTGTCAGTTTTCTCCTATTATCCTAAAATCTACAGAACACCAAACATCAAACTCTGAACGCTGTCACTCAAAGAGAAACAAGTATGTCCGTCTTTGTGTGATTTTTTTAAGCTTACCTGAGAGGTGAGCTATTGGGATCACTCGTCCGTCTGTCCGTCCGTCGTCATTATGTTTTGATGTAAATAACTTCTCATCAGAAACGGCTTTGTCAATTATTGTCAAATAATAATAAGTACATGTACAGCGAAACCTGGTTTAAGAGACCACTCCCTGGGGAGAAAAATGGTCTTAATACAGGCAGGGACCTCATAAGTAACCTTCCTCCCAAATATAAATGCGGTCTATTAATAAAGATTTAATTAGTGTTCGACTTCTTATCAATTGTTTAGTGAAATATGTACATATACTTGATGTATACTGTACATGACCGTATTTTTGCGAATATCTGAAAATTGTATATAACTTTTATTTTATTTTATTATTTAATGTCTTTACTTATTTCAATTGTTGCAAATCTCAATATACAAAGTGTATTATCGCATTAACAAATAATAAAACAATTAGATACAGCGATAAAATGATTTATATAAACGTTTGAAACACGAAAAAGAAGTATCGTTTTAGAGCCGATTTATACACCTGTCCTCGAAGAGTCGCTACTGATTTTCATTTGAAGCAATCAATAAACGATGCATTACATTTTTATTTCAAAATTTTGTCTTCGCAATGCTAAGGTTGATATCTATCCTCGTTACAATGGTAAAGTAGATAGCTATTCTTGCTACACATATTCGATACAATGGTAAGGTTGGTAGATATACTCGATACAATGGTAAGGTTGATATCTATACTCGATACAATAGTAAGGTTGGTATTTATATTCGATACAATGGTAAGGTTGGTATATGTATTCGATACAATGGTAAGGTTGGTAGATATACTCGATACAATGGTAATGTTGGTAGATATACTCGATACAATGGTAATGTTGGTAGATAAACTCGATATAATGGTAATGTTGATAGATATACTCGATACAATTGTAATGTTGGTAGATATACTCGATACAATGGTAAGGTTGGTAAATATACTAGATACAATGGTAAGATTGGTAGAAATACTCGATACAATGGTAATGTTGGTAGATATACTCGATACAATGGTAATGTTGGTATGGTAGATATACTCGATACAATGGTAAGGTTTGTAGATATACTCGATACAATGGTAAGGTTGGTAGATATACTCGATACAATGGTAATGTTGGTAGATATACTCGATACAATTGTAATGTTGGTAGATATACTCGATACAATGGTAAGGTTGGTAAATATACTCGATACAATGGTAATGTTGGTAGATATACTCGATACAATGGTAAGGTTGGTAGATATACTCGATACAATGGTAATGTTGGTAGATATACTCGATACAATGGTAATGTTGGTAGATATACTCGATACAATTGTAATGTTGGTAGATATACTCGATACAATGGTAAGGTTGGTAGATATACTCGATACAATGGTAATGTTGGTAGATATACTCGATACAATGGTAAGGTTGGTAGATATACTCGATACAATGGTAATGTTGGTAGATATACTCGATACAATTGTAGTATTGGTAGATATACTCGATACAATGGTAAGGTTGGTAAATATACTCGATACAATGGTAAGGTTGGTAGATATACTCGATACAATGGTAATGTTGGTAGATATACTCGATACAATTGTAATGTTGGTAGATATACTCGATACAATGGTAAGGTTGGTAGATATACTCGATACAATGGTAATGTTGGTAGATATACTCGATACAATTGTAATGTTGGTAGATATACTCGATACAATGGTAAGGTTGGTAAATATACTCGATACAATGGTAATGTTGGTAGATATACTCGATACAATGGTAATGTTGGTAGATATACTCGATACAATTGTAATGTTGGTAGATATACTCGATACAGTGGTAAGGTTGGTAGATATACTCGATACAATGGTAATGTTGGTAGATATACTCGATACAATGGTAAGGTTGGTAGATATACTCGATACAATGGTAATGTTGGTAGATATACTCGATACAATTGTAGTATTGGTAGATATACTCGATACAATGGTAAGGTTGGTAAATATACTCGATACAATGGTAAGGTTGGTAGATATACTCGATACAATGGTAATGTTGGTAGATATACTCGATACAATTGTAATGTTGGTAGATATACTCGATACAATGGTAAGGTTGGTAAATATACTCGATACAATGGTAAGGTTGGTAGATATACTCGATACAATGGTAAGGTTGGTAGATATACTCGATACAATGGTAAGGTTGGCAGATATACTCGATACAATGGTAATGTTGGTAGATATACTCGATACAATAGAAAGGTCGGTATATATACTTGGTAAGGTTGGTATATCTACCCTATACAATGGTAAGGTTGGTAGATATATATCGGTATATATACTTGGTAAGATTGGTATATCTACCCTATATAATGGTAAGGTTAGTTGATATACTCGATACAATGGTAAAGTTGGTAGATATACTCGATATAATGGTAAGGTTGGTAGATATTCTCGATACAATGGTAAGATGGTATATATACTCGATACAATGGTAAGGTTGGTTGATATACTCTATATAATGGTAAGGTTGGTAGATATACTCGATACAATGGTAAGGTTGGTAGATATTCTCGATACAATGGTAAGGTCGGTATATATACTCAATACAATGTTTAGGTCGTTAGATATACACGATACAATGGTAATGTTGGTAGATATACTCGATATACTGGTAAGGTTGATAGATATACTGGATATAATGGTAAGGAAGGTATATTTACCCTATACAATGATAACGCTGGTAGATATACCCGATCAAATGGTAAGGTTGGTAGATATACTCGATATGATGGTAAGGTTGGTAGATATACTCGATACAATGGTAATGTTGGTAGATATACGCGATACAATGGTAATGTTGGTAGATATACTCGATATAATGGTAACGTTGGTCGATATACTCGATAAAATGGTAAGGTTGGTAGATATACTCGATACAATAGTAAGGTTGGTAGATATACTCGATACAATGGTAATGTTGGTAGATATACTCGATATAATGGTAATGATGGTAGATATACGCGATACAATGGTAATGTTGGTAGATATACGCGATACAATGGTAAGGTTGGTAGATATACTCGATATAATGGTAATGTTGGTAGATATACGCGATACAATGGTAATGTTGGTAGATATACTCGATACAATGGTAAGGTTGGTAGATATACTCGATATAATGGTAATGTTGGTAGATATACTCGATAAATTGGTAAGGTCGGTAGATATACTCGATACAATGGTAAGGTCGGTAGATATACTCTTTATAATGGTAAAGTTTGTAGATATACTCGATACAATGGTAAGGTTGGTAGATATAGTCGATATAATGGTAACGTTGGTAGATATACTCGATATAATAGTAAGGATGATAAGGTTGGTAGATATACTCGATACAATTGTAATGTTGGTAGATATACTCGATATAATGGTAATGTTGGTAGATATACTCGATATAATGGTAATGTTGGTAGATATACTCGATACAATTGTAACGTTGGTAGATATACTCGATATAATGGTAAGGTTGGTAGATATACTCGATATAATGGTAATGTTGGTAGATATACTCGATACAATTGTAATGTTGGTAGATATACTCGATATAATGGTAAGGTTGGTAGATATACTCGATACAATGGTAATGTTGGTAGATATACTCGATACAATGGTAATGTTGGTAGATATACTCGATATAATGGTAAGGTTGGTAGAAATACTCGATACAATGGTAATGTTGGTAGATATACTCGATATAATGGTAATGTTGGTAGATATACTCGATATAATGGTAAGATTGGTAGATATACTCGATACAATGGTAATGTTGGTAGATATACTCGATACAATGGTAATGTTAGTACATATACTCGATACAATGGTAATGTTGGTAGATATACTGGATATAATGGTAACGTTGGTATATTTGCGCTATACAATGATAACGCTGGTAGATATATCCGATGTAATGGTAAGGTTGACGGATATACTCGATAGATATACTCGATACAATGGTAAGGTTGGTAGATATACTCGATATAATGGTAACGTTGGTAGATATACTCGATACAATGATACGGTTGGTTGATATACTCGATATAATGGTAAGGTTGGTAGATATACTCGATATAATGGTAATGTTGGTAGATATACTCGATATAATGGTAATGTTGGTAGATATACGCGATATAATGGTAACGTTGGTAGATATACTCGATACAATGGTAAGTTTGGTTGATATACTCGATAAAATGGTAAGGCTGGTAGATATACTCGATATAATGGTAAGTTTGGTTGATATACTCGATATAATGGTAAGGCTGGTAAATATACTCGATAAAATGGTAAAGTTGGTTGATATACTCGATATAATGGTAAGGTCGGTAGATATACTCGATAAATGGTAAGGTTGGTAGATATACTCGATATAATGGTAAGGTCGATAGATATACTCGATAAAATGGTAAGGTTGGTAGATATACTCGATACAATGGTTAGGTTTGTAGATATACTCGATACAATGGTAAGGCTGGTAGATATACTCGATAAAATGGTAAGGTTGGTAAATATACTCGATATAATGGTAAGGTTGGTAAATATACTCGATACAGTGGTAAGGTTTGTAGATATACTCGATACAATGGTAAGGTTTGTAGATATACTAGCACCCGATACCAAACTACGGTTTGAATAGATATTCCAAATATCAAGTCTGGAAGTTGCAATAATACGGTTGATAGGTTTACCCGACACGATATACAAGTTAGATAATATTTAAAAAAAAAAATTGCAATCGTCAGATGCGATCTCACCTCTGTTATTCAAATCCCTTGTTGTGTGAGCGTGGGTAAAAATTAACATTAGTTGTACATACTAAGATAGAATAAAATGTCAATCAACTATATTTACTCTTAATTTGCAAAGTGTCATTTTCCCATTGCGGTATTAATTGCAATAACTAATGGAAAACGCATAAAACAAAAGCTTCCCCACTCCTCAAATCAGAACCGATAACACATGCTCTTGCATTAATGGTCAAACGCTTCGATGGACATTTATGTACCATTAAAAGTATACCTTTAATACGACTAAATAAATGTATTGTCTCCGGTATGTGTACATATGTTAAAACGGTTGTCGTTGATCATGCAGAATCATTGACGGGACTCGCCCCGGTATTTGTTCAAGCGCCGTTATCACCAGGTTCGTCAGCCTCACGGGACGCTTTTAGTCGCGTATAATAGTTTGAGAGGCAAATGATATGAATTTTACTGTGCGTTCCTGCGACGGCATCGATTTTAGATCGTCCATGTGGACACAATCGGATAAAAGCGCGTTTTCGTCCCGTATATTACTAATGATTCGGGCCCAGGGACCTATTTTTATATGTGTTTATTGGTGAAAAGTCCTCAATTGTGTCTGCACCTCATCACCATGGCGTGAACTTGTATTTTATTCAATTTGCTGCCAACTAACAAAATCTGGGAATATTTGTTCACCGTAGGGCAAAAACGAATGCTTCGGTGAACTTGTCCGGGATTCTCAATAATGGAGGAATGTCGTCTATATTGTGAAACTCGTGTTTCTTAAGAAAAACGTTATCTTGAAAGAAAATTAAGTGATTTCATGTAGTTTACTTACGTAGAGGATAAAAAAGTGATACTAGCATGTTAATATGTACTAAATACATTATTGCTATCCCGATCTCGACGTCTCATAAACCGAAGCAAGTCATTACATACGCATGCATGTTGCGATTCTAAGTTGTGTTGTAAACCTTTTCGCCTCTCACCACTGTGGGTTCGAATCCCACTGGGAACTAGACTTGTAAGTGAGGAAGTGTCGATTCTTACGGATGGCGGGAGGTGTACAGTACTGGTCCTACCCTGGAAAAGTGGGTGGTCTGCCTCCCACACAAAAAAAATCTATAATCTAACATGTGTGAAAATGACGTAGAAAACCACACAAACAAACAAACAAACTCTGAATATAAGCGTCAAGTACACATGCATGACATAACTATCTCTGTATATTATCTGCCTATCTGGGTACAGCATACATGCATGTTGCGATACCAACCATATGTATACATTACTTCTGCCTAGCGGAGTACAACATACATGCATGTTGCGATACCAAGCGTAGCTCTTCATTATTGGTGCCTGGAGCACAGCACATATTATGCGTGTTGCGATACCAACCATATGCGTACATTAGTACTACCTATCGGAGTACAACACATATATGCGTGTTGCGATACGAACCATATGTGTACATTAGTACTACCTATCGGGGTACAACACAGTATATGCGTGTTGCGATACCAACCATATGTGTACATTAGTACTACCTATCGGGGTACAACACAGTATATGCGTGTTGCGATACCAACCATATGTGTACATTAGTACTGCCTATCGGGGTACAACACAGTATATGCGTGTTGCGATACCAACCATATGCGTACATTAGTACTACCTATCGGAGTACAACACAGTATATGCGTGTTGCGATACCAACCATATGTGTACATTAGTACTACCTATCGGAGTACAGCATATATATGCGTGTTGCGATTCCAACCATATGTGTACATTAGTACTACCTAACGGAGTACAGCAAATATGCGTGCTGCGATACCAACTATATGTGTACCTTAGTACTGCTTATGTGGGTACAACACATAGGCGTGTTGCGATACCAACCATATGTGTACATTAGTACTACCTATCGGAGTACAACACATATGCGTGTTGCAATACCAACCATATGTGTACATTAGTAATACCTATCGGAGTACAACACATATGCGATGCGTGTTGCGATACCAACCATGTGCACATTAGTACTACCTATCGGAGTACAACACATATATGCGTGTTGCAATACCAACCATATGTGTACATTAGGACTACCTATCGGAGTACAGCATATATGCGTGTTGTTATACCAACCATATGTGTACATTAGTACTACCTATCGGAGTACAACACATATGCGTGTTGCGATACCAACCATATGTGCGCATTAGTACTGCCCATCGGGGTACAGGATAGCGTAGCTCTTCATTACTGGTGCCTATCGGAGTACAGCATATGCATGTTTTGCGTTACCACTACTGGTGCCTGTCGGAGTACGGAATGTACCAACCACATATTTACATTATAGGTGCTAGGGTTGAGGTTAGGATTAGGCGTCTGATTCTGCTCAGCCTGCACTCCGATTGAGTACAATGCTACCATACAATGTCACGCCAACTGCATTTAAAATCACGCATTAAATACACATTTTGATATACATCTTTCAATATGTTAAACCATATTCAACTTTTAAAATCCACAATATCATGCATTCGTGTTACCTGACCTGATCAACGTATTATAACATTAGCAGTTTGTTTTTGTGTATTTGGTACTTTTTTTTGTTTCGCGATAACCAGGTTTACAATTTCCCCCCATAAAGTCATTTTAACAAAAATCACATTAGCCGATCGGAACAGAAAGCACGTCTTCGGTCGGGATTCTTTCTAGCTTAACACTTAAGGAAGCCAGATAAATCCACGCTGTAATAGAGTGGTGACTTTCTCAGGATTCGCTATCCAGACCGGGGGAAATGGATAGGACACTTCAATCTTAAACTTAAAGCAGATTTACTCAGATTTCTTCTGGAAACTCCGATCTATATATGCATGTAGCTGCCGGTATAGTCACCAGTGACGAGTCTAGATCATCTGCGACGCTTGCTTGTGTTCAAGACAAACGTCTGGAACGGTAATTCTGAAAAAGGTTTGAAGTTTCGTTTCTGACTGGCTGCTACAGACGCACACCTTCTATCGAAGACATACAGAACGACAGAAAGACACTAAGTTAATAAATAAACAAAGAGGGAAACTTCATATGTATACCGACGAACTGAATGTGGATGGTCAAAACACTTTAATAAAATAATAATAATTACGGACACGTGCCTCCGATTTCAATTTTTTTCTGCACAAACGGTCTTGAGGTTTGTATTTATAATCAGGCTTCGAAGATGATCAAGACTAGGCCAAAAATAAAATTATGTTTGTTTCCCCTTCCCGACCCATGCAAAAAAGGGTTGGGTAGGTAGGTAGGTAAAATATTTTTTTTATTTCATTTCTTTTATTTGAGATCAAAACTGGAATACATGCTACCTATAAGACACATTTAAGACAAAAAAAAAAATAATAATAATTAAAAAAAAAAAAAAAAAAAAAAAAAATAAAAAATTTCGCCAGTGTCGAAAAAATAATTCGGGTCGCGGCAATTTCGGTGGGTCGGTCGGGAAGGGGAAACAAACATAATTTTATTTTTGGCCCTAGCCAGTGACAGGCGGAACACTTTCATGTTGCGATTATCATTAACGTTCTGCATGTTTGGGTGTGAATACCTATTGTCTTAACAAAATCAATATTCAATTCAAATGTGTGACCAAAAGCCGGCTAACAAGTTGCTGTTATTTTACGAGTCTCCCAATGAGTAATATAAACGTTTAGTCATGATCAAAAAACAAAGAAAATAAAATATGTCTGAGATAAACGCCATGTTTTGTGTTTTGTCCCAACTGAAAATAAAAACAACAAACAACAGTAACGACAATAATGCAGCGCACAAAGACACAAACCACCTGTAAATTGTTATCTCTTTTTAACCAACTACACGGAGTCGTTTCCGTCCACATAAAAAGGTATCCCAAATGAACGACATGGTGAGACGATACGACACGGGACCGATAATAATTACGGCTAATGGCAGGAAACGCGGCGCACAACTACCGGAAATGGCTTGATGGCACTCGTAAACAGATTTGTCCCATTAGTAAAATGTCCCATGTAAGGAGGAGTTTTAAGTGAATCAGTTTTTTGTTCAAGTGTCTCGAAATACGATAGAAGAGAAGATAAAACTGCACCAGCTTTATAGTGTTTTTTTTGTCTTTGTATATGTATGAAACCGTCATTGGTTGTTTGGGACAATTTCTTATAGAATATATTTATTGAACGTTCTGAAATTGGGTTGACCTTCTATATAGTTAAGGTTTTCAATAATATTTATATCAGGGCCATGGGAGCACACAACATGAGAGCAGACCGTGAATGAGGGTCTCCCAGGGTTTTTGGGAAAAAAAGGAACATGGCCATTTATTTTTGGGGAACAAGGGAACATTGTCTATTATTGGTAATATTTTTGGTGAACAAGGGAACATTGGAAAAATATGTTTCGGGAACAAAGCAAACTATTTTTGGGGAACAAGAGAACATTGTGTCATATTTTCAGGGGACAAGAGAACACGGACCCCACTGGGAGGGCCTCGTTAATGTATAACGCCACTTACGTGAATATTATATTTTAAAATGTTATTGGAGATAAATCCGAGATTTCTACAACAAAAAAGGTTTTACTTGAAACAACAAACGCATTTGCCGATAAAGAAGCACTCGCGATATAATTAAACCATGTTTTCCCCCTACTAACGCTGAATGGGTCTACCGTCTATGTCGTACTTGGTACCCTACAAGAGTACCAGGCAAGAGTACCACCAAAAGTACCCTGCCTCGCCGGAGTACCATAACTATAACCAAAGTAACCGTTACAGTCAATGTATTAGGAATACCTTGGTTATATTCCACAAACCATGTTTCCTCTATATTGTTCAACATTGTTTACGTGTGTTAAACAAGGACAGCATCAACTGGGAACAAAGTTAAACTATTTGCGTCTACAGGAGTATTCTCGATAAGATATTGACAACAATAATCATTGAACACATTTGCAATATTATATATTAGTTCGCATTTGTAATATATGAAGCATTCTCTCTATACATGAGTGGCTCAACACTCCAATAACCTTCATTGTTTCAAGAACTGTGTTTATGCATGTAAAGACATTTCCCATTATGTATATTTTATAAAAGTAATGGAACTGGCGCCGGTTTCACCAACATACTTAAGTATATACTTAGCTACTTAAAAACTTAAATTTAAGTTTACCTCCTAAGTTTTCTTAAGTAAGGAAAACATGTTTCACCAAACCAATTTTCTTAAGTAAAAACTTAAATTTATCTTAGTTATCAAGTGGACACATAATTTATGTTGGTGAAACACATTTCTGTTAAGTTTTACTTAGTGACTTAGTTAAGTATTTTTTTAAGTATTGAAGTAAAACTTAAGGAATTGTTGGTGAAATCGGCGCCAGGAGGCAATATTCAGTTTGTTGTTTTTTAATATCGGTAAAAAAAAACTATTTAAATAAAAGGAAAAAAGGAGTTCATGAATTTATTGATGTCCAATGAAACCATTACATCACACACTAAAAAAAAACGTACACTTCATTTAAATAACAAGAAATCATGTATGCATGCACTATTATATGGGGATATTCCAAAGGTAGAGTTTTATTTTATATTAGTGTGCATATTGTCTAAAATTCAAGTAGCTGAATCCATCTAATGATACCAGCTGAAGAAACCGCAACTATTGCCGTTATTGTTGTCGTCTGCTGTCGTCTTCTCGTCCGTTATTACTTGGTGACATTATTTTCCGCTAGTAAAATAATACACCTGAGATACCTGCCCTGTTTACATGCGAATCCCGGCTGATAAATATGAAATTCCGATATCGTATATTTCGTTTCCACGGCAACGCAAACAAGTCTTAAAATCCGATTCCCAATATGACTATATAGGATGGTTGTGATTGAAACTTTAAGCCTACCATTTTGCACTAGACTTATATTATGTAGTAAACACCGGATAAAAAGCCAGCTTTTAATCATAATGGACCATAATGGTTCAATTTCTGGCTATAATCAATGAGTATGTGCCTCCAGATAATATAAAAACAGAGCCTTGTAAAGTTTTCATAAAACCTAATTATAAACATGAACGTCATGAATAAGTATGAAGGGCTAGGGAGCCAAACACGTAGAACTGCCTTATGGGATTTAACATTCTCCTCGATTAATCCCGGGTGTGACATACGTCGTACAAATACACGATATGTCGGTGTTTTCGTATCGTGTGCACCATTCGCAACACAATTCTTGTTGTCCTATAACATTTAGAAGGGGGTTTCCTCAGATGTACAATATTCGAAACGCAATTCGGGTTGTCCTATAACATTTAGAAGTCCAACGGTTAAGAAATAGCCTGATATCGTAAATGTGCGGAGCTGCCCGCATATCTCCCGCCATACAAATGTCTGACCGAGACTGGTGCAAGTCGCAGATATGAACGCCAGGGGCGTAGCTGAGCTGAAATGCATATGTAGGCCCGACAAACTAGGGGATCGGGGGACATGTTCCCCGTCTTTCCTTTTTTGTTAACTTAGCTATGTAATGGTGCGTTTTGACGTATATCCGACAGAACACTTGTGTGGTATTTGAAGATATTATGTTTGACTAATTCGAGAATTAACATTTGCAAAGTTGAATTACCTACACTGTAAAATAAAATAAGGAACACATACTGATCCTTAACCCCACCTCCTCCGGCTTCAGTTTTTTTATTGCATTTTCGGACTTTCCACTTTTTTTCATTTTTCAAATTGATGTATAGGCCAGGGCCTATATACTGCACTAGTATTAGAATAGTTGACGAAACCATACTATACTGTACCTTGTGTGGTTGGTTGGTTGCTGTTTTGCGTGCCTTGATGTGGTACGACAGAGACAGACATACATGCGTGCATCACAAGTCATTACAATAACGCTCCTATATAAATTGTTGATACTGTCTTATGCTCTGGGAACTAAACTCAAATAATTTGTGTTGCTCTCAGAATTAAGTTAATTTAGAAAACACGGCACAGCATCGAATTTCCTCTTCTTGGAAACCCCTCTTCACGCGCCGTAAATGTATCTGCCAGTTCTATATCCCCTTTCACTGTTCACCTTGCATCTTGGCAATAATGAGAGTTGTTAGATTCTAGGACGTTGTTTATGAGTCGTTAGATCGACCATATACCTCAGGTGAACACCGTCTTCACGTTTGATTAGCCCAATCTCAGGTGCGCTTTGGCGGCGTCTAATATTTCACCGAGTAATTTGCTTTTTAATAATCTCTTGCGCTTCGATCTTTTTGCTGAAATATAGGGAATATTGTATCCAGTAATGATAGCTAGAGACAGGCGGAATAAGATAGCCTGCGAGGATAATGGGATGAAAATCGTCGTGCTGCTTTAAACTCGTTGTCAGGACAACCGTAAAATTTATGGTTCGCGAGCTTCATAGAACGCAATATATAATATACGATTTTTTTTCGCTGTAGGGCAGACTACACTATAAATCTTTCTTGTCTGTGGTTCAACTTCTTTGATTCATGGCCATACCGTTTTCACTGACTGCCCATCTTTCTGTAACTTGTATACATGTACCAATAAACGAGTCCGAATAAACATGTCTCTGTGTCGAACTTCCAGATCACTTGAGAAAAACTTCCAAATCATGTTACTCGATTGATGACGCTAGTTGTTATTACTAGACAGTTATTACACTATAGCACACTTTGAGTATAAAAGTTAATATGTATGTACGTATGTAATACTTCAGTTATAAAGGGACTAAAACACACATATTAAAACAACTTACATAATTACCTTATGTTTTATTATCGCATGCCTGAGAGTACTTTCTATCAGAAAACCACGAAAGTATACTGATATTTCGTATAGCAGCACACTTTTCAAAAAGCGTGCCGTTATACCAGATATCATACAAGGGGGCTTGGCTAGCGATACAACGTATTAGTTATTGAATATCCAACTTGGTGTTACACGCATATATCAGGGAAAATATCTCGGCTTACGCCTCGATATATTCCATGATACATGCTCGTAACACCTCGTTAGACATTCTATAGATATTCGCTTGTGCATGTGACTGAGCGGAAGGACAATGTAAATGACAGTATTGATATCTGCTAATTTTGTTGTTTGTTTGTCAAGGTTATAAATGACGGTCGTTTTTTGTTTTGTGGTGGAGGCAGACCATCCACTTTTCCTGAGTAGAACCAGTACTGTACACCTCCTTCCATCGGACACTTCCTCATTTACAAGTCGAGCTCCCAGTGGTGAGAGGCGAGACCACTCGACCACGGAAACGCTAACATTACATAATTCATCTACCAAACATTTTATATAGAAGAAATGTTCATCTGTTGATCCGTAAATCACTATCTGGAAATGTATACACGAGTGAGTGAAGTCCGTACGGAAGTCACTCGCGTGTGAGAGAAATGCGTACACAATCATATGCACATGTATTGTTTTCGGATCATATGTACCCTCAAACCAAAATTCGCTCACCATAATCGATGGACCGATTAGAGCCGATTACATTTTTAATATTACCATAGAATTAATCAAATTAATTAATGCCAAGGGAATAAACATGATACTTGTCTAGTCCCATTCGTATATCACTAGGCTGTTTCATGCCACTTATTCCCAATTTTTAATGAACTCAGAAATGCTTTGTTTAAATTCAGACCGGATGTGAATGCACCCCTCCCTTCCCCACCCATCGCATAGTATGAGATCGAATAGTTTGGCGGGCCAAATATGCGTTGCCAGTTGATCCGAGCCTTCTCTGACCTTACCAGCCCTTTTTACGATTTTGATATTTCATCTGGCTGTGTACGGTCAGAGCGGTTCCAATAATAAAAACACGGGGATCTGATATACCCTCTTTGTTTTAAGTCAATATATCTCAGAAACTATGCATTGAACATCTCAAGTGATTATCAATATATTTATTTACCAATCTGAACCGAAATATTTGTTAAATTAATCGTTTTAAGGTTGTAACGGTCAACCCTTTTCACGCGAAGTTAAACAATATTAAATTTCCTGCATTTGTTATTATTCCAGGACAAGAGTCATGTGATCGTAACCCGCGCGGCGATAAATATTTCCCGAAAATTAATACAATTTCAAAATTGCAACTAACTTTTCCTTTTGGCACTCTCTGAACAACATTCAGTTGTTTCTCTTTAAATTTTAAATCCTAAATTAATATGCTACGAGAAGAGTTTGTTCCACTCCTAAAATCCCTCCATGTGAAGTTATTTGATGAGGGCAATACGAACGCGCGAGAATATCACGTGAATTTAACAAGATTTTTTTGGTTTGTTTGCCTTGTAAACCAATCAAAATTAAGAGATTCTGTGTAATAGTTCCGAATTTACCTGGAACTTTTCCCCTGCCCGCTGATTGGTTGGCAATTGGTGTAGTCTGATCTAAAATTAAACCATACTATCAAATGCGTATTATCTGATGTGAAGTGTGTCTAACTTCTCCGATTCTGACGGACCGCCCTTGAGCGGCATGATGTCCCTTGCGGAATGATGTCCCATGGGTACATGTCCAGTGTTTACAGGAGTTTGGTCATTATAAGCTCAAACGAGTCTAAGGCTTTTGTGGGCTATAATCTCAGGTATTTTAATCGCAGTATCGCTTTACTGTGAGTATTAAAACATATTTTATATCATGCTAGTTTTAATGTTTACTCATGCAGTAAAATTAACACTTAAAAGACAAACAATTACAATAATAATATATTTGACCTTGACAATTTCATGTCAAGGTCGACAAAAATCAATGTCATATCCTATAAATATTTCTGCAGGGAATATTTTCAAGATATAAAACTTAAATTTTCGAAATTACGTTAGTGACCTCAAAATTACGTTAGTGCCCTCAAACTTACGTCTGTGACCTCGAAATTAGGTCCATTGACCTAATTTCCTTTTACATATTGAATGGTGTCCAGTCATTTAGAGTTACATATCATGATTTTCATACAAGCAAATTCGATGAATTGATATCCCCCGCCGAATGATGTATTATCCTCGAGTGGAAAAAATGTGTTCGGATTTTGTTTAATTAATATAAATCATGACCTTGAGCCTTCATAAATTCGAATATCTACTAGATATAGGTATTTTTGAAATCACATCACCATAGTAGATTTGAAAAAAATATGTACCATTTTAAAGCATTGACTTTTATAGTGGGACTAAAGGGCTGAAATGAGTGTAATATTAACAGGTGTGTACAACATAGTGATACATGTAATATACAAGAAATGTAGGATTGTATATCAGTTCTTACTTTTTAATTACCTGGCCATGTGACATTTATCAATCTGATTATTTCATCTCATTACTAGGGCTATTATCAGATGATTTTGTTATTTCAGGGGAGGGATGTATTTGGCTGGCTCAAGTCTGGCTAGCTTTAAAGTAAATAAAACTTTCTTTAATATTATCACTCAAACCAAGTTTGACATGTGACCCAGGGGCAGAACCTAATTTGACCCCAGTGTCACCATTTGAACAAACTTGATAGAGGACCATACGCTGAGTGTAAATACAAAATATGTGATTAAACTGTTGGCTCTTGCAGTTTCACAGAAGATTTTTTCAGTTGTTCCCTATATAAGTCTATGTAAAACATGTGACCCCTGGGGTGGGCCAAATTTAACCCCAGGGTCACCATTCAAATAAACTGGGTAGAGGACCATAAACTGAGTGTAAATACAAAATATTAAATCTTTGACTGTTGTAGTTTTAGAGAAGAAGATTTTTTAATGTTTTTCCTGTATAGAATGGAGTCTATGTAAAACTGCGACCCCTGAAGCGGGGTCACCATTTGAACAAAACTTGTAGAAGTTATAATAAATAAAAAATATTATACCTTTATCTCTTGTAGTTTCAGAGAAGATTTTTGAATTTCTTCCTATAGCTCTATGTAAAAATGATGCAGCAAGGGCTCCTAAGCTCCCAATTAAAGAAACAATGAACCCATGAACCAAGGTTTCTAATGAGAAATAATAATAATAATAATAATAATAATAATAATAATAATAATCAACAACATGTCCAGAATACAGTGAAGGTCGACAAAAATCAATGTCTGTGACCTCGAAATTGGTTCCTTTTACGTATTGAATGGTGTCCAGTCATTTAGTGTTACATATCATGATTTTCATACAAGCAAATTCGATGAATGATGTATTATCCTCGAGTGGAAAAAATGTGTTAGGATTTTTTTAATTAGTATAAATCATGACCTTGAGCCTTCATAAGTTCGAATATCTACTAGATTAGGTATTTTTGAAATCTCATCACCATAGTAGAAGAAATATTTTTTTTTTTTTTTTTTTTTAGAAAAATTGAACCCATGAAGCAAGGTTTCTCACGGGGAGAAAATGCCTCCAGTGAGATTTGAACTCACGAGACATTTATAAATTTAAGATTCCGAAATAAATTTGCCGCGTCACATCCCACTATTGGGATAAACATTATAATGAAGTTTACTGAAAATCAAACAAGCGGTTATTATGATATGGCTGTGGACGGACAGACTTGAGCAATTTTTATCAATTAAAGGGCAATAACTCTGGCGTTACTGGGGCGATTCCGGAAAAAATAGCCGCGTCTCATCCCACTATCGGTGTCAGACCAGTCAGGAAGTACTTCCGGGTCATAGGGTGCTGAAATAGTTCCTTGAAAGAATCCAAAGTTTCTAGTGTGCATGTGTTTTTCCCAAGATTAGTTTCTATTTCATTGTTAAAGACACATGTAGTCGTTGAAAAATCATGGATAGCATGCTTTTTAACTGCTTACTTCTCGCTGACTGATTACCACAGAGACATTATATTGAGGCCCCATCACAGTTTTTTTCTTTTCATTTTTTAGTTTTTGATATAAAATATATTGTAACTAAAAACACTAGATTGTTTATTATGGGGGAGCATATAGTCGCCGCTTATTCCGTCCACCCATGTGTGCGTCCGTGCGTCACACTTTTTGTCCGGAGCATAACTCAAAAAGTATGCTTGATTAAAGTTCGTGTGAATGATTAGGGCAGTTCATAGGAACCATAACTCTAGCTTCACTACTTTTTTAATGAGTTTCTTGCATTTGAGATTTACTAAAACATGGCAGAGAAGTAACTGATAATAGAGTATATTGTGCTAAAAATACAAAACTATTAATTGTTAACATGGATCTTTTAAGAAAATCCATCTATACATAGTTGTTGTTTTAACATATATACAAGTGCACATAAAATGCAAAACGGTTATAATTTTTACTACATTATTATTATACTCTTTATGGGACGGCCTCATCCTTTGACAAAAAACTAATAATCTCAATTTCCTTGTGCAAATGTATTTCTAACAGCGATTTACAGTTACCTATAGAAATTCTCTCTCTCCGCCCGCCCCCCCCCCCACCCCCCCCCACCCCCCCCCCACCCCCCCCCCCCCCCCCCACCCCACTCAAATACAATAGGCTCGAAATGTGTCTTTAAAGACACATTTCCCAACGCTACTTGGTCATTGAAAAAGCACGGGAAGCTTGAATATTTACAGCCAGCACGCTTCATGGCTGATCAACTCAGGTATATAAATTGAGGCCCGCTCTTAGTTTTTTTATTTGTATAGCTTTGCTATATTGAGGGTAAGAATAGCTTAGCAACACTTTGGAATTTACTTTAATGAAGAAATATATGTTCATAATTTAGCTTTTGAATACTTATCTGGTATTTCTTAATTGTTTTCAGACCAACAATCAGACCACAACACAATAAAAATACAACATTCTTTAATGTGTTATTATGTGTACTGGTCACAAACGCTTTATTGGGTGGGCCTCATAATCTGCAGAAAAATTGAATATCACTCTTTGCTCTTCCCCCCCCCCCACCCCCGTTTTGGATGTCAGTGATTTACAGTTACCAATATAAATTCCCCAACCCCCCCCCCCTTCCCCCCTCCCCACTCCCCCCCTCCCCACACACCCGCCCACACACACACACACTTTGGCTGACAGTGATTTACAGTTACCAATACAAATTCTCGCATGGTGCGAATGAATGACGCGAAATGTTGAAAAACTGAATCAGTGTTTTATTCCAGAATGGGACCGTTTGCTAGCCAAATGTGTTTAATACATAGATAAGCGAACGAATGTTGTGGAACTTGTAACTGATCTCCAAATATAGCCTATATTGCATTGTGTTCAATGGGCTGATTTTCACCGGTCTGACACCTATCAGGATAAACATTATTACCAAGTGTAATGAAAATCTAACCTGCAGTTATGAAGATATGGCTCCGGACGGACGGACAACGCCAAATTAACATCCCTCCGCCTTCGGCGGGGGATAATAATGGGTGTATATGTTTACCATTTGCAATGATGGGTTATATTGTTATAAAATCATATTATTTTTAAAAAGTTAACAATGTTACACACATTAATTCTCTGTCAACGTTCTCATTTTCTTGATTTGCGTACACTTTCTCTTTTTCGGTTAAATTATACATGTGAATTTGTAATACCCATTAACTTGCTAAATTCTAGATCATTACACACGCTGCATCCATTTAGAGATATGCGTCTGAGTTGGCTAATTGTTTCCCACACAAGATATTCATTATGACAGCAAAGGATATCTGTGTTTCATGTATTGAGAGTACAACAACTTAAATAGGAAATTGAATTGAATTGAATGTTGTTTAACGGCTCATCAACACAGTATAGGTTATTTAGAGTCGCCCCAGAGAGAGGGGAAGGATAATAGGAATCCGGGAACCGTGCCCTACTCTTATTATCGAATAGATTCCTATGGTTCTTTAACGTGCTCGGAGGATAGACCGATACACGGGACCGCCCGGTTTACGTCCCTATCCGACGGACGAGGCTAAGGAAAACACACCGACGAAACTCAGTGGCATCACGGAGGATTGAACCCGGGGCCTTCGGTTACAAATCCGCCGCGCTACCGACTGCGCCACGCCAGTCCTCAGCTTAAATATTGAGATCCTGATTTGATTTTGGGGAGTACACATTTTAACATCTTAAAACAGTGTTTAATCAGAATTTAATTGTTATCATAATTGCCTTCAACGTGCAATTAATTAGCTTTAAACGCAGACTATTCTTGCTAAAACGTAACATGAACCAGTTGAGATGACGTATTAAACGCCTTAGAACTGAAGGAATTTTGTTTGTTTGTATGGTGTTTTACGTCATTTTCAAAGCTTGCAAGGTTATATATGACGGTCGATTTTTTTGTTGTGGTTGGGGCATACCTCTTAATTTTCCTGGGTAGAACCAGTACTGTACATATCCCGACATCCGTAAGAATCGACACTTCCTCACAAGTCGAGCTCCCAGTGGGTTTCGAGCAGTGAGAGGCGAGGCGCAACGTCGATAACCCCTCGGAAACGGAGACGCTATAGAGCTGTGCAGTCCAATCAATAAATTAGAATAAAACTTTGCAAACTATGCCAAAAAATAGTTTAAATACCTGATGCGTAAACTGATTTATTATTATTTTGTATCCCATAAACACTGCCCTAAGCATAAGACAGGTAGCGTGCAGGGCCAATGTTTTTCTTATATCACATGCATTTTGTCTTTAAGGTCGCATAACATGTTAATGGTAGGCTAAGTTTCAAAAGGTTAGTTTCAAATTCTTTGATTCAATTAACGGCTGGTGACATCGGTTGATTTAATGCAAATTTGACGGTAATATTATATACGTATATTGAATACAAAGTCTGAATCATCTCCGCTAAGGTTGAAAACAAACAATGTGTGACTTTAAACAGTCCATCCATACATACGTAGTTAAAGTCAATATTTTATTAAGTAAACACATGATTTGGTGACTTCTCTCATAGAATTCGAACGAGAGTAATCGAAACCGATCTGTTATCGTCGAAGTTCGGCGATATAATATATGTTGATGTTTCGATTTCACATTTTCTTTGTAACATATTTGGATTTTAGTGTGTTCTTGAAACAACCAACGATAATGTATACGGGCATGTAATTATTGTTCCATGATTGTATTGCGTTTTATCTTCCCAATGCTACAGTCTGTCGACACGTCTCATTCAGTATACAATGGACCGATGTTATATCATCTATGACCGGTTATACTATTTTTGGGTAAATTTCCTAAATATGTATACTATTTTTGGGTAAATTTCCTAAATATGTATGTGTATTTCCAACATCCTCTTACCAACGACGGTTTACAGATCAGATATTTGCACAAACTATTTCAATTAGTGCAAAAACAGATCTTGTCGGCTGCTCTCATTAAAATGTAAATCTTGTTACCGTGGTAATGAAGCTGTTGCGTCGGATCGATACAATCTTAAATGTCCCGGCCTATTTTTATGTCCTGCTAAAGAATCGTTACTTTTTCATGCCGTAATGACTAAAGACAATGCTATCGGAATGACCCGTGTACATTCGCAAATATGAGCTGATCTCATATAACTTTATCACGAAAACCCTCCATAAAACTGAATGATTGAGAGAGAGGACATATCCCAGTCTTGGTTTGATAGAAATCTTGTTCATTTATGTTCAACACGAGATTATTTTAAACCATTATATTAACAACTTGAAGCGTAATTAAAAAAATAATACTAGTATTAATAATAATACAAACTAATCTGTCTCATAGATTGTGAACACATTATAATTATCAAAACGATGTTTATTTTTTTGACCGAATTCCGTTTTCTGTAGATAGTGTGCTTCAGTTTGCACATTGTTTTGTTATCTACTATATTACTATTGTTATCTACTATATTACTATTGTTATCTACTATATTACTATTGTTATCTACTATATTACTATTTAAAACACTGCAACGTTTTTATATATAATTATTTACAACACTGCAGTTGTTTTATTTAACTATTTATAAACAGTAGAGAGAGAGAGAGAGAGAGAGAGAGAGTTGTTTAGTTTAAATCACTTAAAGAGCAAAACAGAATGGGTTGGTTGGTGCGTGTTAGAGGGTTGGGTGGGTGCGTGATAGAGGGCTGGGTTGGTGCGTGTTAGAGGGTTGGGTGGGTGGGTGTTAGAGGGTTGGATTGGTGCGTGTTAGAGGGTTGGGTGGGTGCGTGTTAGAGGGTTGGGTGGGTGCGTGTTAGAGGGTTGGTGGACGCGTGTTAGAGGGTTGGGTGGGTGCGTGTTAGAGGGGTAGGTGCGTGTTAGAGGGTTGGATGGGTGCGTGTTAGAGGGTTGGGAGGAGTATAGGACTTTGAGGACACAAACCACAAAGCTATACGAATTATCCCATTCGATATGTGTGTAGAACAATATTGTCCTCACTATGTGTATACCCTCTTTGTCCCCGCACGGGAGATGATGATCGGCTGGGGAATGATATAAAGTTCTATGCACACGTGCATTTACACGGAATTGCACGTGTGATTTTACTGTTATATTGAGGTCAAATTTACATTAACCTGAGCGTCCAGCTGAACATTTTTTTTATTAATAATTATTGTTATTTAGGAAACCTTTGGGAACGCTGGCGTAGATTTTATTTCAGCGTTCGACCTGGGTTGGGGTTAGGGTTAGTGTAAGCATATAACTTAACGAATGTCAACTGTTGAACGCCGGACTACGAACTACGCGCTTACTTCCAACCAAGGTATTTAGGACGGGCACTTTAGGAAACAGTATTATACGATTAATCAACACTGGTCATCGAGAAATGGCACCATATGATTCATTAACTATTGTCAGCCATAAACGTCACTATAATTGTTTGCAACGTTTATAAAACTATTCTGAGGGAAAAACGTTTAGCAAGGATTTTAGATGAAATAATACTGTATACAAGATATACTGACATTTTGGGACTTTACGGACTTGACCCCTACATTCATTTATTCGTTACATCATTAAGATATTCCACTGTTATTGATGTGTGT
The DNA here is from genome assembly GCA_037043455.1 of Cyrtodaria siliqua. NCBI lineage: Eukaryota > Metazoa > Mollusca > Bivalvia > Adapedonta > Hiatellidae > Cyrtodaria > Cyrtodaria siliqua. Next base: position 104,763 of record JAWPHD010000628.1, on the reverse strand, counting down.
TTAATAAAATATTGTGTCTGTGGCAGTAGTTTCTTGATTTTACAACCCAAAAAGTTTTATTTCCAGGGTGCAACAAAAACATACCAAACTTTTTTCCCTCAGTATATTTCGATTTCGTTGAGTCCATTTTGTTTTAAATCATGCATTTTCTCTATCCTTGATAAATACACGTGAGAATTACACGCTGAAATCTCCAGATCGTTTACAACAAAAAAGCGGTCGTCTTACACAATCAAACATAAAATCATTTTCATTTCAACATCCATGAGAGTCGGTGCCAAATTGCTAATGGCCAGAAAGCCGCTTATGGGACAGCTAAGAAAGCACTTAAGTAACTTCACCGCCATGGCGGTAAGCACTCGGTATTAACGCTGACAAATGAAGACTTTGCATGGAATTACGCAGCTGTAGCAGTGTCCGAGAGAGACGGTGGCAGCGAGAAGAAAAAACAACAATTTTAAAGGGACACACGGCAATCTTGATTTTTTGAAAACTCACGGCGTCCCGTTAGTTTTTCTCTTCACTTGCGTTTGTTCAATCATTAACAGTAATTGTTAGAATAGTTCAAAGCAAATTATTTTTTACATATTACTAACTTTTTATAATAGTACATCAATAATGTGTTTAAAAATTTGGTGAAATAGTGAAGAAAATTGAAATCTCAATTTTTTATTTAATCATATGCAAGCAGTAATTGACGCAGGATAATTAAATTAAGGAGCAAATATTAATGTTTGAATAAAACTCAGAATTGCCATGTGTCCCTTTAAGATGAACGCCCAAGGGCGCCATGTACAGATATACATATATACTGAATATAAAAAAGGAACGGCTGGCTGGCTGGTATGTTGTAATTCTCTTTAATGACCGAGTTGAAAATGTACACTGTCATTTCGTTTTTTTAACTCCGAGATTGGGTGGGTAAATATCCGATGAAGGTAAATAATTGCTGGTTTTATTTAACCTTAAACTCATAATATGTTGGTATAATATGATAGGTTTTAAACCTTCATCAGTTCATGTTCGTTGTAAGCAATACTGAATTATGACTTTTTGATACTTTTTATAAAGAAATAAAAGGAATATATGTCTACAAACTGTCATAGTATGGAGGGTATGTATATATTTAGGAGGGCCAAGTGATGTAAAGGGTAGCACGCTCGACCGGTAGTCGAGAGGTACCGGGTTGAATCCCGACTGTGGCGAGGCCGACTTTTGAACGTAAACATTTTCAGTACGTTTATATCGAGCTAACCTGTGCAGATTAAAATTGTAAATTTATGCAAATATGAAAATGTATATACAGAACTAAAAATATTTAGCTTTAACAGATACATTCATAAGTTTCAGGAATGGGGAGTTATTCACAAGGTTTAGTGTACATGACTCGCCAAAAACCTTTCGTCTGGTACAAAGTTACACATTACTATTGCATATTGCGGATAATTTAACAATAATTCAGAGAATGTATACTGCTGTGATCGAGATATAGAATATCTGCCTGCAACAGTCCCAGTACCAACGTAATACATTGATAAATCTCGAAGTGTTTAGGACTGTCTTTCAACTGACCTTTTCCATACCCGTACTATAATTAAAGGAACACACGGCAATCTTGATTTTGGTAAAACTCGCGGCGTCCCCTAGTTTTTCTACATACATTGCATGTGTTCAATCATTAATATCAATTATAAAAATATTATAAAGCAAATTGTTTTTGCATATTACTAATTGTTGAATAATATATTTAAACATATGGTAGAATAATGAACTCAAAATAGAAATTGTATGCAAGCAGGGTTAAAGTCTAGATAATACTGGGTTAAAACATATCGGAAGGCTAATTTTAATGCTTGATAAAATCTTCAAGATTGTCGTGTTCCCTTTAAAGGGTGTACATCAGGCTGTTTGTCAAACTTAGAATTGACAGATAATAATATGGTCCATTCTTAAGAGTCTAAACATAATGAATGAGTCTAAAAACGCCCCGTTATTCACAAGGTAATTCATGTTGCGCAGTATAATTGCTATCCTAGGTTACGCACCACGCAGTATGATTGCTATCCTAGGTTACGCACCACGTAGTATAATTGCTATCCTAGGTTACGCACCACGCAGTATAATTGCTATCCTAGGTTACGCACCACGCAGTATAATTGCTATCCTAGGTTACGCACCACGCAGTATAATTGCTATCCTAGGTTACACACCACGGTTACTTTAAGCATGTTACCCCTAAAGCTAAGATTCCATATACGCGGTATGCGGCATGCTAATGCGAATGCGACAAAAAATGGAATGTACGCATTCGTAGAGTATTCGCACCGATCGCTCCATGAAGCGATCAAGTTTGCCGTGTACGCAGCCGCATGACAAATCGCATTCGCAGCCAGACATATGGTATCAAGATCGTGCGTCTACATGATTCCAGTTTTTTGTCGCATTCGCATGCCGCATAGCGCGTATATGGAATCTTAGCTTAATTCCATTCAACATATATGGTGAATTCAGATTTTAGACATAACCAACAGTGCCAACACATTGTTTTTGATTGATATCACAGTTTACCATGTATTGGAACATGTTAAAGGGACACACGGCAATCTTGAAGTTTTTAGCAAACATCAAAATTTTGACATTTTGACTTTAAACCTGCTTGCATGCATATCATTAAATAAAATTGTGAGTTTTTAATTTTCATCGATATTTTATGAAATGTTGAAATATATTATTGGTGCAATATTATCAAAAGTCAGTAATATACAAAAACAAATTGCTTTATACTATTCTTATAAATGATAATAATGATTGAAATAATGCATGTTATGTAGAAAAACTAACGGGACGCCACAGGTTTTCAAAAATCAAGATTGCCGTGTGTTCCTTTAAAAATGTAAGAATCTTCTAGGAAAAACATGATGAACGATGGTGGAAGCGTAGAATATATAATCTCCTAAGTTATAATTATTCGGGTTAGATTGAAATGTGTGAGTGTGCGCGTGTGTGCACATGACTATACATTATAATATGTCACTTGTGTGATTGTTGATAAATAACTGATCATTTTTAGGCGACACTAAATATTATCCTAGTTATTTGCTATCGTTTCCATACTAAATCATATCGTACGTACAGATCATCACCAAGGTAACTGAAACGGATTACAGATAATATATATATAAGGTTTCAGTGCAATATGATTTATGTATTCGGATTTTATCCGGTGCGAATAAAACAAATCCTTTCGCACCGTTACATATAATTACCGTTATCCGATGATTACCTGTAGGTCGACCATTTCTAAATTGGTATTATAGATTAACAGCGAGAACGGGTATATACTTCATAAAGAAAACATAAAGAATATTTCATAAAGAAAACATGAAGAATACATCATAAAGAGAACATAAAGAATATTTCATAAAGAAAACATGAAGAATACTTGATAAAGAAAATATAAAGAATACTTCATAAAGAAAACATGAAGAATACTTCATAAGGAAAACACGAAAATGCTTCATAAAGACAACATAAATAATAATTCACCAAGAAAACCTAAAGAATAATTCGTAAATAAAGCATGACGAATACTTCATAAAGAAAACACGAAGAATGCTTCATAAAGACAATATGAAGAATAATTCACGAAGAAAACCTAAAGAATACTTCATAAAGACATCATAAAAAATGCTTCATAAAGAAAACATAAAACGACTTCATAAAGACAACATGAAGAATACTTGATAAAGAAAACATACAGAATACTTGATAAAGAAAACAGGAAGAATACTTGATAAAGAAAGTATGAAGAATACTTGATAAAGAAAAGATAAAAAATACTTCATAAAGACAACATGAAGAATGCTTCATAAAGAAAACAAGAAGAATGCTTTATAAAAAAAACATAAAGAATACTTGATAAAGAAAAGATAAAAAATACTTCATAAAGAAAACATGAAGAATATTTCATAAAGGAAACACGAAGAATGCTTCATAAAGAGAATATGAAGAATGCATCATACAGACAACATGAAGAATGCTTCATAAAGAAAACATAAAGAATACTTGATAAAGAAAACATACAGAATACTTGATAAAGAAAACATACAGACTACTTGATAAAGAAAACATAAAGAATACTTGATAAAGAAAACATGAAGAATACTTGATAAAGAAAACAGGAAGAATATTTGATAAAGAAAGTATGAAGAATACTTGATAAAGAAAAGATAAAAAATACTTCATAAAGACAACATGAAGAATGCTTCATAAAGAAAACATAAAGAATACTTCATAAAGAAAACATAAAGAATACTTGATAAAGAAAACATACAGAATACTTGATAAAGAAAATATACAGAATACTTGATTAAGAAAACATAAAGAATACTTCATAAAGAAAACATGAAGAATACTTGATAAAGAAAACATACAGAATACTTGATAAAGAAAACATACAGAATACTTGATAAAGAAAACATAAAGAATACTTCATAAAGAAAACATGAAGAATACTTGATAAAGGAAACACGAAGAATACTTGATAAAGAAAGTATGAAGAATACTTGATAAAGAAAAGATAAAAAATACTTCATAAAGACAACATGAAGAATGCTTCATAAAGAAAACAAGAAGAATGCTTTATAAAAAAAACATAAAGAATACTTGATAAAGAAAATATACAGAATACTTGATAAAGAAAACATACAGAATACTTGATAAAGAAAACATACAGAATACTTGATAAAGAAAACATACAGAATACTTGATAAAGAAAACATACAGAATACTTGATAAAGAAAGTATGAAGAATACTTGATAAAGAAAACATAAAGAATACTTCATAAAGAAAACATAAAGAATACTTGATAAAGAAAACATACAGAATACTTGATAAAGAAAACAGGAAGAATGCTTGATAAAGAAAGTATGAAGAATACTTGATAAAGAAAAGATAAAAAATACTTCATAAAGACAACATGAAGAATGCTTCATAAAGAAAGTATGAAGAATGCTTTATAAAAAAGACATAAAGAATATTTCATAAAGGAAACACGAAGAATACTTGATAAAGAAAGTATGAAGAATACTTGATAAAGAAAAGATAAAAAATACTTCATAAAGAAAACATAAAGAATACTTTATAAAGAAAACATACAGAATACTTGATAAAGAAAACATACAGAATACTTGATAAAGAAAGTATGAAGAATACTTGATAAAGAAAACATAAAGAATACTTCATAAAGAAAACATAAAGAATACTTGATAAAGAAAACATACAGAATACTTGATAAAGAAAACATACAGAATACTTGATAAAGAAAACATACAGAATACTTGATAAAGAAAACAGGAAGAATGCTTGATAAAGAAAGTATGAAGAATACTTGATAAAGAAAAGATAAAAAATACTTCATAAAGACAACATGAAGAATGCTTCATAAAGAAAACAAGAAGAATGCTTTATAAAAAAAACATAAAGAATACTTGATAAAGAAAACATACAGAATACTTGATAAAGAAAACATAAAGAATACTTCATAAAGAAAACATGAAGAATACTTGATAAAGAAAACATACAGAATACTTGATAAAGAAAACAGGAAGAATACTTGATAAAGAAAGTATGAAGAATACTTCATAAAGAAAACATGAAGAATATTTCATAAAGGAAACACGAAGAATACTTGATAAAGAAAGTATGAAGAATACTTGATAAAGAAAACAAGAAGAATGCTTTATAAAAAAAACATAAAGAATACTTCATAAAGAAAACATAAAGAATACTTGATAAAGAAACATACAGAATACTTGATAAAGAAAACATACAGAATACTTGATAAAGAAAGAATGAAGAATACTTGATAAAGAAAACATAAAGAATACTTCATAAAGAAAACATAAAGAATACTTGATAAAGAAAACATACAGAATACTTGATAAAGAAAACATACAGAATACTTGATAAAGAAAGTATGAAGAATACTTGATAAAGAAAACATAAAGAATACTTCATAAAGAAAACATAAAGAATACTTGATAAAGAAAACATACAGAATACTTGATAAAGAAAACATACAGAATACTTGATAAAGAAAGTATGAAGAATACTTGATAAAGAAAACATAAAGAATACTTCATAAAGAAAACATAAAGAATACTTGATAAAGAAAACATACAGAATACTTGATAAAGAAAACATACAGAATACTTGATAAAGAAAACAGGAAGAATGCTTGATAAAGAAAGTATGAAGAATACTTGATAAAGAAAAGATAAAAAATACTTCATAAAGACAACATGAAGAATACTTGATAAAGAAAACAAGAAGAATGCTTTATAAAAAAAACATAAAGAATACTTCATAAAGAAAACATAAAGAATACTTGATAAAGAAAACATACAGAATACTTGATAAAGAAAACATACAGAATACTTGATAAAGAAAACATACAGAATACTTGATAAAGAAAGTATGAAGAATACTTGATAAAGAAAACATAAAGAATACTTCATAAAGAAAACATAAAGAATACTTGATAAAGAAAACATACAGAATACTTGATAAAGAAAACATACAGAATACTTGATAAAGAAAGTATGAAGAATACTTGATAAAGAAAACATAAAGAATACTTCATAAAGAAAACATAAAGAATACTTGATAAAGAAAACATACAGAATACTTGATAAAGAAAACATACAGAATACTTGATAAAGAAAGTATGAAGAATACTTGATAAAGAAAACATAAAGAATACTTCATAAAGAAAACATAAAGAATACTTGATAAAGAAAACATACAGAATACTTGATAAAGAAAACATACAGAATACTTGATAAAGAAAGTATGAAGAATACTTGATAAAGAAAACATAAAGAATACGTCATAAAGAAAACATAAAGAATACTTGATAAAGAAAACATACAGAATACTTGATAAAGAAAACATACAGAATACTTGATAAAGAAAACATACAGAATACTTGATAAAGAAAACAGGAAGAATGCTTGATAAAGAAAGTATGAAGAATACTTGATAAAGAAAAGATAAAAAATACTTCATAAAGACAACATGAAGAATGCTTCATAAAGAAAACAAGAAGAATGCTTTATAAAAAAACCATAAAGAATACTTCATAAAGAAAACATGAAGAATATTTCATAAAGGAAACACGAAGAATACTTGATAAAGAAAGTATGAAGAATACTTGATAAAGAAAAGATAAAAAATACTTCATAAAGAAAACATAAAGAATACTTTATAAAGAAAACATACAGAATACTTGATAAAGAAAACATACAGAATACTTGATAAAGAAATTATGAAGAATACTTGATAAAGAAAACATAAAGAATACTTCATAAAGAAAACATAAAGAATACTTGATAAAGAAAACATACAGAATACTTGATAAAGAAAACATACAGAATACTTGATAAAGAAAACATACAGAATACTTGATAAAAAAACCAGGAAGAATGCTTGATAAAGAAAGTATGAAGAATACTTGATAAAGAAAAGATAAAAAATACTTCATAAAGACAACATGAAGAATGCTTCATAAAGAAAACAAGAAGAATGCTTTATAAAAAAAACATAAAGAATACTTGATAAAGAAAACATACAGAATACTTGATAAAGAAAACATAAAGAATACTTCATAAAGAAAACATGAAGAATACTTGATAAAGAAAACATACAGAATACTTGATAAAAAAACAGGAAGAATACTTGATAAAGAAAGTATGAAGAATACTTCATAAAGAAAACATGAAGAATATTTCATAAAGGAAACACGAAGAATACTTGATAAAGAAAGTATGAAGAATACTTGATAAAGAAAACAAGAAGAATGCTTTATAAAAAAACCATAAAGAATACTTCATAAAGAAAACATAAAGAATACTTGATAAAGAAAACATACAGAATACTTGATAAAGAAAACATACAGAATACTTGATAAAGAAAGTATGAAGAATACTTGATAAAGAAAACATAAAGAATATTTCATAAAGAAAACATAAAGAATACTTGATAAAGAAAACATACAGAATACTTGATAAAGAAAATATACAGAATACTTGATAAAGAAAGTATGAAGAATACTTGATAAAGAAAACATAAAGAATACTTCATAAAGAAAACATAAAGAATACTTGATAAAGAAAACATACAGAATACTTGATAAAGAAAACATACAGAATACTTGATAAAGAAAACAGGAAGAATGCTTGATAAAGAAAGTATGAAGAATACTTGATAAAGAAAAGATAAAAAATACTTCATAAAGACAACATGAAGAATACTTGATAAAGAAAACAAGAAGAATGCTTTATAAAAAAAACATAAAGAATACTTCATAAAGAAAACATAAAGAATACTTGATAAAGAAAACATACAGAATACTTGATAAAGAAAACATACAGAATACTTGATAAAGAAAGTATGAAGAATACTTGATAAAGAAAACATAAAGAATACTTCATAAAGAAAACATAAAGAATACTTGATAAAGAAAACATACAGAATACTTGATAAAGAAAACAGGAAGAATGCTTGATAAAGAAAGTATGAAGAATACTTGATAAAAAAAAGATAAAAAATACTTCATAAAGAAAACATGAAGAATGCTCCATAAAGAAAACAAGAAGAATGCTTTATAAAAAAAACATAAAGAATACTTGATAAAGAAAACGTAAAGAATACTTCATAAAGAAAACATGAAGAATACTTGATAAAGAAAACATACAGAATACTTGATAAAGAAAACAGGAAGAATACTTGATAAAGAAAGTATGAAGAATACTTGATAAAGAAAAGATAAAAAATACTTCATAAAGACAACATGAAGAATGCTCCATAAAGAAAGTATGAAGAATGCTTTATAAAAAAAACATAAAGAATACTTCATAAAGAAAACATGAAGAATATTTCATAAAGGAAACACGAAGAATACTTGATAAAGAAAGTATGAAGAATACTTGATAAAGAAAAGATAAAAAATACTTCATAAAGACAACATGAAGAATGCTCCATAAAGAAAGTATGAAGAATGCTTTATAAAAAAACCATAAAGAATACTTCATAAAGAAAACATGAAGAATATTTCATAAAGAAAACATGGAGAATACTTGATAAAGAAAACATACAGAATACTTGATAAAGAAAACAGGAAGAATACTTGATAAAGAAAAGATAAAAAATACTTCATAAAGACAACATGAAGAATGCTCCATAAAGAAAGTATGAAGAATGCTTTATAAAAAAAACATAAAGAATACTTGATAAAGAAAACATAAAGAATACTTGATAAAGAAAACATACAGAATACTTGATAAAGAAAGTATGAAGAATACTTGATAAAGAAAACATACAGAATGCTTGATAAAGAAAGTATGAAGAAAACTTGATAAAGAAAAGATAAAAAATACTTCATAAAGACAACATGAAGAATGCTTCATAAAGAAAACAAGAATAATGCTTTATAAAAAAAACATAAAGAATACTTCATAAAGAAAACATAAAGAATACTTGATAAAGAAAACATGAAGAATACTTGATAAAGAAAACATACAGAATACTTGATAAAGAAAACAGGAAGAATACTTGATAAAGAAAGTATGAAGAATACTTGATAAAGAAAAGATAAAAAATACTTCATAAAGACAACATGAAGAATATTTCATAAAGGAAACACGAAGAATGCTTCATAAAGAGAATATGAAGAATGCATCATACAGACAACATGAAGAATGCTTCATAAAGAAAACATAATAGTACTTCATAAAGAAAACACGAAGAATACTTTATAAAGGAAACTCGAAGAATGCTTCATAAAGACAACATGAAAAATGCTTCATAAAGACAACATGAAAAATACTTCATAAAGAAAACATGAATAATGTTTCATAAAGACAACATAAAGAATGATTCATAAAGAAAACATGAAGAATACTTCACCAAGAAAAGATAAAAAATACTTCATAAAGAAAACATGAATAATGTTTCATAAAGACAACATGAAGAATGATTCATAAAGAAAACATGAAGAATACTTCACCAAGAAAAGATAAAGAATAATTCATAAATAAAATATAAAGAATAATTCATAAATAAAACACGAAGAATAATTCATAAATAAAACACGAAGAATATTTATAAAGATACCGAGTACTCATACAGAGTATTTCTTTAGAATACTTTATAAAACATAATTATTCATAAAGAATATATCATAAAGAACATAAACATACTTCATATAGAAAACATAAAACTACTTCATAAAGAAAACATGAAGAATACTTCATAAAGAAAACACGAAGAAAACACGAAGAATACTTCATAAAGAAAACATGAAGAATATTTCATAAAGAAAACATGAAGAATATTTAATAAAGAAAACAAAAAGAATACTCCACAAAGAAAACATATAATACTTCATAAAGAAACATAAGGAATACCTCATAAAAATATTGAGAACTCATTCATATTATTTCCTAATCATACTTTATAAAGAAGGCTTCTGCTTAAAGAATATATCGTTAAGAATACTTCATAAAAATACTTCCTAAAGGTAAAGAATACTATTTCATAAAGGATACTTCATGAAGAATATTTCAGAAATATGTCATAAATAATATTTCATTAAAAGGACTGGAGGCGATCTGGAACAGCATTTGTTGCCAATACAAATACAAGAGAAAACCCTCAGATGTGATACAATTCCATAATTATAAAATATGCACATGCATTTCATAAGCTGCGTAGTTCGGTTGAATTATTATTTATGAATATGTGAGGACTGTGAAACACGAGGACTCGGTGTATTTTTGTTGTCAAATAATCAATATCAATTAGTATACCTCACTGTAAACACTCCATGTAAAATCCCCGTACCCTGCCGGGTTGATATTTCGCGCTATCACCCTCAATGCGTCATAGCGGTGATAGCGCAAAATATCAGCTCGCTAGCTTTTTGAAAAGCTCAGTTCTAAAAATAGAAATAGATTTGTCTCAACAACAACAACACTTTTTTCTTCATATATTTGGAGCATGTGTTCGGTATAATAAAATAAATATCACATCCTCTTGAGGGTGCCATTACATTCTCGGGTTGATAATATCCACTGGCACCCTCAAGAGGATGCGATATTTACATAATAAAAGTGTAGTAACATCACATCACAAAATATTATATACGTGAAACATCAATGAGTTATGCAACAACAACTGGACGAGTCGTCGATTTTTCCCGATTTTTCCCGACCAAACTATTTTATTAACAATAATTAAATCGACATTTTATTAGGCCTAGTTTAGCGCATTGAATATGCAACTGGCATACATTATGATGGTTTTACTCGTATTTGGATTGAGATCACCTACAGTACCTTTAAGAATGTAACGTGTACCGTCTTCACTAATGTTTCAAACGGACTAATTGTTTCAGACAATATCAATTAACTTTACATATAACAATTTCCCTCAAGCTCGTTGATTCGTTATTGGTTCTAAACAAATATAATTCAAATGATTGTTATTCGTTCAAACAAAAATCACGTTTATAATCAGGTATATATCTTTAAACTCGTTTCATGCGCGTAACACGTCTAAATATGTTCACTAGTTTCAGACTGAACGTTTAGGACGTTTCATACATCAACCAGACGCAGAGTGCTCAACACCTTTGTTTCAAACCATAGAACACCAGCTGAAACCTTCTAAGATAGTATACGACCCGGTAAAGTGTAATGGAAAGTGGACTCAACAACTCTGAGAATACACTGCAACCTTGAGAGTCCCTCCTTACCATTAGCTTGAACCAAAGTCCCAGAACTACCCTATCCTGAAGTATCAAACATCAACTGCAACCCCTATAAAATAGTCTACGACCCGGTACGCTGCATTGGTTTCAGAGGACTCAAGCTACTAAACCGAAAATGAATGCAGGCATAACACTCTACGCGAACAGAAATATACAGCAATGGCGTATAGTGCTGGCAAGGCGACCCCTATACAAACATCATGAGTGTCATCAGTGCCCACGCTGCGACGTGCACGCGGTGAAGATCCAGGTGGCTGAACCCGAATTGTGTGTGTATGTGTAGTTCTAAGGTTTATAGTCCGTCCGCCAACGAACACGACAAGGTAGACCTGACGCGATGGGCACAATAGAGTCTGGACTTGCTGAACCCGAATTGAAGTTCTCGCGCCCTTTTATACTCCATGCAGAACCCGAATTGTGTGTCTGTGTCTGTGGTGTGTGTGTGTGTGAGTGTGTGTGGTTCTAAGGTTTATAGTCCCTAATTGAAGTTCTCGCGCCCTTTTATACTCCATGCAAATGGCGTCTTCCGAAACAAGGGAAGCAACTAATACAGTTCAGTCAACTTTAGAATAACTTGCAACAGCATTTTAGTTGAATATGTCAATCAGCCGCTAATAACAGAAAGAAAAAAATATACGAGGAACGTTTAAATACTAACTTATAGCTTTTGTCTCGCCTTTTCGAAGAGAACAAAAAGAAGAGACATAAGTATGCTACCGTGTTACCATTATTAACTAGCTTATGTACGCAAACGCGGGATTATGAAATAGTTGTTTGTGCCTTCATTTTTTTTCTCCGAATCATGTTGGTTTAAGTTTGGCTAAAGACATACATTGTGACTAAAGATAATGTTGGGGCTTTAACCAAGTGGGCTAAAGGTTTTAAAGGGTATCGGTGGCTACGTCAACATTCAAGTGTTTGCGTTTATGTTATGTCTAAGGTACTGTACGCGTACTTAATAATTAAAGGTTTCAAACTTTAGTTATACGAGTAATTGTATTTTACGACTCAACGTGACATTTTATATCCAAAACGTAAATAAATGTAAATCATAGACAAATGATATCGCTCTTGTACCATTTTGTATAGTATCATTTTATTTGTATAATTATTCCCATAATGTACGCCTAAAGCTTCGATATAGTTCTTACAAGAGGAATTATTCCCCGTGCAACACACGTATCAATAAGTTTGGTATTATTTTGTCCCTCACGACTGGACCTGTCACAGGGCGAGATATGAGGCATTATATCGATGTAATTCGCCAATTATTGCCGAATGAGGCACAATCAGATTGCCTGCTGTTCAATGTCAACGTCTGGCGACGACACGTTTGTATTTGACAGTTGTGCTCGAGTGTGACTCGTGACCCCTCCGATTCTGGTGAATTAATGTTAACACCATGGTGTGCTTGTACGGCTTTATAATATACGTGTTTCATATTGTTTTATTTGTATAAATACATCTGCCGCAGTATCTCTAAGTAACACTTCAATAATGTCCGACAACTCGCCATAAAGGACATAAAGCGCCATTATTTTTTACATTGGCCTGGAAAGCGACAAACAGTTAATATTTGCTCTACTTCTTTTATATATTTAATAAATTGTTTGTTTGTTTGTATGTTTTTTTACGTCATTTTCAACACATGTAAGGTTATATATGACAATCGATTTTTTGTGGTGGAGGCAGACCACTCACTTTTCCTGGGTAGAATCAGTACTGTACACATCCCGCCATCCGTAAGAATCGACACTTCCTCACTTAGAAGTCGAGCTTCCAGTGGGATTCGAACCCGCAGCGGTGAGAGGCGAAGGTTTACAACGCAACGTCGTTAACCATTCGGCCACGCAGACGCTTTAAATAAAAAGTAACTCTTCTTCAAATGTTCAACCACTTGTTCTTTTTCAAGAAAAATCACAGAAATACAACTTTTAAGTTGACTCCATCTTTTTGTTTAAATGGCTGAGGTTATATATATATATATATTATTATATAAAATAACTCTTGATATTTCGTGCCTATTTCTTTCAGTTAAAACACATTTTGCACGAGGACTCTTTAACATCTGTAGAAATTCAAAAAATACCAAATGTTGCGTTTTCAGATGTACCGAGTGTATATAATATAAATAAGATAGATCAAACATCAATAAAATCAATCAACATGCAGAAATGAATGAAACATTATAAAACAATGCATGCACCAGAACAGTCAATTAAGTGGAAATATAGGAACACCTCGAAAATCGAGATAGTTCAATCTTATTCGGCTAAAGAAGAATTCAACATGACGCTAATATGACAGAGTGGTGCCTGTCGTGCTGATTTAAGCGAAGTCGTTCGGATCGGTATCGCATGCAGTACAACACATTACACAAACACGCAAAGTTCCATAGTAATTCATAACAACTCCACAACAACAGGATGCTTGGTAAAGATATACACTTTACGAAATATCAAGAGTTTTTTAACAACCGGACATTTGTGTCGCTCTGAGATTATTGTTTTTTTACGTTATAAATAAAAATTAACCGTCAAATCGGATTGTGGATAAAAAAAGAAGAAATATAACCCCACCCATACTCTTTATATGCGTTATGTTGTATTAAGAAACCACCTTCAACACTAGGCAACGTCTCCGTGGCCGAAGGGTTAACGACGTTGCGTTGTAAACCTTCTCGCCTCTCACCGCTGCGGGTTCGAATCCCACTGGGAGCTCGACTTGTAAGTGAGGAAGTGTCGATTCTTACGGATGACGGGAGGTGAAGAGTACTGGTTCTACCCAGGAATAGTTGGTGGTCTGCCTCCACCACAAAAGAATCGACCGTCATATGTAACCTTACATGTGTTGAAAATGACGTAAAACAACATACAAATCAAATCAAATCATATGAACACTAGGCCTATGTCACCTTTCAATTGCTTTTGTTTTGGGCTCGCAGCCTAGGTATGGACCTCAGTTTATTACCGAAAGTTACCGGTTCTCTGCTTAAAAGTTGGAACTCTTAACAATAGGATAAAACGATATGACCATAACACAGTATCACTGAATATACCACTTTAAATGCATTTTTACTTGTAAATATTGTATATATTGTATTGTTGAGGGTCTCATGGTAGATTGACTAGTTTCAAATGAGTTTTCTCGTTAAATAAAGTCTGTATTATTATTATTATTATTATTATTATTATTATACACATTACAAGACAATCCTATTGTATGCACCCATCGAAAATATGGCCCAGATAATATTTCTGTTCCCGTTCCTGCCCAGGAGGCTGGCATGGCGCAGTCGGTAGCGCGGCGGATTTGTAACCGGAGTCCCCGTGTTCAATCCTCCATGGTGCCACTGAGTTTCGTCGGTGTGTTCTTGGGCAAGACACTTTCCCTCAGCCTCGTCCGTCGGATGGGGACGTAAACCTGGCGGTCCCGTGTATCGGTCTATCCTCCGAGCACGTTAAAGAACCATAGGAATCTCTTCGATAATAAGAGTAGGGCAGGTTCCCGGATTCCTATGTATCCTTCCCCTCTCTCTGGGGCGGCTCTAAATAACCTATACTGTGTTGATGAGCCGTTAAACAACATTCAGTTCAGTTCAGTTCCTGCCCAGGCAAGCCGTTCATTTTAAAAGGAAACTTCAAGTTATCATCTTTCAACTATTATTTTTTGTTTCCTCTTGAGCTAAGATAGTTGAAATGGCGTCATACGTATTATGCTCATATCATAATTTAATCCTCAACTTGAAGTACGTTTCCTTGTACGGTTAAGACTCTGCGATTGCACCGTCCGATCAAATTAGTCTCCGCTTCCTTCCTAAAAGTAAGTAGATAGTTCACCTGCCGCCTGTCTTCGAAAAAAAACTTGTGTGATCGGGACCCCCGGGAATCGACCGTCTTTCATCTTTCATCTCCTATTATTCATGCCGTACGACTCTGTCAGGCCAATTACACCGACAAATAAGTTCCATTATAGACCAATTAGAGATACAAACGCCGGCAACGCGAAGTCTGAGCGCAGGGAAAAGTGGTTTTCGGACGTTCAATTAGCAAAGTGAAAGGATGGATAGAGCGATAATTAGAGAGCCTGCAGAAATACTGAAATTATTGGGACCCAGATTAGCTAGATAATTGTACCTGGGAAGAGCTCAGGTGCGCTACTTGGATGTGTTCGACTCCGTTGATATTTTCAAAGGTGAATCCCGTTATAATGGCCATATATAGCGAATAATAAAGTAAGGGATTATGTGTTATTAAATAGACATTTGAAATAATAATTCCATTATTACAAGGTTGTATAATTAGACCATAGTCGACAGCACTCACTAGCCGACAGCACTCACTCGATATACAGTTTGTATAGACTGGAAATAAAGAGTGGGTTATAAAGAAAGTTCGTACTCAAGATGTATCTCAATTGCAACATCTTGCACAAGTTATCTTGAGTTAGCTGTAGTATTTCTACTTTATGTTATTCGCGTAGGTGGTGTCACTGTTTTGTTTGTGTAATGGGGGTACGAACAGGCTCGGTGCGAAACTTGATGATTTTCCATTTCTTCTTTATATTATTTCAATCGTTATGGAATAGTCAAAATAGAAATCAGTGATTTACTAATAGTTTAGCTCAGTTCAATGTGTCAGTTGTGGTGTGCATGTGAACGTGTTTGCATGTTTTTGCCACTGCACATGAACACTAACGCACATTTCAAAAGAAATTAAAAAAATTTCAGCGTTTAACGGAATATACACTTTCTTTCTTCATGTTAATGTTATTGTTAGTGTACAACTACACTATGCTCTGGACAACATTAAGGGGTTGCGTTTGTAAGTGTTACTTTACTTATAGGCGTTCCGCATTTTAAATATACTTACACTAGGACATTTCGTGTACAGTTCACTAATACTTTATAGTATTGTGCGTTGTACACTATGGCGATAGTTCTGCGACAGATATACTTGCACTAGGACGTCCAATGTTCACCAAACTTGCAATATGGCAACAATATACTTTCACTATTGTGTCCAGCGTACAGCATGATTGTTTTCACTAGGATGTTCAGCATTATCTAGAAAATATACTTACAATAGGGCGCTCAACTTACAATAGGCTTGCACTAGAAATGTCAGCGTACCTCCAGTAGGGTGTTCCACATACATTATACTTGTACTAGAGCATTAAGCGTACATTACCCTTGTACGTGGGCGGTCAGTGTACATTATACTTGCAATGGGGTGGTCAGCGTACGTTATACTTGCAATGGGCTGGTCAGCGTACGTTATACTTGCACTAGGGCGGTCAGCGTACATTATACTTGCACGTGGGCGGTCAGTATACATTATACTTGCACTAGGGAGGTCAGCGTACATTATACTTGCAATTGGGTGGTCAGCGTACGTTTTACTTGCACTAAGAAAGCCAGCCTACATTATACTTGCAATGTGGCGGTCAACATACAGTATCCTTGCACTAGGGCGGTCAGCGTACATTATACTTGCAATAGGGTGGTCAGCGTATGTTATACTTGCAATGGGGTGGTCAGCGTACATTATATATACTTGCAATGGGATGGTCAGCGTACGTTATACTTGCAGTGGGATGGTCAGCGTACATTATACTTGCAGTGGGGTGGTTAGCGTACATTATACTTGCAATGGGGTGGTCAGCGTACGTTATACTTGCACTAGGGCGGTCAGCGTACATTATACTTGCAATAGGGTGGTCAGCGTATGGTATACTTACAATGGGGTGGTCAGCGTACATTATATATACTTGCAATGGGATGGTCAGCGAACATTATACTTGCAGTGGGATGGTCAGCGTACATTATACTTGCAATGGGGTGGTCAGCGTACATTATACTTGCAATGGGGTGGTCAGCACCCGTTATACTTGCACTAGGGCGGTCAGCGTACATTATACTTGCACGTGGGCGGTCAGTATACATTATACTTGCAATGTGGCGGTCAGCATACATTATCCTTGCAATAGGGTGGTCAGCGTATGTTATACTTGCAATGGGGTGGTCAGCGTACATGGTATATACTTGCAATAGGATGGTCAGCGTACATTATACTTGCAGTGGGATGGTCAGCGTACATTATACTTGCAATGGGGTGGTCAGCATACGTTATACTTGCACTAAGAAAGCCAGCGTACATTATACTTGCAATGGGGTGGTCAGCGTACATTATACTTGCAATGGGGTGGTCAGCGTACATTATACTTGCAATGGGGTGGTCAACGTACGTTATACTTGCACTAAGAAAGCCAGCGTACATTATACTTGCAATGGGGTGGTCAGCGTACATTATACTTGCAATGGGGTGGTCAGCGTACATTATACTTGCAATGGGGTGGTCATCGTACGTTATAATTGCACTAAGAAAGCCAGCGTACATTATACTTGCAATGGGGTGGTCAGCGTACATTATACTTGCAATGGGGTGGTCAGCGTACATTATACTTGCAATGGGGTGGTCAGCGTACATTATACTTGCAATAGGACGATCAGCGTACACTATACTTGCAAAAAGGCGATCAGCGTACAATATACGTGCATCTGGGCGTTTATCCCACAACATATTTGCAATAAGGCGTTTACCATACACTATTCTTGCACTAGAGCATTTAACGGATGAGTTTAGATTATATTAGTAAAATCACATTAAGAAGAACTAGTTAGAAGGTGATAAAGTTTATCATATCAATAACACAAGATCATTAACACAAGTGGTAGTTATGATATAGATCTAGTTGAAGATAACACAAGTATTGTCCTGTTATGGTAAATGTACGTATTATGATAAGTGTATTGATAATATAATCATGAATTATCTCGATGATAGTCGGACAGTCCCGGATATCTTCCTTAACAACATTTATAATCGATCTTTATCGACGGACTATCTTATATGCGACCTTCCAATTATACGTTACTGATTTACTTGATTGGCCGATATCGTTCAGTGAAACTGTCCTGTTGAATTTGATTCCGTTTGCGATAAGATTAAATCAGTGATTATTTCAGTTGAAGTGTACTGTTTTAAGAGCTTTAAACGATCGACGTAGTATTTAGACAGGTCTCTCAACTTAATGGGGGTATAATAAATCAAAAACAAATCTTCTTTCGCAGAACACATCCGGGTAAGTGATCGATTAGTAGCTAAAATATTTCCTCATATTTATCCTCAAAACGCAGACTGAACCCTTTCACTGCCACTATGTGCAGGCTGATCAGGGTTTACACTGGTCGCCACTCAGTTAGAATGTTTTCCATAACACTTTATATATAACATATTAACGGAAGGTTCGAATTCAAATGTTAGTAGACGAAATTCGAAATATGGCGGCGAAAGAGTTAATAACATTATTAGATTTCTGCCCAAAAGTTAAGATTATCAGACAAAACTAAGTGTGTGTCAAGGTTAGTCTTAAAGTCGAATTGTCACAGATAACTTTGACGTTGTCGTTTCATTATAATATAATAATATTCATATATAAGCATCAATAACCATGTATTAAAGTCACACACGGCAATCTTGAACTGTTTATCAAGCATTCAAAGATCTCGATTTACTTTTCCAGTATCATTTTGACTTTAAACCTGCGAGTAGTTAATTAAAGAATATTTTGAGTTTTCATTTGCTGGTGTTATTCTCCCATAGGTTTTAATATATTATAAGTGCAATATAATGATCAACAATTGATAATATATATAAAAATTAATTTGCTTAAAACTATTCTTATAATTAATATTAATGATTTAACAAATGCCAGTTAAGTAGAAAAACTAACGGGAAACCGTGAGTTTTAATTTTTTTTCAAGATTATCGTGTGTCCCTTTAAAAAATAATGAGTTATAACATAACTATCAAGTGGTTAACGAATAAAATAAGACTTGATGTGTTTTAATTTAAATTAAAAAAATAATCCTATTTTGACCTTTGACCTATCTTCAGATTTGGACTTTATTTAAATTCCAATTTTCTTTATAAAATGTCCTTTAAGACTTAGCTGTGATGCAGAGGGAGAGTATCTCACACAATAACCATGTCGACTCACAGACACGATCGAGATTTTAAAGCGACTATATGGATGCGTCCATTTATGACTTAACGGCGTGTTGATTCTGTTCCATTTTCCCACATATTTAGGAGAAGCCCGCCTAATTGTCACTGTCATTTCGGATAGAAAATGACTGAACATCAGACCTCGGGGTCTTTTTTGTGACATCCGAGAAGGAGAAAAGCTTTCCATCTTAACGACCGATTGCCGCATGTAGTCGACTGTTGGTTCTACAGAAACGCACGCCATTTATCATTTTATTCTCTTCATTTTGTTTCATGTTATTGAGTGTTAAAAGTTAAAGTACACGTTTCCATAAATCATAAATGATATTTGGAAAGTGGTAATTATTTTCTGTGAAACGAAATACAACTTTAGAAGAAAAAAACATACACACACAATAAAACAGAACTAGTCATGCAGAAGCCTCGACAGTTTCTTAATCTACGGAGCTGTGTGTGAAGCCCCTACTGGTATGTGGCGTTGCAATGGTTAACTACTTTATGTCTGGAAACTATTTCCAAACTTTCAACACCTAAGACGAAATAATTTCGTTCTTTCTTAATACTTCAGCAGTCTGCAGAGGTTGAAACCCACCAGACGGCATCCTTTTATGGACATTTACAATTGTCGAGAATACGTATGCAACACTATATTGCTATACTTGAGTAGAACGTTTTATCACTATCGCCACTTTATCCCCCACCCCTCCCCCTCCCCCTCCCCCACGGCCCATAGGGCAAAACGTGAATACTGTAATACGTCTCTTCGAGGGTTTCCGAACGTTTGTGACAGAAAGATTGAGATTCACGCGTCAAAATCCAAGATGGCCGCCAGAAATACCGTTCTGAACGGTTTCTGGGCATTTATATTTAACATTTAATGTATATCGTTTTTAAACTTAGTGGTATTTTTAGAACACTGAATCTAGTAAAGTTCTTGAAAGTTTTAGTTCAGGAATTATCACACTGGTTGTCGTATTACGTCCAAGGTTAGTGTTTGACGTCACAATGCAAGACGGCCGTCAGCTCAAAACGGTTAAAACAGACGTTTGTACATTAATTGTTCCTATTTCTCAAGTTGTATTATTAAAGATGGAAAATGACGAGAATTCCGTTTTGAAAGTTTCTTTATTTTATATGTGTTTTTGCGGGTAAATTGATCAACTAGTATTTCTTTCTTTATATTCTTAAAATAGGAGCGATCGATCAAGAAATTGATTCAAGTTTCACGTTATATAAAGTATGCTAAAGGTTTAAAACTCACGCTCAATTAGCATGGCAACTTCAGTGGAACTATAACGAATGACGTTATGCACGTGCTTTTTTAAAATTATAATTATATATTGTTTTGCTTAATCGCGACTTTTTACAGAGTTTAATCATTGCAAGGAGTGTGTCTTTATTCGGAATATTTCGGTAATGGACGAGCTTAGACCTCGTATCGATTTTCCCGCTGAAACCTTAAAAGAAAACGGCAATTTTGGTATTTTGTTGTAGGAGTCTCGGAGAAATAAATTGACGAGATCATTTTCCATTTGGATCCTGGGTTAATTCTAAACCTATAAAGAAGTCACTCAAACCAAATAGAATAAAATCTTTTTCGCATTTTCAATGCGAGGAAAATAATTACAAAGCCAATATGATAGGGTTTGTATCTGCTTGGGATAGGGAAGAAATCCGAGAAATCCCGAGTACAGCAGATACGAGACGGACAATTAGTTGACAGTGAAGTTGATTAGAGAACTCTAATGGCCTTTATATAACCGAATGGAATTTAAATGGTGTAATTGTAACCGAATCATGTTTGGAAATCTAATGATAATGCCACTGTACTGCCACCGCCACCAGCATTGCCATCAACAACATTAAAAGCTTCATATAGTCAAACGTTTTCTGCTCCTCCTAATTGTATTTTAAGATTCATGTATGTTATCTAAGAAAATAACTCTCCCTAATCGCATAAGAAAATTCATGTATTTCGGGGCATGTTTTGTTGCATTTCATTATTAATTCCGAACATGGACACGAATAACAAGTTTAAGCCTAAAATTATCAATCAATGCAAATTTTCGCGATTTAGCTTCGGATATCCCCAAGACTCCGGTTCTATCCCAAATCAAATTATCACGGGTTTTCAGGCAGCCTGCCTCGCTAGAACACAACGTGGATATGCATAGCAATTTGCTCCGTAGTCGGCTTACACTTTTACCGTGGTCCCGGAAAACTTTGTGCGTTCTAATGAGCGGAAACAGTTTGTACTGTAATGAACCGCAAGTATTTATTTCCAACGGAATCTCTTGTAATCTCGTCTAATCTCGGACTGTTCTCATCGATCGGTGGAGGAAAAGATGAACTTTCAAGGGGGAAAATGCTTCTGTTCACAGATTCATGTCGTCAAGTCAGATGACTCGCGGGAGTTGTAATACGATACTTTAAACGGGACATTGAAGATTTCCGCAGATTTCAGTAAATGTCTACTTTATTGAAAAGCAATTTGAGGACGAAATAAGCTTAAAGAGAAATAAGCAGTTAACAAGAAAAGCAAGTAATGCAACGAATAACGAGAGAAAGGAAAGAAATTAAATGAAATGTCATATTAGGACAGCTACCTCAGAAGGAAAGTAGGTAACATATGAAATGAAATATAAACTCAAAATAACATGTTACATGTAATCTGAATCGGTTTTATTACGTCTGACACGTGTAAAAAAAGTACTAAAACTCGCCCTTTAACCCTAGCTTATCATAGGCGTAGGAACATGGGGAACATGAGAGGGGGAAATATATAACTACGTTATCAAAAGATGAAAATGTTTAGTTGCCCACTCTCCATCCCCTTCGTACGGTGTTCCGTTAGGGCCATCGTACCATCGCGTATCGACCTTTAAAAGTCGATGCGCGATGGTACGATGGTACGATGGCGATGGCACGATGGTACGATGGCGATGGCATTTTTGTTTTGCTTTGATGTACGCATGTCTAAACGGAAGGCGATGGAGCGATGGTACGATGGAGTAGGGAGCGATGCAACATCGCACATCGACTGCGATGGTGCGATGGCACGATGGTACGATGGCGATGACACGATGGTACGATGGCGATGGTACGATGGTCCATCGCTTCATCGCCATCGTACCATCGTAACATCGCCATCGTACCATCGTACCATCGCGCATCGACTTGTAAAAGGTCGATGCGCGATGGTACGATGGGCCATTGTTCCATCGTACCATCGTACCATCGCGTTTAAAGTCGATGCGCGATGGTACGATGGTACGATGGCGATGGTGCGATGGTACGATGGCGATGACGCGATGGACCATCGTATCATCGCCATCGTACCATCGCGTCATCGTACCATCGCCATCGTACCATCGTGCCATCGCCATCGTACCATCGTACCATCGCGCATCGACTTGTAAAGGTCGATACGCGATGGTACGATGGCCCTAACGGAACACCGTACCTTCGCACCCTTCCCCACACGACCCCTCATACATGAAACGCCACTGATTATAAAAACTAATCATCGACGAACGCGCTTGTCAGGGTGTCGTTCCAATGGTTCAGAAGAAAATACACATTACTTCATGGGCGGATCCAGAGGTGGGGGAGGAGGTGGGCGGAGTCGGTGCGTGCCCCGCCCCCTAAAACCTGGCCAAGTTTGAGCCTGTTTACACCTGCCATAAAAAGGCCTACGCCCCCTCCACCTCCACTCCCCCTAAAAATGGCAAAATACGATTTTTTGGAGGTATTTTCTATTTGTTAACCACCAAAAAATGTTTAGCCCCACTAACAAATGGCACACAAGTTTGTTTTTTAGCTTGTCAATTGTCAATCCATTTTTGGAAAACTTCCCCTCCCCCTAACATGAAATGAAATCCTGGATCCGCCCCTGTTAACTTTCACAACTGTCCGTGCATTCATTTTGTTTTAATATTGTACATCCGATGGTATATTGTTACGAAATTTATGAATTTCTTCCTCTATTTTTTTCAGACTGATCCTAATGTGTCGGAAAACGTTAAAGAGTACAAGCGAGTGGCGATCGTGGACGACTTCTTCGACATTATCTACGGTGTTCACGTGGAGATGGACGGTCGTGGGGGAAAACACGCGGGCCAGAAGAGAACTTACAGAGCGGTAAGGGATATATTTATCTCTTTTGAAGTCGTATATTCAGGTAGAACGCATATATAAAAATAAAACAGAATATGTAGTAGAACTGTTTGCTTACAATTGCTTTGAATACAATTGTTGTTAAGCGACACATTGGGGAATCCGGGAACCGTACCCTATATTCGTTCTATCTAATAGATTCCTAGGTTCTTTAACCCTTTCACCGCCAAATTTCAAATGTTGTCTGCTAAAATTTGAATTCAAACATTCCGGTAATATTTTATATAATTATACAATGTTATGGGAAACAACACTGAGTGGCGAACAGTGTAAACCATGATCAGCCTGCACATAGTATGCATGTTACTCTGGGTCTACACTGCTGGTAGTAAAATCAATGTTTTAGACTGTGGCAGCGAGAGTATTAACGTACTCGGAGGATAGACTCCGGTGCAATGAGCCATCCGTTTTACGACCCCATCCGACGGACGAGTCTATGGGAAGTGTCTTGCCTAAAGACAAACAGAAATAACACAGTGGCGTCAGTGAAGTTTAAATCTGCGGGTTCAGAGTCGAACGTGCTATACACTAGAGCCCCGTAGCCCCTACCGTTTACAGAAAAACGCAGGCGTGTAAACGTTTGTTAAATGATGTGATCTTCTGCACTACAATTTAAGTTTTAGTTCTTACAACGAGTATTAATTTGTCTACACGAAATCTGACGCTATTGTAAGGTCAACAAAATATATCGATAGTTGCAAGTGTTTGAGACTGGAAGTTATAAATGGTAAACGTACAAGGACAAACCGCGTTTGCCTGGTTCCCTGGTGTATTCCGATACCCTACGGGAGCAGTTAATTGCGATCAGTGCCGATATGACGACTTTGCATTCTGAGCACATCAAAAATAGTGCATGCCATCCGATAACATGTCAGATAAAGCTGTGACTGCAGTCTCACATTCATGATTAGTTTTCACACCCCTGAAATAGTTCTGCAGGACACTGGCTGGAATATCGGCTGGTAGTAAACCAGTCAATACAAAATCGCAGCTTCACGCCCTGTATATGACACTTTTTAGCTACACCTTGCTCGCAGGTGTCCGAGAAACCATTTAGGACGCCGTTTTCGTTTCCATAGCAACGGTTAAATGTAATTAACTAAGAATGCAGTCTGCTCTGAAGCCATACATTTATTGTAATACTATTACAGTATTAATATCTATACATATGCTTTTAAGTCAGTCCTTTAGATATATTAACATTGTGAAAGGGAAAACGAAATCATGTCAATTTTTCTCTAATAAAAAACATGTAGGTATTTCCCAGTTCAAAGACAACATAATTACGTTACGGTCTGAATTTCCGCATTACATGCAGAGCCGGTGCCTGGATTTTAAATTTGTGGGATTTAACTTTTGAAAATAAAAAATGTTCTTCCTTAAAACACATAGATACATAATTATATACATTAAGAAGTTATATACTTACAGAATCGTCTAGAGCCTCTATAGTTAAATATAAAGGTTCAATTCCTTTCAGGGTTATAGTTAAATATAAAGGTTCCTTTCAGGGTAAATCTACCGCAAGCGTTCACCTATTCATAAATGAACCGCCATTTTCTTTGGTCCATCCGAGGACACATTCTTTTGAACGGGATGTTATCTCCGACGTACAGTTATTTTAAACAGACACCAGTACCTTCCTTGTACCATCATTATGTCCTTTTCCTCAATGGTCGCCTGTTTTAAAAAGACGCCGTCTTTTAAACCTTATCTGTTTTATATCTTCGCCTTCAGATTGCCGAGACGTATTCATTCCTACCACGTGAGGCAGTGACAAGATTCCTGATGGCGTGTACCGACTGTCAGAAGCGCATGCATATCGGCTCGGACACGCCAACAAAACATAATAACAACAACGACGAAAAACACATGGTACCCCGGATCACTAACTTGACAGTGGACCATCCACATATCATTGATTTCAGGTACATGCATTTAATAATAATATAAGGCTACTGTTACGAGTGGGCCCGAGTGTAAAATAAGTAAACGTGAGTCTCGTCATCCAACAATTTGCGGATTGTATTGTTCAATCAGTCTCTTGATGTGAATTGAATTGGGTTTACACAAAAAGGTTAGCTTTCGCCAACAGGAATAAACATTCCAGGTCCGCCCTCCAGTTACATCGAGATAAGAAAATATGCAGAATGGACCTGAAACCTTCTCATATGCCGAACTGCATGTTTGCTGCAAATTATGTGATATATTATTATTTTTTTCCATGTCTCAGCTTGCACCCGAAACAAGAATACCGATAACGACCTTTAATGAACATGAAACAAATGGCATGAATTCTTGGGGATTTTACCCCTCTGTCTGGATAAGCAATGGCGCTATTCTTGCACGGAACTGACCACACGAGGGAGAGGGAGAGGATTTAGAATAATCCGGGACCAACAATCTTTCTACTGCCCGGTACATGGTACCGCCAGTTAAACAATGCCAATTCGGAAATGTTACTGTACTGGAGTTAAAAGTTTAAGTTTCCATTGTGAATAAAGCTGTTTGCAACAAAGATAATTATTATATCCAATCGCTATTGACTCTTCCACTTTTTTTTCCTTTTTTTTTCAACAAACCTGGCTTTATTTAATATCGTTGTTTTTATATTTTTCAGTGTGCCTATAACTCAAACATATCTTAATCACATGAGGAGTAATGGTTATCTCCCTTTACATGGATATATGGACGATGAGGTTAGTTTATATTGATTGCTTCCTTTTTTCTTTCTTTTCTTTCTTTCTTTTCTTTCTTTCTTTCTTTCTTTCTTTCTTTATTTCTTTACTTTTTTTCTTTTCTTACTTTTCTTTCTTTTCTTTTCTTTCTTTCTTTCTTTTTGCGCGAATTGCTTTATCTTCTTGAGATTTTTATTTGAATGTTTTTCCCCCACTGTTCTTTCAATTTTTATGAATTATATTAGTTAGAAGTCTGTCGAGTACATTAAATCGATTGCGACGTACTAACAAACAAACACGCACGCCCCTCGCCAACATCCCACGCCCCTCGCCAACACCCCCACGCATCGCTACCTCTCACACTCGAACAAACACACACGGATGGCGACGCTGTGTAAATGGTCAGCAAGAAAGCGCTTAATGATCCAGAGTTCGTGAGATCGAACCCCAGCCATGGAAGCGCTTAATGATCCAGAGTTCGTGAGATCGAACCCCAGCCATGGTCGTTTCAATGCTATTTAAAGTATTTCCACCCACATGCAAGTGCCGGATACTACTGTGATATGCTCTAACGAATGACGGGACTATAAAACCTAGGAATGGACACACACATCGTGCCCGAAGCCAGCCATGAAACATATGTATAACCGAGGCAAATCCTTCCTATTGCGGTCTGAGGACATTTACACCGGGAAAAAAATATTGGTTTCTGTATTAGATTTCCTGCATTTTCTTGCATTCCTGGGTCAGATTTTCAGTTTTAAAATCAAATATATTCATGTCTATTCTAATGGTTTTATTTGATATTCCATTAAACTGACTACTTCTATGGTTGGTACCTTCCCAACATTTTACCGAGGCATCTGCCTCGCATAGTTGTCAAGGCGCAATGGAAGTCAAGATTGAGATTGGGCCCAATGGGTGATTGCCCCTTGGTTAGAGGGTCAGTGGGGTGAAGTCCACTGAAGCCCGTGACGGTCAGCTGTTGATTTTCATGAATTTTAGTTTAGATGTATATTCGTAATACTGGTTATCATGCAATTTTCTGCCTAATAAAGCAATTTTGCTTTATTAGGCAATGACCAATAGAGCAAATCAATGCGGAATCCCGCAGCGTTTATTGTACGTAAGGTTATCTGACGTCATGCACGTAACGTTGCCTGAAGTCATAAAACAAACAACAACAACAACATGGCGGCGTCCTCGATAGGAGTAACATTCTGAGAAATAGGTAATAATAGTAATTCATACAAAAAATGTGGATAATCTACATGATAAATATAATATTATGTCAGTGCCTTTTACTATCAAGTTTATTAGGCGAGGCTTAGAAAACGAAGAATGGCGAGGCTTAGAAAACGAAGAATGGCGAGGCTCTGCCGAACCAATTTTCGTTTTCGTGCCGAGCCTAATAAACTTGATAGTAAAAGGCACTGACATAATATTCTCTATTTTTATATGATCACATGTATTCATTAAATCACACAATATACGGAGGTAACCTGAAATCCTGGTTAAAACTATATTAAATTTAGTAACGATTTTTGGTATAAAATATACTAACTTTTATTACAAAATTCACAAACAAACAAAATGTTGGTCAACATTTTCAGAATGAGTGGGAAGTTAAAATGTATGCGCGTGAGCGTGATTTGACACAAAAGCGTGTGTCTCCAATACGTGAGACTTGACATACATGGCCTCGGTGTGTCTCCAATACGTGAGACTTGACATACATGGCCTCGGTGTGTCTCCAATACGTGAGACTTGACATACATGGCCTCGGTGTGTCTCTAATACGTGAGACTTGACATACATGGCCTCGGTGTGTCTCCAATACGTGAGACTTGACATACATGGCCTCGGTGTGTCTCCAATACGTGAGACTTGACATACATGGCCTCGGTGTGTCTCAGCGAAGCTACGGGCCTTCACATAATTTATGACCTATTTTCCGCCGAAGTGTTGTGTTATGCACGTCTGTTTTGTGGTCTAGCAGTGAAAACAACAAAAGGAAGTCGAGGGATATCTATGACTGAGTGTATTCCGTATATCAATATCGTAACTTGCAAATTTTAATTGTTTGAATAAATCATAGACGGCGGACTTCCAACCAGATTTTGCTGTTATGATTGTATATACATTACCTACCTTTTTGAGTAACCATTGGACTGGTTAAAATTTAACATGTCTTCCTAGTTTTGAAAGGTAAATTATTGCTTTCATCTTTAAACTCAACTTTAATTCAATCAGAACTATTCCCAAATTATTGCCGCTTACGTCCTTTTTAATAAACTTTAATATTGCATTTTAACAGCACTTAAAGGGGGATAACATGAAATAAGAAAAAATAAAATACCCATAAAGATCTAGTTCGGCATTTTACGTATTTAGGCACTTAGTGATAACGCCAAATTATGAAGATGTGTGTACTCACTATTGCCTGTCAACTGACAGGTTATTAATTATAATTAGTGGAAGTTAGTCATTTAAAATTGTAAAAAAAAGTCATTTTATATTGAAAACGCGTCATTGACCTGCGTAGTGTACGACCTCCCTCTACTAGGAAGTTTGTCTTTAATAAAGGCAAATTAGTATAAGATCTTAGTTTAAAAATAAGTAAAAATATATATTTAAACGTTATCTACATTAAGAATTCAATAAATCACTATTACATTTCTTTGACAGTAGTTATCAATGAATAGACCAAATAATCAACATCAACTTACCTCCCTTTATTGAATATTGTTTATTTTAATATAATGCTAAATGTGTCATTTTGAAAACTATACGTTTCTTTAGTTATATTAGTTTGTGAGTTACAGTGAATCAGGTATCAACATTTTGTGAATTTCAATTTGATATTTAAACTATTGACCAGACGCAAGCTTTTTAAAACCTATTATAAATATTACCACTTCCGACAAATACTTCCTACAAGTCCAGACTCTATTGTGCCCATCGCGTCAGGTATACCTTGACGTGTTCGTTGGCGGAGGGACTATAAACCTTAGAATTACACACACACACAAAAATACTTCTTACAAATCCATCTTAAGTGCAGACATAATGCCGGGTCAACGTGGGATTCTTCACGGGGGCCCAAATGGTAGAGACACTCTAATCCTTAGAACAACAACAACCAAATCCATCTTACCAAGTCCAAACTCTATTGTGCCCATCGCGTCAGGTATACCTTGACGTGTACGTTGGCGGGCGGACTTTCCTTAGAACTACAGACACACACACACACACACAAATCAATCTTACGGAAGCATTGTGTTGTAGTGGTTATAGCGTCTGCCTTGCATTCGGGAGGTCGTGGGTTCGAGTCCCCTGACCGCGACATACCAAAGACTTTAAAAATGGAGTAGTCACTTGTAACCCTTGCCTGACGAGCAAATAATGGGTAGTGCTGCGACTGATTGACCAGTGGTATTCCAGTGTGGCAGCACTATAAAGAAACCATTGAGTTCGCTGCTTCAAGTAGACATATCATCACATAACACAACAACACACAGATAAAAGTCCAGACATTGTGCCTATAATCGTCAGGTAGGACGCCTGTCGTAGGTGGAGGGACTATAATCCTTAGAAATACACACACACACACAAATCCATCTTCCGCAACACAATTGCCCACCTAGATCTTCACCGCGTGCACGTCGCAGAGTGGGCACTGTCAGCAAACATGTAGGATTGACCTATTGGGTCGATCCTTGCCGGAGGGGCCGGAACCGTTTTTATTTGCAAATAGACTGAATAGGTATAGGACAGACTTGTCTGCAGCATTAACGGAATGTTTGCTGATTGACTGAGAGTGAAGATGTCTCCTGCGTTCCATCACAGCACACATCATCTGACGTCCACAGATCCCGGAAGTCTTGTCCGCGGGCCGGAAGGAGTAGTGACCCGTTCGGCCTACATTCGACAACCAAGGGGGAAGGACGTCGGGCGGTGTGTGCGGCGCAGGGGTCATACTGTGATGGATGTGGCCCCAAACAGAGAGCCCGACCTGTAGCGGATGTAGGATCACCACCTTAGCGGATGTAGACCACCTCGCCAGACCACTTCACCGCCACAGCGAAACTACACAGAGCAGCAGCGACACAACACTACACATTTACAAGAGAAGCGACTACACTACACAGCAGCACCAGATCAACCTACACACTCATCTAGAAAAGACCAGACTCTATTGTGCCCATCGCGGCAGGGATACATTGTCGTGTTAGTTGGCGGACGGTCTATAAACCTTAGAACTACACACACACACACGCACAAATCCATCTTCCGCAAAGTAGCGCCGTGGTGTAGTGGTTAGCATTGCGGCTTAGTAACCCAGGGATCGTCCGTACATCCACCGGTCCCTGCTTAATGTCTCACTGGCACCACGGAGATCCGCCGGGTTGGGACGCAACCCGGGCAGTCCCATGTATCGGAGTCGTACCATTAGAACACTTTAAAGACCCTCGATAGTAAGAATAGGGCCGTTTATAATTAAACGTTGTTTTTTATTTCTTGATGGTTAGAATCTCGGACTTCTTTTCTTGCATACCGGACAAGGATATCCGTCATTTTACCGGGGCTAGCTATTTCCATCTCAACCTAGGGTCGAGATAAAATTCACGCGCGCCGACATCCGGTATGCAGGAAAACATGCAAAACGTTAGTAGCTGGCGGCGTCAACCCACAACATGTCTCTGATATGCAAGAAAAAGAAACTATCATGGGTATTCGGTTCAGATAGGGAATTCCAACCCTCGGCATAAGTGTTTTAATCGGAACCTCGGCAGAGCCTCGGTTCCGATAAAACACTTATACCTCGCTGCCGAGGTTCCGATTAAAACACTTATACCTCGGGCTGGAATTCCCTATCTTCACCGGATACCCGTGATAGATTCTTATATTCCCACATCGCTGTGGTTTCGACCCGTCATGGGACCATAAATCTTATGTGAGGAAGCTATCCAGCTGTCTTACGGAACGTCGGTGGTTCTACCCAAGTGCTCACCCGTGCACGAAAATTGCCCGGAGCGGCACATGAGGTATTCCTCCACCAATAAAAGCTGGAAAGTTGCCATATAACCTTACCTGTTGGTGCAACTATTAAAACCAATTCAATTGATTCATGAACGACGCAACACTATTACATGAAAATGAAGGGCGTTCACTCTGCAATGACAAACTAAATTCAACATAGAAGATGTATTTCCCTTGTATTTTAACTCTCTGAATGAAGCATGAATGAATGAATGAATGTGTCAATCAGTCGATCGATCAATCAATCAATCAATCACTCAATCAATCAATCAATCAATCAATCATTCAAAATCCCACCCATCCGCACTCGCAAATAACTAAGATGTTTTATGTATATAAAAAGCAAGACCATAAATTATTTTATTTATTGATTTTTATTTAGAGTCAAGCATAAAAGAAATAGACCCATTTAAGTTTTGACATCTGGATATCGTATAAAAAAGACGGCAAACAAAGCGCCGATGCCATTTTTTTGTAACTATGGTAACAATCTACTTAATAGTTTATTGGTATTACTATATAAAAGTGCGTGGAAGGTTGAACGAAACAATGGTATCACTACGACACATGATAAATTAAAGTTATATTGAACGTGTTTCGAAAACATCTTTAGCGACGTGTATTAATGAGGTCATACTTACAATATATACTGAAAGGAAAAAGAAACGCGACACGAGAATTTCCGCTATATATTGTATATACTGCACACTTAATTCTATATATATTCCAAGGAAATCCCAGGATGTTTTGGGGGAAAAGTTGCAGTTAGTAAGAGAAAGGTCACAACTGTGATGTTGTAGACGTTTTAATCACAGTACACGTTGTAACAAGAAATTTATAAATGTTAAGTTCCTCTTTGAAAAACTGAGCCAGTTTAGTACTGTATTTAACGTAAAAAGTTTGCAAAAGTTTGCATCCTAAGTTTGCTCACCTGCTTGAACCAAACGCGTACTCTGTCAATAATGAAACGTTCAGGAATACTATTTGCAGTGTTACGTGATGGTTTAGTATTTTTTCCGAAAGGAAAGATCTTACGTAGTCATGTACCATTCGAGTAACAGCAGCATATTGTACATGCAATATATAGCGGAAATTCCCGTGTCGCGTTTCTTTTTCCTTTCAGAATATTTTAAAGATACACTCGCTTTAAAGTGACGAGCTTCTGTATAAAGGGGTTAATTTAAAAGAGCATGCACCTCTAACATTACACGTTGATGCATACTTGTATAAGACAGGTGAGAACCGGCAACCTGTACTTAGAGAACTGGATAAGTTGGCTGAATGGTGTTTTACGTCAGTTTAGCACATTTTAGGCTATGCGTGACGATCGACGCATCGTCTTTACCGTCCCGCTGTTGAGAAAGGGAACCAGTAATGACATAATTTTACATGTTTTTCTATATTGACCATATTGGCTATAATTAAAATTAATCGGTTCGCATGGTGTTTACTTTATCACATAATAAGATGCAAATGTGTGTGACCATACATGAGTTCTCATTTTTTTATTCAACGGTACGCAAGATTAACATTAACAACAAATACAACAAATGGGGATTTTCGGCGAAATATATATTTTTGAACGAAATAGGAAAACGAATTTGTATGCCAAATTATTTGATAACGTCGAACTTTTGCGATTTTCCTCCTTTTGTATACATTATGGTTACAAAACTAACGAATATTTTAAAGTGACGGATCTAGGATCTAGTGGTCGGGTGACGTTGGGGTGGTTTTTGTGGGGGGGGGGGGGGGGGGGGGGGGGGGTTGGAGGGGTGGGGGAGGGGGGGGGGGGGAACAGTGGGCCGGAACTCTGTAAGATTTGACAAAAATCAATAAAACGGATGGAGATTTTCTTTGATTATAAAAGCCGGACCAAATCATTTTTATTTGTATGTATGGTGTTTTACGTCATTTTCAACACGTGTAAGGTTATATACGACGGTCGATCGTTTTTTGGCGGTGGAGGCAGACCACCCACCTTTCCTGGGTATCCCTATATCCGCTCAAGACGAAATATTACCAACATCAAATATAACTTGGTCAGCTATAAATTATTATGGACGCTGTAAATCTCCGAGATATTCAAAGTGGTTTAGTAACAATGTTGCGGAGACTGTACTATATTCTGAAGCCAGACCAATTATTCAATACAATTTTGACCAAAGCCAACATGTTACCCTCTGTGATATTGATTTTGATACACAAGAGGGCGCTTTGTGGTCGAGTGTTTCTGAAGTAACCTGGTGTTATCGACCCGGCACTTTGTGTTCGTCTTGGTACTTTGATTTATTGATTTGAACAACACACGTGGACCAATTTGGTTTTGGTAAACTTAGATCGATATTTTTATTGCAGTTGTTGTGGTTGGGTGAGATATTACCTCTGTAGTAATGTTTAACAGAGCCAAAACTATATGCTAATGTAGAGGTGAAGCGTTGCCAGGGCCTTAACATGATGCAGTTCTGCATACCACACCATTAATTTGAATAGTTTATTTTGTATCTGTTTTACTTTTATAAGAATTGTGTTCTTACTACTGTGTATGTCCCCATCATATATGGGTGGTGGTGTATATTATGTTGCCATTGTCTGTTCGTACGTACGTACGTCATACTTTCGAATGTAGTCCACTGAGTCACAATGTTTTTGTAAGTGAGGAGGTGTCGATTCTTACGGATGGCGGGAGGTGTACAGTACTGGTTCAGGAAAAGTGGGTGGTCTGCCTCCACCACAAAATATCGCCCGGCATATATAACCTTACATGAGTTGAAAATGACGTAAGACACCATACACACAAACAAACAAACAGATAAACAAACACAATGTTTTGTTCGGACTTCGACTCCTTTAACTTCTCAACATATTTTGGCGATACTTGGCAGGAAGTATCAGCATGACTTTCAGTTGCGCACACAGCGCTTTTTTTTCTACATTTTGGGAACATAACCCATACCCTCAAAATTGGGAATTTTAGCGCCATTTTTCATAAAATTGGGAAACAAAACAGTCAAACATTTATTTCATAATTGTATCTTTCATACTGTTTACAGTACAACAAGATCGACAGAGGCATTTAAAAGCATTTCATATTTAATACTTGTCCCATTTTTGCTACTTTTCAGTATTCTTTCTTTTTCTTCTTTCAATTGGGAATTTTCTTCTCAAAATTGGGAAAAAAGTTATGTTTTGTCATTGGGAATATGACCCAATAGCGGCTATAAAAACAGCCAAAAAAAAGCCCTGTCACATATCGCGCGGATCTGGTCCAGTGACATTTGGTCCTTATTACAGATGATAGTCTACTGCGATGGGAATTCGTGTTCATAGACACATGTGTAGCTATAATGTGGCGGCTCCTTAGTCGTATCGCCCCACTGCCCGTTACGGCACATGTGAGTCTGGATGTTGTGCCTGTGTATTTTATGGGGCATATTATGGGACGACCTCGGGTTTACATCTCACTGAAATGCCTTATCAGGTAGGACTGCTTTAACGTATACAATTTGATCCAGCTTGGGCGCGATATAAGGACTTTTTTTTATCAGTAAGCCGTCATGCAAACGATAACATTGCTGCGCCACTACTTAGATCTCCCTACCCTCTCCCCCTCTCCACGCCACACTGCAAACCCCACTTGTAATATAACATTTGCACTCATCAACTCAAATTAGTTTGAATTCTTAAAATATGTAACAGTCCATAGAAAAAATAGTACATGTCAAAGGACTGACGGCGAACATTGACGTTTTGAGCTGTTTCTGACAGAAGTCGAAGTAGTTAACCTACACACTAGTATTCTCTGAAATAAACTTAAACATTCTTAGACTGGCATACTATTAACATTATTTTATCCGAATTACCACTCACAACTGCGAGATCACACAAAGTACCATTACGTTCTTCTTTTTGTTTGTTTCACGAATGTGCCATTCCTTCCCTTCACATGTATAATACATGTCAGCCGACACACTCGTGTCACGTTGAAAAACAATCGATACAGGATTTTATTATTGTACCGAATTCTTCTTTCTCTGCGTACACCATTCTCTACCTGTGAAAAAAAACGATATAAAATTTGACTGCGGAAACAATATTTAAAGCTCTGTGGAAGTTCTCAGTTCCAAAATCAAATACGTGCGAGTTATCGTGATTCAAACGACAGCTTGTTTAATAATATACCTGTAGAAAATCGATACGAAATTTGGCTGCGGAAAACCTTTTGTATCATCAGTAACAATGCGATACCAAATACGCGGAACGTGGAACATGACTCCCTGGTTCTCCTAATCTGAATTAGTTCAGTCTATCATACCTGCACGAAAATCGATAGGAAAATTTCGGTGTCGGCGGTCGCATCTCTTCCTCTGAATCAGACGATACCTGCGGGAAAAATCGATACGGAAATTTCGGTTGCGGCTTTCACACGGAATCCCTTGGCATCGATCGATGTCATTATCTCCGCGTTTGATAAAACGTTACCTGTCGCAAGATTGTACTACTCTTATTCCCCAAGTTCAGAACCAAAATCAATATCATCGCCCAATATATGGGTGTCTGCTAAGCCTTTTACCTTGTCGGTATTTCATACAACAGCCGTCGCTTCTACATAGTGGGAGAAGCGTTTTCAATTGTTTATGTGGAAACAATAAATAAAATAAAAGTATTAATGGTTTACACACATACGTTTAGACCATTAATATAAGAAGGCAATTAGATTATTGAACTTCCTTCACCTTGATTTAATTCACAACATCTATATAACTTAAGTGAATTATCAAATTAAAACATGTTTATTAAAACGGATATGTAAGTCGTCAACATATTTGTTGACAAGTTAGGTTACTACCGCCTATATTTTATATATGTTTTACTTACTTACTTACTTACTTACTTACTTACTTACTTACTTACTTACTTACTTACTTACTTACTTACTTACTTACTTACTTACTTACTTACTTACTTACTTACTTACTTACTTACTTACTTACTTACTTACTTACTTACTTACTTACTTCATTCATTCATTCATTCATTCATTCATTCATTCATGCATTCATGCATTCATTCAACATATTAAATAATACAGATTTGACCAGCCTAAATAGGCTTACCAGTTACCTTATGGTATACATGTATCATTATTTAATATAAAATGAATACACCTTTCGTCTTTCATCAATCAAATACTATATATACCCGTTTTACACTTAACATGGCAAAATCTGGGAAGAAAATTGAAACGTCATATAGAGCCCTGGCAAAATGCCAGTAAGATTTATTTTATATGAACCATTAACGTTTGACCAGGTAACAGCGATTAAAAAGCAATAAACGCTATCGCACCTTATAGAGTGTACTGCAACGTTTTATAGAATATACTTTTCTCTCATCATTGTTCTTTATCAACGTAGCGAAACATGTGGCATTTATTCTTTCGCACAAGAAGAAGCAAGGAATCATGGGAAGGTTTATTTATCCGCGAAACTAATCACAGACCCTGGTGCCTGTTGAATCGATAGTTGCTCAACTTCAAAACGTCTAAATTTAGAAATTGGTCCAGAGATTGCCTCTCTTGCTGCGGTTTCCAGGCAACGGCGACTTACACGTCAACAGGAGCGGCAAGAGACCCCGTATCTAAGGCGACATTTTGAGAGTATTTATGAAGTGTCGTCTGGTCAGAATGTTTAAGCTATTTGTCATAATAGCCTGATGCTTTTATAAACTGGAAGTGACAGAAAAGATAATGTTGCGTTTAATAGTTGTCATTTTTGAATTCAACATGCGAACACTTTCTACATCAGTATCTTGAATACTCACAAATGTATACACTGCATTGAACCAGTTTGCATAATACTTAAAGGGAATGTAGGCATACAGCCAAGCAATCTTTATTATTGAGTGTTCTGAAAAAGATGGAAGAGGTGTAAGAATTATCTCAAAATCGGATAATAAACGAAGACGAAATAATCATTTGAATGTAAAACGCATATGGAAGCCGCCATTTTGAGAGATTTTACGTCATAATTCTAAATCACCATATATGACATACAGGAACATAGCATTTGAAGCAAAGAGAGTCACTGCAAATGAATTCAAAATACTTTACTAGCCATATAATGCATTATAACACTTTAGTATACGTTTTTTCGTACCCTTGAGATGATGTTTCTCCATTAAATCAGTTAATTAACAAACTTTTAATTAAATACTGCATATATCGTAAGTTAGAACTATGGTGTCATAGATCTCAAAATGGCGGCTTCCATATCCGTTTTAATAAAACCTTCAAATGATCATATCTTCTTTATTTATCTTCCGATTTTGATAATTCTTCCATCATTGAACACATTTTTCAGAACTCTTTACAATAACGATTGTTTGGCTGTATACCTACATTCTTTTTAAAAGTTGGCGATGGGGACACACAAAGAGCAGCAAATACGACTGTGCTTATCATTAAGGAAGTTTGATACATGGGTATACCATTATAATTAAGCTGTATAATTTTACATACATTTATCCTTTTTTTTTCAGTAACATTTTGGGGGGATTGTACTGAAAACTTTTGGAAAACATAATATTCTTATAATTCTCTGTTGAAACGTCATACATTATACACCAATGATCGCGGAAACGATTGTTGTCAAAAGTCGCTCCGGTATACAGCACAACTATATATGTCTGGGATGGGGTGGGTAAATGTGTACAACTATTGCACATCTAATTATCTTGCACTATCGAAGTCCGACATTATTTAGTAACTATGTATAATAATGCATTTACATTCCTGGACACGTTTGCATACCGCCATAGCGAGGCCGAATGAAAGCTTTTCAACTTTAACTTTGTCTAATTAGCATAATGAACGACATATACTGAAAGTAAAAAGAAACGCATAATCAAATACTCGTAATGCCTATACTACACTTATACACACCTAATTCCACGTAATATTCCAGATATATCACAGTGTTTTGTACAAAAAAAGGCTAAAACTAAGTACAGAAAGGATAACTCTGTCATGTAGTAGAACTTTTAATCAAAGTATACTTTGTTACACGAAATTCATAAATGTTGAAGTTTCTCTTGAAAAAGTCAAGCCATTCCAGTATTGTGCTTAATGTTAAGAGATTGCAACGTTTAAAGCCATAGTTTGCTCACCTGCTTGATCCAAATGCGCATTCTATCGATAATGAAACTTCAAAGGGGTAACCATTGGAGTGTTCGGTGCTGTATAAACCTTCTTTCTGAAACGACAGGCCTAGTTTCGCCCTGCACCATTCGATTAGCAGTAGCATATTAAACATACAATATAAAGCGGAAATACCCATTAGGCGATTCTTTTTCCTTTCAGTATATTAATTGCAAAAAAAGTATGTACAACTTTTAAATGAACCATTATCATAATTATATATCTTCTAGAACAAATTCCAGCTATATGGTAAAAAAAACAACGCAACTTAAATTCAAGCTCGATTGTGAAAAAGCAACAAAAAATTGAACTATATGGTAAAAAATAACGCACAATCAAGCTATATGGCAATTCACAACACAAAATCCAGTTATGTGATAACAACACAGTCCAAAATGCTGCTATTTGGTAAAAACATTACACAAAGAAAACATTACACAAAGTTCAGCTATATTCTGACTCACAACAAAAAAAGCTATAATGGTAAAAAAACAGCAACAAAACACAGGACATTCTTCTACATTGTAAAAACATAAACCAGAATCCAGTTATATAGTAAAACACAACACAAAAAACGGCTTTGTGGTAAAACACAATGCTGAAGTCTGATATATGGTAAAAACACATACGGTTAAAACACATGATGAAAAACACGATACAAAAACCAGCTATATGGTAAATTGCACACAGCATAAATCAAGCTATATGGTAAAACCATTACACAAAATCCTGCTATATGGTAAAAACATAACACAAACTCCAGCTACATGGTAACACGACATATACTCCTTCTATACTGATAAAACATAACACAAACTCCAGCTACATGGTAACACAACATATACTCCTTCTATACTGATAAAACATAACACAAACTCCAGCTACATATATATGGGGAAAACACAAAACTTACACCATATATGGTAAACATAATACACGCAATCTAACTACAATGGTAAATCACAAAACAAAATCATGCTATATGTTAAAAACATAACACAAAATTCAGCTATCGGCTGAATCACAGCACAAAAAACAGCTATATGGTAAATACAAGGCACACAATTCTGCTTTATGGTAAAAACACAACACAATCTCTCGCTATATGGTAAACACACAACACGAACTCTTGCTATATGGTAAACACACAACACAAACTCTTGCTAT
Organism: Cyrtodaria siliqua; assembly: GCA_037043455.1. Classification (NCBI taxonomy): domain Eukaryota; kingdom Metazoa; phylum Mollusca; class Bivalvia; order Adapedonta; family Hiatellidae; genus Cyrtodaria; species Cyrtodaria siliqua. The sequence goes on along the minus strand of JAWPHD010000628.1, from coordinate 64,601 downwards.
ATGGTAAAAACACGATACAAAAAAACCAACAACAGATACGTGGTAAAAACACCACACAAAAATCTGCTATGTGGTAAATGACAACACACAATTCAACTTTATGGTAAAACCAAAACATTGAAACCAGCTCAATTGTAAAAACGCAACACACAATTTTGTTATTTGTTACAACGCAGCTCAAAATCTAATTATATGGTAAAACACAGCACAAATTTAGCTATATGGTAAATGACAAAACACAATTCAACTGTATGGTAAACTACATAAAGTCTTACGTTTCCAATATTCACAAAGGTGCACTCCTATTCTTAAGACCCAACCTGTTATTACCATGCGTGGCGTGAAATTGTTGCATGCAATTTACCAAGCCAACCTTAACATTTCGAGAAGCATGTTTAGTCTTTCTTGTAACTGACCTTAATTTTTTAGATCTGGTAAATCTATGGAACTTCTTTTGAAAAATAGTTAAATGGTTGAAGAAACCAAACTCTGTTTCACACGAGTAATGTTCTAGTTATCGAAGTTTATGAATTGTACGGACTTTTCCCGTCTCTCCTGGGCGGTTTGAAATGGTAATTCCAATTTTGATCAATACTATATATATATAATGATTTTTTAAATGTATTGTAGAGATAAAGCTGGACAAAACCTCAGGTTTAGAGGACAAACCTGAAGAAATTATGAAAAAACAAAAGATGCAGAATTGTTTATGATATACATTTTTTGGAGAAGAAAAAAAATCATATGTTTACACAATGGCAATCAATGTTCATTCTCCTTGGCGAAAAGGTATACTGACGTATTAGCTCTTTCAATGTTCTATCTATGAATGAATTGAATGTCTTTTAACGGCTCATCAACACAGTATAGGTTATTTAGAGCTGCCCCAAAGAGAGGGGGACGATACATAGAAATCCGGGAAACGTGCCCGACTCTTATTATCGAATAGATTTCTATTGTTCTTTAACGTGCTCGGAGAATAGACTGATACACGGGACCGGCCGGTTTACATCCCCATCCGACGTACGAGGCTAAGGGAAAGTGTCTCGCCCAAGAACACACCAACGGAACTCAGTGGTGTTTTTATCAAGTGATATTAAATTCATAGTGAGAAAAAACGTTTAGTAACAAAAGCAAAGTGCAATCGAGCATGTCTTTATGTTAACAGGTGTTATAAAAAAAATACAAAACTACGTCAACGGAAAACAGTTTCTAGTTCTATTAAAAAAAGGCGAATATTGTTTAAACCGGTGATAAATTGAAAAGTAGATAACAATGATGTTGTGTAGTTGTATATATACGTTAGGAGATGTATTATGCTAAACGAATTTGCTACATCGTGGTTTTATGTTAGTCCGGCTTAAAGCAAGGATGCCCTTTGCCTCTAATTGTGTTCTATATGTATATAAAATATTCTTCATTACGGAAATTAAATGTCCAGGTGTTCGAATAAAAAGGATGATGATGATGGATAACTCGTTTGGTGATATTAGCATTATTTTTTTAAAAAAATTTAAGGAGTAATTTAAAAATGCATGCATTGATTAAAAGCATCATATTTTCTTGATGCGTTTCTTCTCAGAGGCTATGATAATACAGTACTATATAATTATATATAGTCATGCTGCGGAATTGAATTGAATTGTTGTTTAACGGTTCGTCAACACATTCTTTTGGTTTAGATATTCTGAGCCGCCTTAGAGAAAGTGGTAGGATACATAGGAATAGGGGATCATTCATAAAGGGACTGGAAGCGATCTGGACGAGTTATTGGTGCCAATACAAATACAAGATAATGTATGTGATTCAGTTTCATATAAAATGTGCACGCCGAATATTAAGTTCGGTTAAAGTATTATTTATGAACATGTTTGGGCTGGAAAACACGACGACTCGGGTGTATTTTTGTTGTTTAATCACCAGTATTAATTCAAATGGGTTCCATAGTGCTCGCAGTTGTGCACATTATGTAAATGAAAGAGTAGTTATATCGCAAAACAAGAATTGTGTATAGCTTTAAAGCATCACATAAATTAATATTAATGATTATTGCACTCAAAAGTAGCAGAGTCGTCGAGTTTTCCCTACCAAACTATTTCGTTAACAATACTTAAATCGATTCTTTTATGAGGCCCAGTTTAGTGCATAAGTACAATAATTATGTAACTAAACCACATTACGATGGTTTTACTCGCATTTAGATTGACACCCATTAGTCTGCCAGATCGCCTCGAGTCCCTTTAACGAGCTCGGAGAATAACCCAGTGGCGGGAGCAAAACCCTTGACCTACGGTTTCAAAGCCAAAGGTGTTATCGACTGGGCAACCGCCGCCCGTTTCCGTTTTATCCTATGGAACTTCTGCATTCTAGTATGGGATTTTTAATTTCTGTGTCCTTAACGTCTCACACCACAATTAATTTTCCATAGGGTCCCATTGTAATGTTTTTGTTCGTGGCATAGTGATAAAAAAGATTTTGCAACATGTATTTATGCTTAAATTCTTCATTGATCCAATATCTGCATGTTATTAACTTTTAAAAAATATTTACCAGATTGAACTATTTTTAAATTTTGATAGGTGTGACACCTATCAAAATTTAGACAAAAATACAACCCCGTGGAGATTAGACCCATGATGTGTAAAATGAGGCAGAATTAGCTAGAAATCTTATATCAACATGCATTTTTCTGTGATCTCTTCCTAAAATGCTGTAGATTTAGAACCTGGTAAAGATAAATCAATGTATCCTGTAAAATGTAGAAAAGCGAACTTGTTTTTGTTTTTATCTACCTCCTTTATCTGTCGGGCACGAGTATTCAAGGGAGATAATAGTGGTGTGAGTCCTAATCATTTAACAGTTTAGATCACACATAAAACAGAATTAAAAACAGATCTTATTTTCAATTCTGTTTTATGTGCAGGTTTACCTATTTTGGACAAATGTTGGGAAGTGCAACGTCCTTTAGAGAATTATGAAAATCATTACATTATGATTAAATTATGGGTTAAAATGTGATCACAGCTGATAACAACTCTTGTTACAAAATGTTTCTCTATCCCAATTTAAATTTATTAATTTTTGACAATTAAATAGCCCAGGGTAATAAACGTTGACTGTTCAAACCTCAATAGTACAATGAGTGACAATTCAATATGCCCTTTACTTAACAACTTCACCAGACGCCCGTTCTCTCACCATTTTCTTGAGATCAATAGGCAATTTTGGCAAGTCCCCCAAGCTGATAAACGTGTTTTTAATAAACCGACATTTCTCCATTTTGTGTGTCGACACTAACCATGTCCGATACACGTAACCCCTATCTGTCACTCTCTAAAATTACACCGTCCGTCATGCTTAATAGGTCTATTATTGAATCATTCCACGCATGCTCCGTGAGGGAGTATCTGTTGCCTTAAAACAATTCGGCTGCTGTATGTGTCCTCTATAGTTGATTTCGGCTGCTGCGGCTGACAAGTCATGTGACCTCGCCGCTTTATGCGAACAACAGCTTGCCTGCACCCATATTCGGTAGTTTTATGGATAAAGCGGATCTTTGTTTGGTTTATAGACGAATTGTGCGGCTTGGGAGACGGATACATGCTTTACTTCTCTAAATTTTCGTATTTTACACCTTTATTGGATATTTTAAGAGATCTTACTATTAACGACAGGTGTTGATATATTAACATAACGGAACACATTGTATAAATATAGGGTTAATTTTCGTTATTGTGCCCTTGTCAACGTATTGTGTAAAACGGTCAATATTCGCCAGCTTGCCTTAAGGGAATCTCGTTTTTAGTTAATTTGGAGGAGGGCATATGTGAACTCGCTCTCTTCTCTCTTACACCGCGAATGGCGTTATCAGATTTAACTATGACTAAAACAGGAACTTTGAATGGAAAGACTACAACAAAGGTAACGCAAGTTAGTATTTATTTTATTTTATGACATCTACTATCTACCTATGTAGTTTGACTAAAATTGATCCAATAAAAGCTACCATCGACATCACCATGTTGATATTCACCCATATTTTCCTTTCCTCTTTATCGACTTTTAGCGGCTTATTAACTATGATAGCGGTACATACTGTACCGCCATTTATGGTGAGGAGTGTCATCTTAAAATGGTACAGGTTCTCATCTGCTGAAACTGAACGGCGCGACGTCGACATAATGCATATAAATAATAAATATAATTATTATTCATACACATTTATTTAGTAAATCATTTATTAAGCTACTCTATTTGGCACGGTGTAAACTAATTATATTCCTGATGGTGTTGTAACATGGATATTAATACGCAGGTAAGTCATTTAGTCCGAATGCATTGTTTGTTTTTTAATGTCGCAAAGTTATGTGCGTGGCTTGTACAACGAACATTGCTCATATCTTCAGTGTTTGTTTCACTTTACCTATGGTTAATACTAGTATTTCAAATACTGGTTAAATATTGCTCCTATTGTCTTAGAATGTTTTTTTTCCCTATATTGAATGTTCAATTATTTACATCTTCATAATTATAAAATATTGATTGAGATTGTTTTTTAATTTTGAAATAATCCGCATGATCCATTGGCAATAAATAGCATTCGATGTTCTGTATGGCAATTTGGGATTGTTACAGAAACTCATAACGGAGAGTTTTGTAACGAATGTAGGCATTTTGGTCAACTCATCTCCAACATAAATAATCGAGATCAAAATCATAGTCAATTATACATGTATATAAAAGCAACCATAAAGAGAAGAAGATAATCTGTAGGTCCCGTTCGTGTGAGACACAATCTGTAGGTCCCGTGTGAGACACAATATGTAGGTCCCGTGTGTGTGTGAGACACAATCTGTAGGTCCCGTGCGTGTGAGACACAATATGTAGGCCCCTTGTGTGTGAGACACAATCTGTAGGTCCCGTGTGAGACACAATCTGTAGGTCCCGTGTGTGTGAGAGACACAATCTGTAGGTCCCGTGTGAGACACAATCTGTAGGTCCCGGGTCCCGTGTGAGACACAATCTGTAGGTCCCACGCGTGTAAGAAATAATATGTAGATCCGTGCGTGTGAGACACAATCTGTAGGTCCCTTGTGAGACACAATCTGTAAGTCCCGTGAGTGTGAGACACAATCTGTAGGTCCCGTGAGTGGGGGACACAATCTGTAAGTCCCGTGCGTGTAAGACACAATCTGTATGTTAAGTGTGAGACACAGTCTGTAGGTCCCGTATGAGACACAGTATGTAGGTCCCGTGTGAGACAAGTATGTAGGTCCCGTGTGAGACACAGTCTGTAGGTCCCGTGTGAGACACACTCTGTAAGTCCCGTGAGTGTGAGACACAATCTGTAGGTCCCGTGAGTGGGAGACACAATCTGTAGGTCCCGTGCGTGTAAGACACAGTCTGTAGGTCCCGTGTGAGACACAGTCTGTATGTCCCGTGTGAGACACAGTCTGTAGGTCCCGTGTGAGACACAATCTGTAAATCCCTTGAGTGTGAGACACAATCTGTAAAACCCTTGAGTTTGAGACACACTCTGTAGGTTCCGTGAGTATGTGACAACATCGTGGGTATATATACGCATCTTGTGTGAGATATAGATATATACGCATCTTGTGTGAGAGATAAATGGATATATACGCATCTTGTGTGACAGATAAAGGGATATTCGCATCTTGTGTGGGAGATAAATGGATATATACGCATCTTGAGTGTGACAGATAAAGGGATATTCGCATCTTGTGTAAGAGATAAATGGATATATACGCATCTTGTGTGACAGATAAAGGGATATTCGCAGCTTGCGTGATAGATAAAGATAAACGGATAAACACATCTTGCTTGAGAGATAAATGGATATACGCATCTTTCGTGAGAGATAAAGGGATATACACATCATGAGTAAAATAATATACGCATCTTGCGTGAGAGATAAAGGAATATACCAATTTGCATGAGAGATAAAGTGATATACATATATATACCGCATGTGTGAGATAGAGATATGCATACCATACCTACTAGACGTTAAGGGGAATAACACGAGGGAACAGTAAGGCTATACTGAAGGAACAAGATAAAGGAGTATATCAACTGTCTTAGTTGCATATAAAAGGCAAAATGGCTATGGAACCACCTTAAACAGCCTTATTTAGATCAAAAACTAGATATGTAGACGTTTCCAAGGTGGCCCTTTAATGGGCACGCTGTTGGCATACACTGGTAGTGTGTTAGGTATCGTTACCCTTTAATGGGCACGCTGTTGGTATACACTGCTAGGGTATACACTGGCAGTGTGGTGGATATCGTTCCCCGTTAAAGGGCACGCTGTTAGTATACACTTGTAGTGTGGTGGATATCGTTCCCCTTTAAAGGGCACGCTGGTAGTGTGGTGTATATCGTTCCCATTTAATAGGCACGCTGTTAGTGTGGTGGATATCGTTCTTTACATGACCCGTATGAATACTGACATTAGGTTGCGTTTTATAGATCCACAAAAACACAACACATGCGGGATTTGTAATCGCTAATATATAGTAGGGAATAAAACGATAAATTAATTCCTGCATCAAATTGTAGATTTTAAGCTGTATGAGGACAGGTGCAGTGTTTTTGTTAAGTAATAACATGGCCGTTGTCTCATAGTGACACTTTTAAGCATTAAACATATTTAGTTATAATGTCTTACAACATATGGTCTCTTATTAGGTGGTCTCCTGAGCAGGGCTGAACGCAGTTGAAATACAATTCGCCCCCGTCCCCGTGTGGTTGCCGGGGTAGAATACAACCACTTAAAATCCCGCTAGAGACAGAGGGATCCCCTCCACCACCACCACCACCACCACCACCAGCACCTCCACACACACACACAACCTTCATGATCATTTTGTAATTTTTATCATGCTCATTCAAGGTCTTCATGACAAAAGGTATGCAAACGTGGAAAGGTGGATCCATCGTAAATGGAGTGTCTGTTATAGAATGTACAGCAACTCTGCAGTTCTGCGGTTTCAGGCCATTCTCCATGTTTTGTCTTAATGTTAATGGAGAATGAGTCTGGCATGTTCATTCCTGTTAGGCGCCATATAACCTGTCATGTGTTGGTGCGCCGTAAACCCCAATTTGGTTTAGTGAAATACAATTCTCTATAGTTACTCAACATGAGATGAGGAATAAAATACAGATCGGATCAAGTATTTTAAGTTTTCATCAATTCACTATGATTCACCATTTAGCAGCAGACGGTCATGTGCCCCTGTTGGTAAATGTGCAACATAACGCATAGATACAATCTAACAAAGCTTCCCAAAATCAAGGAAGCAAAATGAAAGTTCAGAAACAATAGATCATGAGTTATACTCTGTGTTGCAGCACCACTTGACCTTAGCGAAATGTAAATTAAGTCATTTTCCTTATTTACATAGATGATTTCATTTTCGCTCACGATTCACACCACCAACAATTTTGTCATATTCCCGCGCACCACTTTAAGAGAGAAGACATACATGTATATAGTTTGATGATTAATAATGTGTATAATTATATACTCTTACATAGACAATAAGGGGACAGTACAGAAGTAAAACGTATAATGTCATGTTTAACACCACTTTGCAATATGTGGACTGTTTTAAAGAATGGGAGAAAATATATCGAAGTACCGTGCTAAACGTGTTCGGCAATGTTTAAGCCACGTGCAATATATGCTTATAAAACGTAACGGAACTGCATTTAAAGAGCGGTTAGAGGTCCTTATTGAGAGTGAAGAACTTTCCATTTGTAATATGTCTTACATCTTACATCTTACTTAACATACGGGCTTAGAGTAGTTCTCAGAGGGCGTGCAGGGCATGACCTCCCAGTCGCATACTGTACTTTCATTGGCTGGAACATGCATATGGTACCCAGCAAATTGTACGTTTTAACAAAACACGAGTACTAGTTTGTTTTGATCAGGAAAACCAGCGGATAAAGAAGCTATCTATGTAGTAGACTCACAACGTAGAAGACGTGCTACGTGTGTAAGTCTGGATTTATATTGGAGTCCTGTTTCTTGGTCTGCACGAATAATCACCGAAGCACAAATAGCGATCAGTTAAACAATACGCAGAATATCATTTAACATATAACACAGGACCAGGGAAATTTCCAAAAACCAATCGGTCTGAGATCCCCTGATGGCAAATCTTGAAGATCTGCCCCCGCTACCGAGCACCGAGCACCCCCACCCTCCCCGACCGCTCCGGACCAATAACCGCACCCGTATTGTCGTTATTCTGTCTGTGGAATATTCAAGTAAATCTATATTTCATATTGTTATCAATATTTGAAATATTCGAGAATATCTATATTTTATATTGTTACTAGATCTGTGAAATAGTCAGATATGTATTGCATATTGTTATTGTTATCAGAGCTGTGATATATTAAAGTATATCTATATTTCATATTAGTATTAGGTTTGTGAAATAGTCAAGCAGATGTATTTTCTTTTCTCCACTGCATGCCCATTTTCAATGATAAATCAAGCATAAAGAAACATGAATTACACTCAAGTGATATGAAAACGCAACACGGGAATTTCCGCTATATATTGTATGTACAATATGCTGCTTTTAATCGAATGGTACATGGCTACGTAAGACCTTTCCTTTTGGTAAAAATACTAAAACAACAAATAATACAGCAAATAGTATTCCTTCAATGTTTCATTCTTCACAGAGTACGCGTTTGGCTCAATCATGTGAGCAAACTTAGGATGCAACATTTTGCAAACTATTTACGTTAAATACAGTACTGAACTAGCTCAATTTTTCAAAAAGCTACTTCAACATTTATGAAGTTCTTGTTACAAAGTGTAGTGTGATTAAAACGTCTACAACATCACAGTTGTGTCCTTTTCTAGTTAACTGCAACTTTCTTTTTAAAAAACATCTTGGGATTTCTTTGGCATATTATGTGCAATTAAGTGTGCAGTATATACAATATATAGCGGAAATTCCCGTGTTGCGTTTTCATATCACTTGAGTGTATATACCTCGATGTCAATGAAATCACGAACAATACTACTGGCGAAAAATAGTTTGCATCAAGTTATCTGTTTCTTATCATTTAAAGAAGAACTAAGGTAATGCACTTTTATTTGCTTTAATCAATGTAAACTGTTGTTTTTTTAATTGTATGCTGTTACACATTAGCGTACACAGATATTCAGGTTTTTTTCTCTATTGAATCTGTACTGTAATATCATGTTCATATATTAAAGGTACACGATAATAGGCTGAATATTGATTTTCTTTGTTGTAAGTGGGAATGCGGAGACCAAATAAATGGGTGAAACAGTCTGACTGGCTCCCCCCTCCAGCAACCAGAGGGTAACAGCTGGTGACGGTTTCCCGTAAATATACTCGCGTGCTCATTAACTTAATATCGATATTTTGCCATATTTAGCCAATTGTGGAGGACGTAGCCAAAATCTGATGTTCATGATTATATTGGACACACACTATTTATACATCTAATACACTGTCGGCTATGGACACACACTATTTATACATCTAATACACTGTCGGCTATGGACACACACTATTTATACATCTAATTCACTGTCGGCTGTGGATACACACTATTTATACATCTAATACACTGTAGGCTATGGACACACACTATTTATACATCTAATACACTGACGGCTATTTAGAGACTAACATCGCATCTAAATAAACATCAGTGAATGATTTCGTATATAATGTAAGTATGGTTTAAAAAGAAAATAGGACGCATTCAATTTTGAGTTGAAATTTAAACACAAGCGTTTTTTTAAATTTTGTTTATGTTTACACTTTTTTATTTTGTGTTTTTTATTTTATTTATTTATTTTTGTGGGGGTTTGGGTGGGGTCGGGGAGGGGCGTGGAGGTGGCAATTTGGGGTGTGCAATTTGTTTGGTATGTAGTAGTATAGTATCGTATAGCAGAACATTCGAAGTAACAATATACATTCTTGCTTGTTCTTAAAGTTAGTTCTTGCTTTCTATAATTCACCCTAATTCAGCTTGTTTATCATTAGGTTTTATATTTCTACTTATCTTTTGTTTAAAACTTAATTTTATGAATATGGATGACCTATATTCTAATTTTAAAGGGCATTCCATTGTTGTTGCTTTTTGCAACCCGACAGAAAATGTTCATGGAATTGAGTACATGACCTTTGTATTGTGACCACGTTTGGAACATGATTTTAAAATGATTTTAAAAAAAAGCAAAACTTTACCCTATATAACGTAAGGCCAAACATTATAATATGTGTGGTTCAGGTAACACTGGCAAAAAAACCTTCTTTTTTTTTTTTTTTTAATTATTATTATTATTTTATTTTATTTTTTTAAAAAAAAAAATCATAAAAAGTTTTAGGATCGCTCCCTTAAAATTGGGTCGGTCGGGTTACCTGAACCACACATATTTTTTATGTGGCCTAAGATGACTCTCAGAAGTATCCTTATCAAAGCTATTTAATATAGTTTCGAAATTCATTTGGATTAATATTTTAAAAAGCCATTATTCTCGGATTCTTATCTTCCTTCAAACCCATATACATGTTAAAGAGACTGGAGGCGATATAAAATAGTGACTGATGTCAATCCAACTATATATGAAAACCGTCGTAATGTGCTTCAGTTTCATATGAAATGTCTAAATGCATATACTTAAGCAGCATGTTACCTTCCTGTTAATTATTGTTTATGAACATGTTCAGTCTTGAAAGCTCGACGACACGGTTACGTTTTATTGCTACATCATACATATTACTTTAAATTGGGGATATATTGCTTACAGTTGTACATATAATTCAAACAATGTATATTTCCGTATTTGCAAGAGCCTTAAAGCATCATATGAATTACTAATAATGAGTGGTACAACAATACAAGCCGAATCGTCTAGTTTTCATTAACAATACTTCAATAGGGCGGATAATGAATGATAGTTTTTTTTAAAATGCACATCGGATATGAATCTGAACACATAATGATGCGTGTATTAGTATTTGCATTCAGACCCAGATAGCCTCCAATCACTTTAAGCCATTTTATGTTCCTTCTTTAAAAAAGGCGCAGTCCACCACATACACATATTTATTTTTAGCGGTATAATTTATGTCTTTAAAGTCGAATCAGTTGATATCAAATCTGATTGTACCCTAGTCTACGACCCTCGTAATCATCTGATTGTACCCCAGGCAGCGACCCTCGTAATCATCTGATTTTACCCCAGTCAGCGACCGTCGTTATCGTCTGATTGTATCCCAGTCTGCGCCCCTCGTAATCATCTGATTGTTGCCCAGTCAGCGACTCACGTAATCATCTGGTTGTGGACGAGTCAGCGACTCACGTAATCATCTGGTTGTGGCCCAGTCAGCGACCCTCGTAATAATCTGATTGTACCCCAGTCTGCGACCCTAGTAATCATCTGATTGTGGCCTAGTCAGCGACCATCGCAATCATTTGATTGTACCCCAGTCAGGACTCTCGTAACCATCCGATTGTACACCAGTCAGTGACCCTCGTAATTATCTGAGTGTACGCCAGTCAACGACCCTCGTTATCATCTGATTGTACCCCAGTCAGCGACCCTAGTAATCATCTGATTGTAACCCAATCAGAGACCCTCGTTATCATCTGATTGTACCCCAGTCAGCGACCCTAGTGTTTCATCTGATTGTACCCCAGTCAGCGACCCTCGTTATCATCTGATTGTACCCCAGTCAGCGACCCTCGTTATCATCTGATTGTACCCCAGTCAGCGACCCTAGTGTTTCATCTGATTGTACCTCAGCCAGCGACCCTCATTATCATCTGATTGTTGCCCAGTCAACGATCCTTGTGATCATCTGATTGTACCCCAGTCAGCGACCCTAGTAATCGTCTTATTGTACCCCAGACAGCGACCCTCGTTATCATCTGATAGTACCCCGTCAGTGACTTTAGTAATCATCTGATTGTACCCCAGTCGGCGACCCTTGTTATCATCTGATTGTACCCCTGCCGGCAACCCTCGTTATCATCTGATTGTAGCCCTGCCAGCCACCCTCGTTATCATCTGATTGTACCCCACTCAGCGACCCTGGTTATCAGCGGCGAGAATCTGATTGTACCCCAGTCAGCGACCCTGGTTATCAGCGGCGAGAATCTGATTGTACCCCAGTCAGCGACCCTGGTTATCAGCGGTGAGGATCTGATTGTACCCCAGTCAGCGACCCTGGTTATCAGCGGTGAGGATCTGATTGTACCCCAGTCAGCGACCCTGGTTATCAGCGGTGAGATGAGTCACCTGTGGAACAAAGAGATCGATACCTGTGGTAACATGCCAGAATGACAGCTCACGTAGCCTCTGTTGTTATGATACCGTCTCCACCATGTGTGATGTGCAATCCTACAGGGTATAGATGGCGCGGTGTCACACTCCGCTTCTCCAGTTTTCCAATATGAGGTGTGCTGAGTAATTAAGGTGTTACGAATTCTTGTTCCTGATAATATTCTTTTGTCATTCTCATGACCGTTTATCGATCAGTCCGCTTGATTTTTGAATGCTCAACCATGCTTCGTTAGACATTTAAAAAGGCTGCTTCGTGAATATGTATATATATCTTCTGTCTGACCTTCACGGTAAGCAGAATTAGTATTTTCAAGTTTGATGTGCTACAATCTTGGAGCCCTTGTTATTTATACTCAGAAATATGTATATATAAATATACAATGTTTCTGATTAAATAAATTGATTATCGATATATATATATATATATATATATTATTTTTTTCCATCAGTTCCTAAGGGGTTCAGTTATGAAGCTAGATAGGTGGAACACATGTGTTATAAAGCAAATACCTGATATTGTATACAATATTTACCTTTCCATGTAGTTGCATACAATACATGTTCAGATATTGCAAACATAAGATCATTCTATTGAGTGTTATCAGGGAGTAAAGGGGAGTAAAGTATACTTTACTACTCCCTGGTGTTATAAAGATTTAAAATGTTTTCCCAAGTATCGAAATAATTATTTAGATATTGTAAGTAAGACTATTGAGTGCTATAACGATTTTAAGTGTCTTCCCATGCAACGTTGACACATGGACACTGGACCATGCCATTTATCGCACAGAATGCGTGTAGAAGAAGGAACATGTGTAATATACTAGGAAATGATCAAGAAGAAGAATTGCATTTTGTTTCGGAACGTAAATTAATTTAGAAGAACACGGTTGGCCGAATCACGCCCACATTTTACAATAAGCCCGGACTTTATTCTGTTTGGTTCATGCTTCGGTGATATTTACACTGAAATAAATTAAAGAAAGCATGACGTTAGTCTTAGAATAATTAAAACATTAGCTTGTATGTATAGGAATACCACCCTCACTAAGATTTCGTTTGTTGTCACTTTACATCCACTGGGAGCTCGACTTATAAGTGAGGAAGTGTCGAGTACCGGTTCTACCCAGGAAAAGTGGGTGGTCTGCCTCCACCACAAACAATCGACCGTCATATATAACTTTACATTTGTTGAAAATGACGTAAAACACCAAACAAACAAACAAACAAACAAACAAACAAACAAAAAATAAAAACAACAACAAAAAAAACAACAACAAACAAACAAACATCTAGCGGCCTCGGTATACGGCTACACAACTCATCCCCGCATGGGTTCGCTCCCTGGCGGAGGCATCTCCGATGGAAATTGCAACCTTCATCTCTCTGCTTCTGAGGTTGCTGTCCCAATATAACGTAATGGTAAAGCCCTATTTCGTTCATTCACTTTATAAACCATTATAAATCTACATAATTATATACATATATTAAATGTATAGTTATATACTTGCGTGTAGTACATTATTGTGTATTCTGCCATTACAAGACCTATTTTTCCGGACCTCTAGTGCAACGTTCCAAATTGTTCAAAACGAGAATTATATGTGCGTCATCTTAAAATGATTCCAAATATTGCAACGTTTTTGCAAAACACTTGTCCAAGAGGCGATGCAGTAACCTCACTACAAAATATAGCTAATGTAGTCTATACACAAAAGACGCCTATCTTTAGTCAGTTGCAGATTTTCATCTCACAGAGCGGCGCCATTCAATACAAATATGCTTCCAAAATTTGACTAAACACATTATGCAAATGCGTAATTATAGAGAACGACAATTGTCATATGTTGTGTATAAACCTTGGTTTCGTTATCAAGCTATCCGGACTGGAGTCGAGAGACTGAAGTTATTGAATAACACAGGACCACACATCTTGGTCCTATACCCAAGTTATTAACGGAGGCCTTTTAGTTAAGTTAATACGGTGCACTGTTAGGGCCATCTAACCATCGCATCTTACCATCGATGGTCGCTAGGTCGATGGTAAGATGCGATGGTCGATGGTAAGTTGCGATGGACCATCGATCATCGCATCTTACCATCTACCATCGCATCTTACCATCGACCATCGCACCTTACCATCGACCATCGCATCTTACCATCGACCACTAGGTCGATAGTCGATGGTAATATGCGATGGTACGATGGCCCTAACAGGACACCATAGGTTATACCAGCGCTAAACTGAGCAATACCAACATTTGCCTCGAACATGGCTGGTGCAATGCATTCGCAACATCTCGTTCACTTCTTCGAAGCATCCGGAAGAATGACGGGATTGGCCGCGTTTTTGGTCGTGTTTGCAAGATTGCGTTTCACTGATCTTACTGCAGGTTGAAAACAACAACAACAACCGAATATTTAAGAGGTTTTACGTTGGAATAATCAACATCTCTTGATTTGTATTATTTCAGGATAGTTTATCCAGTGGTATCAGCGAAATGAGTACGGAGACCAGCCCGTCCCCTGTTGACGATGGAACCAGCCCAAAACCAGAACTTAAAATTGGTAAATACCTAATTCGCTTCATTTTGTGCCATTTCTGTAGATCTAGAAAGTGCCAGAAATGCCTAAACCGTCGTTTTGTATAAATGTCGTATTAACTTCCGCAACAACGCAAAAAAATAACATGGCTGTGCCGTACATTCGCCAAAACAATTCAACCCAGCGCGTATGCAACTGAATCGAACTGAATGCTGTTAAAAGGCGCATCGACACATTATTACATTATACCCGGTTTACGTGCGCATTCGACGGACGAGGCTACGGTAAAGTTGTTGAACAAGGACACATCGATAAAACACAGTGGCAGCAGTGAGGCTTGAACCCGGCTCCTCGCAACGCTAATGCAGATTATTGCTTTGAACTCTAGATATATATAATATATATGCACAATATACTCATCAATGTACCGCGATGGTGTCATATATTTGGGTCTTTTAAAAAAAAAAATACATATTTTTTTTTATTACATTTTTCGTCTTACAGAGTTGAAGCTATTTTACCTTTAAACCGCCGAGATTCATGCATCGTCCACCTGTATACAACCTGAGTTTGCTTTTTCGTCATCTCAAACAACTGATTTTGACCTTTGGAAAAACAACACATTTGTTTGACATTTATTAGCTGTATCGTTATTATCAAGCAGGTATTTATATGATCTTTTCATTTGATAAACCAAATGAAATGTAAAGATCCGAGTTTTTTTATTTAGTATATTTTTTTTATCTGTACAATAAAGGACTATGAAAATGTCAATTATAAAAGGTGAATATAGAATCTATGTATAGGACAGGTTCCCATGTAAAGACTGCAACTATACGAGTACTCTTATGTTGATAATATAATCCCCATACCATACGTGGCTGCAAAGGGCATGGTAACCACCCGTCAACGTTCATCTCGTCAACTTTACTCACCAAAAAAAAGTCTCCCTTTATTTACAGGTATTCCCATAGCTCAGGTTTTGAAGGCGTAGGACAGCTTGAACAGCGCTTTACTTAAACAGTGTTTGATGTTTTTAAGCACACTTTATTGAGTACTAAATATTCCTTTAAACAGTTTCAAATTTTGCCAAGCAATACTCTTTTATGGAGGTTATTTGATGATTTTTGACAAACAAAAGCTGCTACCTACACAATCGGTGTTGTGTTTTTTTGTGATTTTTTCGAAAGCAACGTATAGAGAATATTGTCTTGAACAAACTGAGGTAATGTTTGTAGATTTTATGTGTTTTACCAAACATGCATGGTTTAAGAAAAAGGGGGATAGCTCCCTTGTGTACTGAACGTTTCAAAAAAATATTTTATTTGGACAACTGGTGGTGGTCGATCTAATTATTCTATATACATCATTTAGTATGTTCTATTTTGCTGTCTATATAATAAGGAATAGAAAAAGGGGTACTTTTTATTTTTGCTAAGTATATTTGTTAAGAGGACCTATTTTTTGTAGGTTTGTTAAATCATTCTGGTCAGGCGAAAATAATTGTCTGAATGACAAATAGTGCTAATATGCGTGAGTAAATCTAAAATCGTTACCAGGGTTTCAGTGTATTCAATTTTATTTCCCGTTGCTAATTCCAGCTTTTGAATAGAGAAGGAACGGTGTCTTCGTATTAAATCGGTAGCTGACGATACCCCGAGGTTAGCTCCAAAATACGCATGCGCAGTAATGTCGCCTGTTTGACAGCAAACAATATGCCATCTAGGGTTTCACCGATTCATCCATGTCAAGCAAATTTGCCTGAAATCTGGCTTCTGTTTCACTCAGCCGCTCTTGTAAACGTCCAGGGGAAATTCCTTAGAATCTGGAGATTTCTGGAGTGTCTCTGTAATATAGAAACTTATCGATTTGTCAAATCTTGCTCTCTTGTTCCGTATCAAGATGCTCTTATGGTATAGTTCAACAAGGGGTTTGTATATATACATAATTCATGATTCTGTCCGCGTTTCTGGCAGTATAGACGTGAATTAGTCTAGCGAGATTTCAAAATTGTCATCAGTCTAGTGCGACAGGCAGAAAATGGGGTAAAGTTCTTCAATTACTTATTTAGCGAAAAATGACGTTTAGCGTGACGATAAATATCCATAGTTAATTTAAGCACGGCGATAATTCATAATACCCTTACAAGTGAAGACCCAAGGCAATGCATTGCAATCATGTGCATACATTTAGAAGGGATGTGATTATAATTTTGTCAATTTTAGACAATTAAATGGAGAAAGCGAAACCATTAAAACAATATATATGAAACCATTAAAACAATATATAAACCAAAGCGAAACAAATAATTTAAATTATAGAGTTTAAAAGCATTATTTTGATTCTAAAACAATCCATAGGCCAAAAACATTTTAAAGACTTTTTTTCTGAATTCAACTAAGATTGTAAGACGTAATGACGCATCACACCATGCGCCCATTCGAACAAGTGCCACGATTTGAAACACAATCTTCCCAGAGTACAGGCAGTCTGTATGGGAGAACCAGAGAGGATTTCGTATAATGCCGCACACCCCGTCGTCTTGGATCTGAAATCAATTCCCGATTTAGTTCCGAAAAGCCAATTCTGCGACAAGAGTGTATTTACAAGAGCAGAGACTGCAGGTAAATACTGTCAGCTCCCCAGATTTCTGAAAAGCGAAATAAAAATCAATGCCTCCTAAAGAGAGCAGTCAATAAAGACGGTTCTTATCGGCTTAAAACGTGACCCACTCGCTCATATCAAACAGGCGACTTAAAAGGCTGTCATAAAGCGCTTGGGAAACAGGATTGGTTCCAAATACACCTGTCGCCATGGTGATGGTTCTCTCTTAACACAGCGAATGTATTGTTTATGAGTTATTATACAGCAACAATGTTCAAACTTATATACAGTTATTTACGTTGAACGTTGAAACGTAATAGTGTTTTAATATTCTAAGCTTGACGAAATGACATTGGCAATATATCTAAAAAAAAGAAGAAGATTTATGAACGATGATGTCTATTGCAATGGCTTTGATTAGAAAAAAAGCGTTTTATTTAGTCAGGCATAAAAAAAAGAGTTTGTTTAATTTTATAAGTGCCTGTTACATTAGCATTGCTTGAACTCGATGTTGGCTCCCGTTCCCTCATGTTGTGATTTTATTATTCATTTTTTTTTTTTTAAATTTAAAGCCTTTTTACTTTTCATTTATTCTGTTTTACTGTCCTGCATTTTTATGAAATGAACGATGTTGGCTTCCTCAAGTTAACTGCAGAATATTCTTCACACTCGTCGATATTAAAGAAAAATCCACAACCTTCATTTTTGGTTTGAGCAATGCTCCCGAAAGTTTACAGATTGCGAGGACGCAATTTTTGATTTGAGCAATGCTCCCGAATGTTTGCAGATTGCGAGGTCGCACATCGCTCTCTTTTCCTTTAACAATTAAATCCGACCATTTTTTCAGCATAGTTGACCCCATATTAAGTTACCAACCACTTTATTTGAAGTACTAGCACTGATTGCGTCAGTATCTTAGTACAATTTCGTATCAATACAACTCGCTGTATCCCTAGGGGTGTGTTTACGGCACTGTCTTCCACTGCCATCACCTAAAGCTTCCTAAATTCACTGTTATATGTTAAGAATGTGTTAAACATTTATTTAAATACTGTGGGCTTTATTTTTTTACGTGTCATTGCAGAAAAATGATTATTTGTTTTTATGGTGGCCGATAGGTAATATTCAATAATTGCCAATTTAGAACCATCGATACTATTGATATACTCCTGTATCACAAACAAAATGGCACTAAATTAAATGGATGGCACCCCTTGGTTGAGTGCCTGTCTGAGTTGCTTTAAGTCTTTTATCCCAAATTTAACTAGTTATAGCTACGGGTACGTCGACGACTTCCGTTTGTAATTGTAGTTACTGTTAAATTGTCTCAGTCATAACTTCTACAATCACTGGCTTCAGCTCTTAGAAAGCTTTCCTGTAATAAAACGCACGAAACTTTAACCGTGTTCAGTTCTGCTTATCTCACATGACGAATTTAAAGTGCAAGTCGCCAGTATGCAGTTCCGAGGAAAGTATTTCAGAGTGTTTCTGTCCCGCTTGGAATTATGATCTGTTTTCTTGCATGCCGGATAAGATTATCCGCGTTTTACATGGGTGATGGAAAGCCTGATCTTACGCGTGGGAGAAGATAAAAGTCGCGTTCTGAAATTTCAACAATGACAATTGCATGACGACATTGTGTAAATAAACGTGTAAAACGTTACTAGTTGGCGACATCAGCGCGCAGAATGTAAGTGATATGCATGAAAAAGAATCAGTCAAGGGTATCCAGTTCAGATAGGGACTTCAAACACTCCATTTAATTGTTTTAATCGGAATCTCGGCAGAGCCTCGGTTCCGATAAAAAACAATTGTTATTCCCAATATTCACCGAATACCCATGAACGTTTCGTATATTCTACGCCAGTGTCACGTGCGCATAGTATGCCGATTGTCGACGCCCATGTCACGTACGCCTAGTATGTCTGATTGTATCTACAGATACATTCAAACTGTTTCAATATTCTTGAAATATAAATGTAGCCCGCGGGCATTGTCAAATTTAAATACACCTCTGGTATACACACATATTGCAATTGTTTACAAAGTTTGACTGCAAAATATACAACCACAAATTACACCTTTATAATTAAAACATCGACTAAAGGTATAGTGAACGAAACACGTTGTTTATTTAAGGCGGTAGCCATCAAATTATGAATTAAAACTTTAGAAAAAGCAAATGTGAATTTATATTTTAAGACATTTTGGAATCAGTTTATTTGTGCAAAGAATACCCGAAAGGATTTTACTAAAATCGCTTCAAGTGTGCCATATATAGGTTATATGATGCTGTTGTTTCTTTATTTGACGGAATATAAAACATGCAGGTATAGACTATACTATTAAACAATCAATGTGTTAATGTATGCCGGCTAAAACACGTTTAATAGAGCTTTTAGAAATAAACATTAATATTGACAAATATATCGAATATTATTATAAATATATAAACAAAGGATTTTAGTACCGGATAAAAAAGTGATTAAAAACGATACTATTTTTTTTTTTTTTAATATTTTTTTAATTTGGATCATGTCAAAGTGTAGACATTCTGAAAGGTAAGATGTCGTCTATTGTTCGTATTCTCAGAAACAAGAACAAAGTAAACCATGACCGTTTATAACGTTTATATAACCAAAACATTTGAATTGTTTGTATTGTAATTTGATTTTGGACAGCATTCATGTATTGATCAGTTCATGTCCATTTCTTATTTTATTTAAAATACGCTCCGTTACATACGATAGAAGGATGTATTCAAAACTGACGTACGCAAGCAAATGTTATAATTATGTGGATATATTCAAATATTAACCTCAATGTCGGTGAGTTTAATATTTTCGGTTAACCACTAATTATTGCAGTGGAATAACTTGTTAAGCGGGAAATTGGCTTTGTATAACGTTAATAACGTCAGTAAGTCGATATTAATATAATCTGCTGGCTAATTTATTATTGAATTATAAAACTCGTTATTAAAAAGTATATGGAGCCAAGACGTCGTATCAATTTTGCCAACTCATTTAATAAATGTAGTATAAATGCATGAACACACTCATGTAAGATCCCGTATTTACCTTTTTCTCATGCGGGATCGAATCCACAGTGCAGACACAGTAACACAACAATTTATGGTGATTCCCCTGTTTGCCGGTGGTCGCTTATTACCGGGGTATTTTGTAAAAATGCCTTTCCCATGGTGCAATGTATGTTCATAGGGTCATTTTTATGCAATTGTTATGACCTAGATCGCCGCTACCTGCCAACACAGAAAACAATCAAAATCATGAAATATTTTGCGTTTTAAAAGAAACAAAACAACTATATCTCCTTTTTTCTCATTATTTTTCTGTTTCAGAAAAACACCCAGCATGCTTGTCTCAAAATTGATCAATTTTTCATTTTTGATGTCGTCTGCTAGTTTTAAGCTTGGCCATTGTTCCCAAATATGACCAACATCCGGTGATAACATAAAAACATACCAGGTGACATTGACTCTGTCATCTTCAAAGAAAGTAAGGCGAACGGTTAGGTCACGTGATTATTCAAAAACTTTATGACGATGTTTATAATAAATCCTTTTGCGTGATCCGCAAAGATAAAATATAGACATATATTCAATATGTTTAAATTGTTTTTCTGTGAGTTATTTTTTTTAGTAATTGTCTGCTATCGAGCTTAGGAATGTTTACATATGCGTATCGATTGAGGAGACCTAAGTACGTATTATTTTGGTAGTAAAATAGTCCCGATTAAAACCAAATTGTTTTCATGCATTATTTCAAATCTTGCAAAATCTAATTTGCAGATATTCTGAAAATTAAATTTACACAAGAAATAAATATGTTTCAGCAAAAATATTCCAATTTAACGGGCTTTACCAAAATCTTGTGATTTAGTAGTATGCAGAGGTATATGTGTATATAAGGAACGATAACTCTGCGAGGAGATTGGTGATATATACCTATACCCGGTAAACCGCCATCTTTGTTGTTTTTTTGTAGCAGACTTGATGTGACCTATTGGCGTTGATAATTCACAATGAAAACACTTTAAAAGTTGAAATTGTTTGATGTATGTTGAAAGATAATATATTATTTTATCATCCTATCACACATAGTTTTAAAATGTTATATTTTTGCTTTCAACTGGATTTTATGACAAGTACACCGGTATATAGTTTGTTTGTTTGTTTGTGGGGTGTTTTACGTCATTTTCCACACATGCAATATTATATATAACGGTCGATTTTTTTTGTGGTGGAGGCAGACCACCCATACTTTTCCTGGGTTACATAAAATTCGGAGTTTTTATGAATGTGGATGTACTTATTACACTAAACAAACGTTTAAAAAATCAATGCAACTGTTAACAGAAACGTTGGTCTTTTAAAGCAGATAGTACATTAATGGAGATGGTCTATTGACCTGGTTGTATCTTTAATTTCCAGTTGTTTTTCCTTTGTTTTTTTCTAAAAACTGTTTAAATCTTAGTGTGTGAAAAGTAATATGCATCTAAATAGATTTCTGTAAAAGATTACCGATAATTCCAATCACGATTGACTAATTGACTAATGGGATTGGATTATTTACAAGATATATGTCTTTAATAAATAAAGAGTAGCCCATATCGATTTGTTCAGTACTTGCAGTGCTTTTAAACGCATAGTGTTAAACGGGTCATCAATACATTATAGGTTTCAAAATAGTAATATATGAAGATCCTGGATTACTTTAATTTGCATCCGTTCACTCTATCTAACTAACCTAAAACATGTGATGATTCGTCGTTAAACAATAAGTAACTGTTTTGTGCTTCAAAACGTTGTTTTGTATTTTTTTTGTAAAAAAGTGTAAATAAGCATAAGACCATTGTCTACATAATCCTGATAACGTTGTTATTCCAGATACGCCTCACTCCCCCGAAAATGGATCTGCTAGTCCAACCCCTCTAGGAGGCACACCCAAACCACACGCCATGGATGAGTACTATCCCCTGAACATGAGCGGTACTCCTAACTCAATGTCCCCCGCATCGAGGGACGAGAGCAAAGGTCACCCGGAGAGGAAGAGGAGAGCAAGTGACGATAGTCTTGAGGTAATTATTACAAAGGAAATGCTTGCATTAACATAAGCTAAAGAACTGTTAAGTGCATACATCGAGCCCGAAGACCTGCACTTGGAGCAAAATCACGACTTTCCAATTCACATCACCTGTTCATGAGCCACATAGCAACGTTTCGTTTGGTCGAAGTATGAACATTTTGCAATAGTTATTCAACCCTTTAAAACCACAGTCTTCTATCTTCTGCCAATGGGCCTACCCACAGGACAATGTCAATGTTGAAGTTTCGGTCAAAGTCTTTATAAGTGGCCATACTTTTTGTTAACCCTTTCAAGAATACTTGTATTCGATGCTTGTACGTTGACCTGCCAAATGTACATCCTCCTTCCCAGTATACTGGTCTCATTTGTATTTCTAATCTTCTTACAAGAAAGGGTCTGACCACGTGGTTAATGGGCTGAGTAAACACGTGGGTGATGGTAGACAGGCGTGACACCAGCTAAGCAGTAATCGTGTTTAAACAATCTCGATCTTTAATATGAAATAAGTTCTAAACCAGATAAAAACTTGCTCTTATTAGTGCGTTCCCAACTTGCAGCCTCGTTCTGATGACAGATTGTTTAATCAGCTCCGAGGTTTTATGCGGGCAAAAATACCAAAATAACTGCCACTATTTGTATTTCATCAGCAGATTATATTTGTTTGTTCGTAAAAAAAGAAGGTTTAAATGAATTTGTAGATTTTGTAATGAAACAACAGCTAAACAATAGCATAAACACTATAAACTTATACCATAACCACCAAATTGACTCTCTGTAGTCGTCTTCGAAGGCGAGCGAGGTTGGTACAAATGACGATTCTCCTATCAAAGACGACGACGATGATATCGATGATGAAGACGATGATAAAGTCCCAGTGGGATCCAATATTGACCCAGAGAGATTGAAGTCTTTCAATGTAAGTTTATTCAGTTAAAACATGTTTCCATGCATTTTTTTAACTTGTTTGTAAGGTTGTAAACAAGTTTCATTGCAAGTATACTAAGTTTGTAACTTTAAAACATGTTTGAATCTATGTTTAAGTAAGTTTTAAACATGTTTGAATCTATGTTGTTTGAATCTATGTTTAAGTAAGTTTTAAACATGTTTGAATCTGTGTTTAAGTAAGTTTTAAACATATTTGAATCTATGTTGTTTGAATCTATATTTAAGTAAGTTTTAAACATGTTTGAATCTATGTTTAAGTAAGTTTTAAACATGTTTGAATCTATGTTGTTTGAATCTATGTTTAAGTAAGTTTTAAACATGTTTGAATCTATGTTTAAGTAAGTTTTAAACATGTTTGAAACGAAATAATTTTAAAACATGTTTGAATCTAAGTTTAATTTAGTTCAACACATTTTAACATGCTTGCATCTTAGTTTAATTACGTTTAAGCATGTTTGAATCTGTTTAATTTAGTTCAACACATTTTAACATGCTTGAATCTTAGTTTAAGTACGTTAAACATGTTTGAATTTATGTTTAATTTAGTTCAACACATTTTAACATGCTTGAATCTTAGTTTAATTACGTTTAAACATGTTTGAATCTATGTTTAATTTAGTTCAACACATTTTAACATGCTTGAATCTTAGTTTAATTACGTTTAAGCATGTTTGAATCTATGTTTAATTTAGTTCAACACGTTTTAACATGCTTGAATCTTAGTTTAAGTACGTTAAACATGTTTGAATTTATGTTTAATTTAGGTCAACACATTTTAACATGCTTGAATCTTAGTTTAATTACGTTTAAACATGTTTGAATCTATGTTTAATTTAGTTCAACACATTTTAACATGCTTGAATCTTAGTTTAATTACGTTTAAACATGTTTGAATCTATGTTTAATTAAATTTCGAAAATGTTTAAATCTTAAGTTTATTTAAGTTTAAATATTTGAATCTATGTTTAATAACGTCATGTTTGAATCTAAGATTAAATTTTAAACATGTTTGATTTAAATTTAAAGCTTGAGTGATTAAGTTTTAGACTTGAAGAAGAAGAATAAATTTTATTGACTTAAACTATTACATAGTTTTTCATCATATAAACATACATTTTACAAATATAATTTGACCACAATAACAAGATTAGTACAGGTTCATTAATGTATGCATTAATATGGGAAAAAAGAAGAAAAAAAGGAAATATATCATGGAGAAAAAAGAAAAATATATATATAGGAATCAAAATCTAATATCTAATACGGTACAATAGAACAATTGTATTATAGTGAGGATGAACGAGATGATAAGTTATTTATCATGGTACATCTTAAAGAGAAAGCTTCAGAGATGTATTTGCTAAAATTGATAACATTTTTTTTGTTTGTTGACTGAAGGAGAGCAATGAATTTAAACATACTAGGCCCATGGCTATAATATCGTTTTATATATTTACTTCTGATTGTATTATAAACAGGACATGTTTAATCTTAGTTGGATTACTTGATACACATGTATGAAACTAAGTTTGAATTAGGCTTAAACATGTTTGTTTTTATTTCGTTTTAAACATGTTTCAATCAAGGTTGATTGTATCAATGTCATTTGGATTTAGTTTTTAAACAGGTACTTATTTCAAAGTTATTATGATTTGGTGGCTTAACACATGTTTCATTTGGTTTAAACATGTTTCTATGTTATTATTTTAACAAACATGTTTCCGTCTATAAGTTTAATTAAAACATTTTTCAATTTAAATTTAGTTTTATACCAGGTTAAAATGAAGCTTGGTTAAGTCAGTAACCTGCTTAAATATACTATAGGCCTAATATATAATAAGTATTGACGTTTCTTGTTATTTGTTAGAATCAATAAAACAATTATCATAGCATCTGCCACATATACTTAGATTGCTTGATAACCCAGTGTATAATTTTTTTAAAGCGAATAATGTAACTTATTTTAATAACTTTATTTCTTGTTAAAGTTATAAAAAGACGAGAAACACAACGACAAAAACTAAAAATTTGTTTATTGAGTGTATACATATGTTTGCTCAAATATTGTGTTTGTAATACACTTCTCAAAACTGCTAACTACACCGCTCACGTTTTGGGTTATATATATCGATGGGTTGAATGTTTTTCAATAAAATAAAAAGGAAATACCAATTCAATCATTTTTACATCGTTTCATTTTATTTTTTTCATGGGCAATGCTAGAACTAAACCACAATAAGCAATTACAAACGACCCATGTAAACACTAAAGTCACACTTTTCCCATATCTACATGTAGATAGATATGGGAAAAGTGTGACTTTAGTGTTTACATGGGTCGTTTGTAATTGCTTATTGTGGTTTAGTTCTAGCATTGCCCATGAAAAAAATAAAATGAAATGATGTAAAAATGATTGAATTGGTATTTCCTTTTTATTTTATTGAAAAACATTCAACCCATCGATATATATAACCCAAAACGTGAGCGGTGTAGTTAGCAGTTTTGAGAAGTGTATATGTATGTGTGTATCAAATTAATGTCTTTGACACTGGAGATCAATTAGCAAAATTAATCAGATACACCAGTATGCAAATCACGTATTATCTTAAAGTATTAGTGTATAATAAGTGGACTTTTAACAAAACAGAAACCCAAATGTAGAGACTGAAGGGAGCGAATGTTCGGTGTTTATTTTGATAAAATTCAATGTTAAATATATACACTAACTTACTGTGTGGCTAAAGGGACACACGGCAAACTGTAAATGTTTATCAAATATTGCAATTTGCGTCTGGATTTATTTATCTGATACCATTTTTTGACTTTAAACCTGCTTGCATCTAATTAACTAAACGTTTGAGTTTTCATTTTTCCGTGGCATTCTACCATAAGTTTACATATATTATTGGTGCAATATAATATCAATAGTTAACACATTTTGCTTTATAATATTCTTAAAATTACTATAAATGAGAGAACAAATGCAAATTATGTGGAAAGCGTTTTTAAAAGTCAAGATTGCCATGTGTCCTTTCAACCTAGTCTTCAACAATTCAATGAACGGTGGCAACAATTCAATGAACGGTCTTCAACAATTCAATGAACGGTCTTCAACATTTCAATGAACGGTGCCAATGAACATTCTCACGAGCGCAGTGTACCACTATAGTATGACGCATGCGAATTGAACCCTAAATAAAATAATGATAACACTTAATAAAATAGAGACATAATCTGCGTTGTAATGAAATAAGTTTATACAAAAAATAAAAATAAAGTCAATCTGATTGGATTAAAAAGTAGATTAAACATGTACATTAACTATTTACGATAGCGAATATGACGTCAATTAAGCAAAACGCACGTGTTTTTTGTTACGAAATTGACATAACTAGCTTGTGCATGATGAATACATATGTTCGTGGTGCATACAGTTATTTTGTTTTAATTGTGTTTGATAATTAAAATAAAAACAATAAATGATACATTATTCATGTGATAGTGAAACGTTCAATCTATATTTAGCTTTGTTTTTCTGTCTGGCGGGATATAATTATTTGGTGAATTAAACGCTTTGTGGTACAATGTGATACGATAGTTTGAGGATGTTTTTTTTTTCTTACAGATGTTTTGTCGTTTATTTGTGGATGAAAATCTAGATCGAATGGTTCCCATTTCAAAACAACCAAAGGACAAAGTGCAGGCGATTCTCGACGCATGCGATCGGCAATTTCCGGAATTCCATATAAGATCTCGGAAGCGAATACGAACTTACCTTAAATCTTGCCGCCGTATGAGGCGGTCAAAGGAAAATGGTTGGGAACCGGTAAGAATTTAATATACATTTTTAATACTTATTTTATTTTGGGAAGTTACAGTCAGATAAAACTGTCATGCAAACTGATTGCATGTTGTTGGGCAATTTCTCAGTTTACATGTTACCGAGGGCTCGAATCGTTATTATGTTGGCGTGACGTCATCATTTTACTGAATAGCCGTAATTCGCGATGTTGTTATACCAGTTTTTAAATGTGCACTTTGGGTTATTTCACATTTAGTATCTGGTTGTTTGTTTAAATTTTAATTTAAGTAAATATTTGTCAGAGGCGTTTCTATTCCAAATATTATTTCTTAAAACATAGTCAAGTACATCCTCACATAAACTGATATTTTATATATATATTATTCCTTTTTGTTTTTATTAATATCCTTGGATTATTGATTAAAATGTGTGATTGATAGGATCTATGATTAATTAATGATTATACGTATTGCAAATTGAACTTTTGAATATGTTTAACCCGTCATGTGATTATAAATTATGTATGTAATGATGAGAAACTGTAAAAGTTTAAGACAATAAAAATGTCTATCTTTAATAGGAGATCAGTGTGTACGAATGAATGTATACACGGCCGCCGGATACCTTTAAGGGAAGAAACGCCGTTATCATTGGAAATAAAATGCACCAGAGTGTAACAAATGCAATGTAGAAAAAAAATCCCCCGATCCTCGGACCCGCCGCCCCACTCCCTCCTTCAACGGCCGCCGCCCAGTTTTTACGCCCTCTCCCCGCTAAACTCATATTTTGAAGCCGCATATGGTATATCATCGCAAAGTTCATTGATGTGAACACTTGTCACGATAAAGCGAGACACTATCTACGACGCTATTTTAATTTTGATATTTAACGAACAACAAAAAAGAAAAAAGAATTTATATTATAAATAAATGCGCATATTCATTGCAAAAACTGCTTTAATCATGCTATAAAGCTGCATGTTTTAATGTACGCATGCATTGCTTGTTTCTCATTAATACTTTAATAATATTTTATTGCTTGATGTTATTTACATAAATACATGTGAAATACAAATTACAATAATAAATAACATTTACAAATGGATTGGACCACGAGTTTTCACAACATCAGTTACGGTCCTTTCCAATGAAACCCAGGAGGGGTGAGGGAGACTTCTACCTTCCTTTCTTCACTACTTCTTACTTCAAAACGTAATGGCTTCTAACTTCATTACTTCTAACTTCATTACTACCTCCAACTGCATTACTTCTAACTTCATGACTTTTGACTTCATTACGTCTAACTTCATGACATCCAACTTCATGACTTCTAACTTCACGACTTCTAACTTCATTACTTATAACTTCAAGACTTTCAAGCAACGAAGTCATGAAGTTAGAAGTTAATAAGTCGTGAAGATAGAAGTCGTGAAGTTAGAGGTGAAGAAGTTAGAAGTTAATAAGTTCTAAAGTTGAAAGTCGTGAAGATAGAAGTGATGAAGTTAGAAGTTAATACGTCGTAAAGTTCGAAGTCGTGAAGTTAGAAGTCATGAAGTTAGAATTCATGAAGTTAGAAGTGATGACGTTAGAAGTTAATAAGTCGTAAAGTTAGAAGTGAAGAAGTTAGAAGTTAATAAGTCGTAAAGTTGGAAGTCGTGAAGTTAAAAGTCATGAAGTTAGAAGGGATGAAGTTAGAAGTCAGGAAGTTAGAAGTTAATAAGTCAGAAGTCCCTCCAGGGCTTTACCATCTTTAATTAAAAACAACTTCTCTTATTGAACGAAAACTATTTAGCGTGTTTGTAGTTTTGGAGTGTCATCTTTTAAATGAATAATACCGCGCGTTCTTCTTATAAAACTGCAAAATATGCATATATAAAATAAAGGTTACAGTTTGTTTTTATTAAATAACAAATGCATTTATGGAATACTAGTAGTTCTGCTAGAATAACTCGGATATGAAGGTAGCAGTGTATGTGGAAGCACGCGGTTCCGAATTGTCTTTATGATCCCATAATAAGGATACAATATTAACCCTTAACCCGCTAAGCACGACTATAATAGCATGTGCGTCCATTGTAAACCCAGATCAGCCTGCGAGTGTTTAATATGAGTTCATATCAAACACGTGCATAATCTATGTAAGAGTTTTAAAATTTAAAAAACAAAAAATACCAGTTGCTACAGGGTTATTTTAATATATTGAAATTTTGAATTTCGTGACGGTAAATCAGTCTTTTAATGGTCACAAATCTTGTGTAATGGCGACGAAATGACGTCACGTTTTGACGGTTCAAATGGCTTTCTGCGACGGTTTATGACCTTTTTATTTTAACTCAGTCACTCGGATGGCAGAATTTTTGCCAACCGGGCATATAAACAGTTTTGATTGTAAGATAGTTGGGGGGAAATCCCGGAAAGTCGCTGATTATATATTAACATACACACAAAAACATATCGGCGCCGTATGAGATACATCTTTAGATAAACAATGCATTTGTATGCAAACATTTTAGTAAGGTTAACATTCTCAGTGTTGCCAGACACTGAAAACATTTCCAAATTTGCACAAGATCAACAGGTCACCTTTATGCGACAAGAAACAAACCGCATTTTCCACACGAATGAGTTTCTACGTCATATATTAAAAACAAAAAATCCGGTTTATAATATCATATTGTAATATGACTGTGCGTGAGGTTCACCATAATATGCAACGTGATTGGGATTTTAAAATAGGCCCATCAAAATCCTCCTTGATACTCGCAATATTTGTAAAACTTAATTGAGTTTATGTGTTTTCCATTTTATTAAGGTTTTCACGATCACTGCGACGTCTCTTTAAGGAAAGTGATAAATAAATGCTCACATTAAAACTTAAAGTCGGTAAAATAAACAAAATTACCAACCACACATGTATACTTAACTTCATTAACATGGATTCTGCATTGTGTCAATACTATGTCTGTGTATGTGACTTAACTGTTACAAGACAATCGCATTAGAGGTGTCAGTGCACGTGAGGCCACCGTAACTGAACGTCAGTGCACATGACTACAGTGACACAAAACTATCGCAGTAGTGAAGTCAGTGCACGTGAGGCCACCGTACCTGAACGGCAGTGCACGTGACTACAGTAACACAAAATTATCGCAGTAGTGATGTCAGTGCACGTGAGGCCACCGTAACTGATCGTAAGTGCACGTGACTACATTGACACAAGACTATCGCAGTTGTGATGTCAGTGCACGCGAGGCCATCCTAATTGAACGTCAGTGCATGTGACTTCATTGTTACAAGACTACAAGATACAAGAATGTCGTAATGGGGACGTCAGTGGACGTGACTTCAGTGCTACAAGGCTGTCATAACAGGGACGTCAATGCACGTGACTTTAATGCTACAAGGCTATCGTAATAGGGACGTCCGTGCATATGCTTTCATTGATACAAGGCTATCGTAACAGGGACGTCCGTATACGTGGCATCAATGCTACTAGACTGTCGCAACAGGGACGTCCGTGTACGTGACTTCAGTGCTACAAGACTATCGCAACAGGGACGTCCGTGTACGTGACTTCAGTGCTACAAGACTATCGTAACAGGGACCTCAGTCCATGTTACTCAATGTTACAATATTCGTAACACTGACGTCCGTGCACGTGACTTCAGTACTACAAGACTGTCGTAACAGGGAAGTCAGTGCACATGACATCAATGCTACAAGGCTATCGCAACAGGGACGTCAGTACATGTGACTTCAATGTTACAAGACTATCGTAACATTGACGTCCGTGCACGTGACTTCAGTGCTACAAGACTGTCGTAACAGGGAAATCAGTGCATGTGACTTCAATGTTAATAGGAATTGTTAAAACTGGAATATTCCATGGATAATCCTTGTTAGAATTGCCCAAGACTAGATCGATGAAATACTTCATTTTCTATTAGTTATAGGCCTACAATTGTCAATGGTTACCAAAGAGTTCAAAAATTAAATCTGACAAAATTGGTTCAATAGTGAGTGGTGAACAGTTTACTTGTGCATTTTGGACAAGCTAAATTCACGTCTTAATACTGTTAAAAGGTTATATGCTGCATTGCTTAAGCTGATCGGTAAAATATTAGTGAAGAGCATGCACCAAGATATATCTTTACCAATACAACGTTACAATAGTTGCCAGTGAAATCAGTATTTTTTTTATATCCTACAGTTGCGACCGACTCCCCCACATCTTACATCCGCAGCCGCAGAAAGCTACCTCGCACAGGCATGTGAAAATGAAAGTGTGAATGCAAAAAGAATGAGGATGGGTCTGGAGCCCCTACCGGTACGTACTTTCAAAAAGGGATTTGGTATATTTTTATATCTCGTTTATGCATCACAGGTTTCATACTTTATACAGGCGTTGACAACTTTGGTACTTCTTGCCTAAAAAATAGTTTTTCCTTAAAGTACATGTTATCAATATACAAAAGACTAGTCTTAAAGAGAGAAGAGATTAAGTTATAATACAACTAAATATACCGAACAAAAAAAGAAACTTCCGCATTTTAAGCTGTGATTTGCATAGGGTTGACTTTGTTACACTTTGTACACCAATCTAGATAAAATTTCATCATTTTATATCTATCACTCAATCATTCTGATCAATATTAATAATCATCAAAAACAGAGTTAGTGTGTTGCTGCTAAAACATGTTTTATTCAAATTGCGAAATCACTATATTTGTATTATAAAGGGAGGTAATCTGAAAATATTTATTCTTGAAAGCTGTATGGCGCAAAAGTGAGTGAACAGGTCAGCTTACTTTCTCCGTCTTTTTGGTGCTGGGATTATCTTCTGTTTATTTCAATAGAATAAATCTGTGTTAAATCAAAGTTTAAACCAAAAGACCCGGAAATGCTGTTTAAACCAAAACAAGGGGAATAAATTTGCGTACAAAGTTGATTCAAGGAAAATTGTTTTCATGACAGTCCTGGCCATTTATCAAAGGTATTAACATATAAGACCAAACAAAATATATTTTCATTGTGTCTACATGTATGGGTAAAGTTGCGGAAGTTTCTTTTTTTGTTGAGTATATATAGTTAACACCTTGTATACACATTTAAAACGTATTTAACACAGTATGTCTTTAACAGCAGACGATATAACTGTCTGCTTCGTAATACAATTAAATATAAATTAAAAAACGAATGCGTACATTTTAGGCGGGGTCGATGCCTATCACCCACCATCCACCTCCCAGTGTCATATCTCAGTCACCCGCTGCGGTTCAGAAACCCGTCCCTTCACCCGCCCAACCATCACCTCCTCGCCCAGACGCAAAGGATCCCAGAGAGTCAACCCAGCAAGCGGCCTCCACGCCTACGCCGACACACGTCGATCGACACACACCGGTCTCTGTACAATCGGCTACAGACTTCATGCGTCATCATACACCACCAACTGCCTTCAGACCGCCTCCAGAGTTTCCGCCATTTTTCGCCAATGGGAACGGTTTGTTCCGACCTGGGTTCCCGGGCTACCAACATCCGGCACATCATCATCAAGCCGTCTTACACAGTCCAATTCAGCCAGCTTCTCTACAAAATGGTAAATATTTCACAATTGATGTATTTTTTTCCGGTACTATTCTCTGCGGTAATGCTTTTCTATGGCTTAAGAGTCTTGGAATATAATATTTATAGGTGGTATAGTGTGTTTGCGAGTCTGTATTGTCTAAATTTAACATAAGACCAATATATATTTTTATTATTTTTTTTTTTTTTTAAATTAAAATGTTATTTGTTTTATTTAGTTCTTTCAGGTAATATATTTATTAATTTATATTTATTATATACTTTCCAGTGAAATAGTGGATTTTATGATTAAAATAAAACCTTGTATTTTCATTGTTTATATTTCACATGTGAAAATATAACATTTTCACTCAAAATGACGTCATGCAACTGTGGTCATTGTTTGCGTTGTTGACGTGATGGACGTCATTGTTTTGGCGTATTACATTTTTCTGCATAAGTTTCCAGGTTGTGAGCATATAATAAATAGAATATTTGTTGGTTTGTCATGAATATAGGATTTATATTCATCTCGAAGTGTGAAAACTCAAATATTTTCATATGTTTTCTCACTTCTCGATGAAAATAAATCCTATATTCACTCAAAACAAACCAATATCTTCTATATATTCTTCAATTTTGACTACGTTAGATTCATTTATTTGTCACACGCTGTTAGCACTAACGTTACGACAAGCACACAAAATAACGTTTAAGGGGAGAGTAGCGGACATAAATTATTAGTTTTTCCTGATGGATTGCTATTCCTTGCTATTTCAATCAGAAGTCCGATAACTCCAAATCAACAGTCAAACCAACTAATAATATAAGATTTCATCTTCTTTCTGTCCAATGACAGAACTTTCTGATTCTTCGTGCCCTCTTTCTATCCTTTCATACGAATGTGGAGAGCCATATTATGCAATATTCACCGGATTTGCTCTTTCATCTCTTTAACAGGACCTACAGATCTCAGCATGAAAAAACAGTCATCCAAGAACCAGCTGAGTACCAGCGAGATAGCCACGATCAAGCAGTTGATTTCCGGCTACCGGGAGTCGGCCGCATTCTTATATAGATCAGCCGATGAGCTGGAGCAACTTTTAATGCAACAGAACTGACTGTAAGGAATCGCAGATGTCTGATATTACGACTATAGATATAATAACTGTGTCCGGTTGCGCATGGCTTATGCGCACGGCACTTATCTCTGGTGCAGAGTGCTTAATTTGAAAATGACTTGTGGTTCGCCATGTTCCGAAGAACGAACAGTGAATGCTTTTCAATATATTGTCTTGACCTGCTTCAACAGAAGGAATCACTGCTAACGATTACCATTGACTGTGTGAAGTTTGGACGATTCCGTGTTGACATTGACGCATGTCTATATGGACACCCTAAAACGCATACGATCTTTGCTGGTTGCCTGTATATGTACGAAACAGAACTAATCGTGAATTGGTTATGGAAGATTCTTCAACATATCGGAAATCAGAAGACGCGGGGACGTTTTGTTTTGTTTTGACAAAGAAGATATCAAGGCCGATGTTACATTATTACTCTTCTGCACTAGTAAACAGAATTTATATTGTAAAACTGTAAACATAGCTAGGAAAGTTAAGATGTAAACGATAATGAGGATGGCAAAGGAATAAAATCAGATTGTATGCGTTACATGTAAAGGGTATGAATATAAGTGGTGGGGCGATGTTACCCGCTTTTCTAGAAATTGTCAAATAGAGATCAGGAATAGACAACTTCGAATAAGATACTGTAAGCATATGTTAAGTTCCGTTGGAGTGTATATGACTTATTAAAGGGACACTAGGCAATCTTGTTTTCTTTTTTCAAAACTGGCGACGTCCCGTTAATTACATAACTGTTTTTGAATATTAATATTATTGTTGATTATGGAGCACATACATTTAAAACGGAGGTAGAATATCGAAGACAATTTGAAACTGACTAATGAAAGATGTTCGTTTGTCACAATTAATTCAAGATTGCCACGTTTCTCTTTAAACTATTTATAATCGAATGTTTGAAACAAACGTGTGTTGTATTTATTAGAGAATATATTGTTCCAATTTACATATTTATGTAGTTGTACATACATGTAGTGTATACTAATATCGTAAAACAAAGGGGGTTTGTTCTGCATATTGTTATGTAACTGGTTCAATATTGTGTTATGTTCCTTTGGGAGTTCTTTTAGACTTGCCACATATTTAAGTCAGTTAGTGTTGGTAACATTCCGGTTTTTATTTTGATTTTATAGGAGAAATGTTAACAACATAACTGATGTATAATAAAGTGCTATACTTTAAAATGAACAGCACTCTCTTTAAATGAATATATGTATTGATATGAAAACGTTGTTAGAGTTATCTGAACTGAAACAATGTTGAATCTGTTAACATTGCTGGGAACAAGATGTCAGCCCATGTTGTGACACGAGTTTGCCTTGATGATGCGCGTACTTATCAGCGTTATGTACTTATCAATGTTATGTACTTATCAGCCTTACATACTTGTACTTTAAAAAGATACCTTGGAATAAACAATAGAGTATAAGAGTATACACACGGGAGTGTAATTTAAAACACAAAATGGTAATTATTTCACTGAAAAAGACGATGCAAATTACCAATTCCCTCGTACGATTTATATATAACAATATCAGCTGATTGTTCCCTTAATAAACTTGTGAAAGTAAAGCTGCTGGTTCCTTTACTAAACGTGTTATATGCAGCCTGCTGGTTCCATTACTGAACGTGTTATAGTAAGGCTGATGATACCTTAATAACAGTTAAATAGTAAAGCTGATGATTAACTTAACATATTATAGTATATATATATTTTGTACCCTTTGTATTTAACGATAGCATCATTGCATGTTGCCTTTCATTTTAAGAAAAGACTATTAACTACTTAAGTAAACATAACGTTAATAAGCATGTGTATTTTGCCATTTTAAACATATGTACATATTTGTTTCTATATAACCATAGCATATATATATTATATTTACACATTATACATGTATATAATGACAGCTTGGGTGTACATGTTATTTGTATTTTTGTAGAAATATATTGACCTGGTGTTATATTGACCTGGTTATATAGTGACCTGGTGTTATATTAACCTGGTAGTATATAGTATATTGACCTGGTTTTATATTGACCTGGTATTATATTAACCTGGTAGTATATATTATATTGACCTGGTTTTATATTGACCTGGTATTTTATTGACCTGGTATTATATTGACCTGGGTTTATATTCGACCTGGTTGTATATCGAACTGGTATTATATATTATATTAACCTGGTTTTATATTGACCTGGTTTTATAATAACCTAGTTTTATATTGACCTGGAATTTTGTATTATATTGACCTGGTTTTATATTGACCTGGTTTTATATTGACCTGGTATGGAATTTACCAGGCATTTTATTGACCTGGTATTTTGTATTATATTGACCTGGTTTTATATTGACCTGGTTTTATATTGACCTTGGTTTTATATTGACCTCGTTTTATATTGACCTGATATTGTATTGGTATACTGTCTCATTACTAAGCAGAGACTTGGTGAGTTAAGGAAATCATCCCGAGATAATCAATGCTCATTACTTTATGCTTACACAATACAAAATATATAATTGTTTAAAATGAAAATAATCATGTCCTCTTTAATTAAAAAATATCCCATTTATTCGTGTTGAAGACATATTTTTAATTAGTTTAATGTTTTGTTTTGTTTACGAAATATTTGATTCTCCCGAATACTGTGAACTCTCCTGTGTGTGTATTTCTAAGGATTATAGTCCCTCCACCTACGACAGGCGTCCTACACTTCTCCTTATATATGAGAAACGTCAGTAAACTTGTAAATTACCTCCCTTTAATCCTTACTTTGTCCTGGTATTTGATTTCCTTTGTGTTTATCCTTGCATTACATTAGACGACGCATTATTTCCCATTATTTAATGTATAAATATGATCATTTCTAAACTGAAGTATGATTTTCATAAAAAGCGATTTAAAGGGTTTTTAATTTAGTAATACTTACGCATTTTAAATATACTTAAAACAGAGTCTGCAAGAGTTAATTATTGAGGTTTTTAAAATGCATCCTGAGGTAGAGAAACAGTAATAACACAACTGAGGTGCATCAGATGATTGTACCAGGTTATCAGGCGAAACAAGCCACAGGTGTCGATTGTACTGTTGTAACGGTTAGGATATGTAATCGTTCTATTAGTCTCTATTTTCGATTTGCTCAGGATATTATATATATATATATTTATTTATTTATTTATTGTTGTTGACGTTTGTCCTTTTTTATTTGAATGTGCTATTTATACTATTTCTAGTCAGATAATAAAATACTACTAATTTTACTTTGTGTGAAATACTACTTACTTTGCTGTGTATAAGGGTATCGTTTTGACTAGGATCTGGTATATAGACCAAGTAAAATGTTGGTTTAGTTTTTGAATTCTGAACATGTATACAATTGGAGGGATTATTTTTTGTTTTGACTTAAATGTGAGCTATATATTCATTGAGAGACATGTATATGTAGTGTATACCCGTAATGCATTGAACGTTCGTTGTTTTAACTGCACATACCACTGTTTGACATTGTACTTAGGAGTGCTCAGACGGTAGTAGGAAGTTGATATTGCTGTGAATGATAACCGTAAACTTTAGCTTGTTTGACCTAACATTTCTATGGGTGAAAGATCGGGATTTCTCAGTGAAAGAATATCCATAATCGCTAAATATTAATAACTAACTCTGAACACGACAATAACTAACTGTCGCTAAATATTAATAACTAACTCTGAACACGACAATGACTTAACGTTATGACGTCAATAAAGTGTTGTTAACGTCAACGTCATCCACAGATAACGTTAAATAAAGCGAATAATTTCGGTTTACATGTCCTTTTGTACAAAGTTTATATTATGTCTATCAAACTATACACTGATGCAGAATATTTTCAAAAATAAGTGAATTCCATTCCTTATTATTATATAAATGGCATTTTCTGATATAATACGTGTTTTGTAGGGCATGTATGAATTGACCGTCACAATATATAGTCACTATATGCTGTAATATAAGCATCTTGTCACTATTTGATGTATATATAGACATTTATCGAGACATTTACAATATTTAGTCACTATTTTATGTAGATATTTACAATATGTAGTCACTATCTGATGTAGATATTTACAATATCTAGATTTAGTCACTATTTTATGTAGATATTTACAATATTTAGTCACTATTTGATGTAGATATTTACAATATTTAGATTTAGTCACTATTTGATGTAGATATTTACAATATCTAGTCACTATTTGATGTAGATATTTACAAATCTAGATCTAGTCACTATTTGGTGTAGATATTTACAATATCTAGTTATTATTTGATGTAGATATTTACAATACCTAGTCACTATTTGATGTAGATATTTACAATATCTAGTCACTATTTGATGTAGATATTTACAATACCTAGTCTCTATGTGATGTAGATGTTTACAATATCTAGTCACTATTTGATGTAGATGTTTACAATACCTAGTCACTATTTGACGTAGATATTTACAAATCTAGATCTAGTCACTATTTGGTGTAGATATTTACAATACCTAGTTACTATTTGATGTAGATATTTACAATACCTAGTCACTATTTGATGTAGATGTTTACAATATCTAGTCACTATTTGATGTACATGTTTACAATACCTTGTCACTATTTGACGTAGATATTTACAAATCTAGATCTAGTCACTATTTGGTGTAGATATTTACAATACCTAGTTACTATTTGATGTAGATGTTTACAATATCTAGTCACTATTTGATGTAGATGTTTACAATACTTAGTCACTATTTGACGTAGATATTTACAAATCTAGATCTAGTCACTATTTGGTGTAGATATTTACAATACCTAGTTACTATTTGATGTAGATGTTTACAATACCTAGTCACTATTTGATGTAGATATTTGCAATATCTAGTCACTATTTGATGTAGATATTTACAATATCTAGTCACTATTTGGTGTAGATGTTTACAATACCTAGTCACTATTTGGTGTAGATGTTTACAATACCTAGTCACTATTTGGTGTAGATATTTACAATATCTAGTCACTATTTGATGTAGATGTTTACAATACCTAGATCTAGTCACTATTTGGTGTAGATATTTACAATACCTAGTTACTATTTGAGGTAGATGTTTACAATACCTAGTCACTATTTGGTGTAGATGTTTACAATACCTAGTCACTATTTGATATAGATATTTACAATATCTAGTCACTATTTGATGTAGATGTTTACAATACCTAGTCACTATTTGATGTAGATATTTACAATACCTAGTCATTATTTGATGTAGATATTTACAATATTTAGTCACTGTTTGATGTAGATATTTACAATACCTAGTCACTATTTGATGTAGATATTTTCAATATCTAGTCACTATTTGATGTAGATGTTTACAATACCTAGTCACTATTTGACGTAGATATTTACAAATCTAGATCTAGTCACTATTTGGTGTAGATATTTACAATTTACAATACCTAGTTACTATTTGATGTAGATGTTTACAATACCTAGTCACTATTTGATGTAGATATTTACAATACCTAGTCATTATTTGATGTAGATATTTACAATATTTAGTCACTGTTTGATGTAGATATTTACAATACCTAGTCACTATTTGATGTAGATATTTTCAATATCTAGTCACTATTTGATGTAGATGTTTACAATACCTAGTCACTATTTGACGTAGATATTTACAAATCTAGATCTAGTCACTATTTGGTGTAGATATTTACAATTTACAATACCTAGTTACTATTTGATGTAGATGTTTACAATACCTAGTCACTATTTGATGTAGATGTTTACAATACCTAGTCACTATTTGATGTAGATATTTACAATACCTAGTCACTATTTCATGTAGATATTTACAATATCTAGTCACTATTTGATGTAGATGTTTACAATACCTAGTCACTATTTGACGTAGATATTTACAAATCTAGATCTAGTCGCTATTTGGTGTAGATATTTACAATACCTAGTTACTATTTGATGTAGATGTTTACAATATCTAGTCACTCTTTGATGTAGATATTTACACTATTTGATGTAGATGTTTACAATACCTAGTCACTATTTGATGTAGATATTTACAATATTTAGTCACTATTTGATGTAGATATTTATAATATCTAGTCACTATTTGATGTAGATATTTACAATACCTAGTCACTATTTGATGTAGATGTTTACAATACCTAGTCACTATTTGATGTAGATATTTACAATATTTAGTCACTATTTGATGTAGATGTTTAAATGTAGATATTTACAATACCAAGTCACTATTTGATGTAGATATTTACAATATCTAGTCACTATTTGATGTAGATATTTACAATACCTAGGCACTATTTGATGTAGATATTTACATTATCTAGTCACTATTTGATGTAGATGTTTACAATACCTAGTCACTATTTGACGTAGATATTTACAAATCTAGATCTAGTCACTATTTGGTGTAGATATTTACAATACCTAGTTACTATTTGAGGTAGATGTTTACAATACCTAGTCACTATTTGGTGTAGATGTTTACAATACCTAGTTACTATTTGATGTAGATATTTACAATATCTAGTCACTATTTGATGTAGATGTTTACAATACCTAGTCACTATTTGATGTAGATATTTACAATACCTAGTCATTATTTGATGTAGATATTTACAATATTTAGTCACTGTTTGATGTAGATATTTACAATACCTAGTCACTATTTGATGTAGATATTTTCAATATCTAGTCATTCAATATCTAGTCACTATTTGATGTAGATGTTTACAATACCTAGTCACTATTTGACGTAGATATTTACAAATCTAGATCTAGGTCACTATTTGGTGTAGATATTTACAATACCTAGTTACTATTTGATGTAGATGTTTACAATACCTAGTCACTATTTGATGTAGATGTTTACAATACCCTAGTCACTATTTGATGTAGATATTTAAAATACCTAGTCACTATTTGATGTAGATATTTACAATATCTAGTCACTATTTGATGTAGATGTTTACAATACCCTAGTCACTATTTGACGTAGATATTTACAAATCTAGATCTAGTCCGCTATTTGGTGTAGATATTTACAATACCTAGTTACTATTTGATGTAGATGTTTACAATATCTAGTCACTATTTGATGTAGATATTTACACTATTTGATGTAGATGTTTACAATACCTAGTCACTATTTGATGTAGATATTTACAATATCTAGTCACTATTTGATGTAGATGTTTTACAATACCTAGTAGTCACTATTTGGTGTAGATATTTACAATACCTAGTCACCTATTTGATGTAGAGTATTTACAATACCTAGTCACTATTTGATGTAGATATTTACAATACCTAGTCACTATTTGATGTAGATGTTTACAATACCTAGTCACTATTTGGTGTAGATATTTACAATACCTAGTCACTATTTGGTGTAGATATTTACAATACCTAGGTCACTATTTGATGTAGATATTTACAATACCTAGTCACTATTTGATGTAGATATTTACAAATACCTAGTCACTATTTGATGTAGATATTTACAATTATCTAGTTCACTATTTGATGTAGACATCTACACTCTATTATTATAGTCACTCTATTTTGTATGGTCGGACTTTTTTTTTTATGAATGAATGGTAGGTGAAAAGTTTTGCAATTTGATGACGTCATATATGTTTAAAGTCACGTCATCATAATGTATGACATATGTAAAATGTCCTTCAATACAAGTGTCAGTTCGATGTTAAACAAAAATCAGAACAAAACTCACCATTATAAACAGCTGTTACACTATTGAAGACATCAATAATGAAGTGTTTTTGTTTCAGGTAAAGTTCTTATTCTTCTCTTTCTTCTTGCATAATCCTGAGAGGTATAGTATACTTTGCGGTGTAACCATGGTAACTGTACATTTTTATTTTTATTATTTAACTTTGTTGTATGGACATAACGTGCAATAGTTACACATGGTCAATGTACAACAGTAAGCGACCATGAACGTGTTTCCAAAATTCACCAAAATTAAATTGAGAACATGATTTAAATGGACCTGGAGGCGATCTAGAAGAGTGACTGATTGAATCCCAAACCTGCATGAAAACCTTAATAATGTGACTTATATGAAGCTTATGAATGTGACTTATGGAAGGGGTTACCTTCTGGTTAATTATTGTTATTAAAAATGTTCGGTCTAGAAAACATCGAGACTCGGTTGCGTTTTTTTTGCTAAATTATAAATATTTATTTAAAGGAAGATTATATTGCTAAAAGTTGTACACATAATTCAAATAAAGTGTATTTTTTATCACAAAAACAATAACTAAAACGAGTCTTAAAGCATCATAGGAATTTCGTTTAATGATGTATACCTCAAAGCTAGCCGAGTCGTCAGCCGAGACCAAAATAGTTCATTAACAATAATTAAATCATACGGATAATGTGTCCCCAATTAGAGCAAATGCACACTGAATATGAATCGGAAACCCATTATGATGGTTGTATTCGTGGATTGACACTCATCATGCTTCCAGACCGCCTCCAGTCCCTTTAAAGTACATTGTGTGTAAAATATTTCAGTAAAA
Organism: Cyrtodaria siliqua; assembly: GCA_037043455.1. NCBI lineage: Eukaryota > Metazoa > Mollusca > Bivalvia > Adapedonta > Hiatellidae > Cyrtodaria > Cyrtodaria siliqua. Next base: position 21,899 of record JAWPHD010000628.1, on the reverse strand, counting down.
ACACTACGAACGTTGACCGGTGACATCACCATCACATATTCAAATTGCCAGATATTCTACTGGTCATTTTGACAATATAAACGTTACACTGACCAATACATGGTTGGTTGGCACATCTTAATAACATTATACTGTTTTGTAAACAGTCAACGTTCGTATATTCACATTAGTGGAGAACTATACATATTATGTGCTTACTTTACAAGGCAGAAGTTGACACCGTAATACACACATACAACAGTTGTGATATGACATTGGTGTTGACTGCCGTATTGAAGAATGAGTTTTGGAATCATCATGTATGGCGGCTCCTTACTGCATAAATATCAATTTTGTTCTTTATTTGAAATAAATACTTTATTCTTTAATTGAATAAACTAATATATATGCTAAAATGTGTTTGTCTTGTCATGTTTATATCCCAAAACAATAGTGTATTGTCATGTACTCTCAGTGCAAACTATTGACAATTTTAATACTGTTTTTGTCGAGCCCGTTTGCGGATCTCGACTTAGGGATCACAATGTCGTCCGGTGTATGTGTGTCAGTTCGTTCTTTCGTTCGTTCGTTAGTCCGTGCGTCCGATTTGCATTTATTTATCTCTTTTGCATTATTTGAGGACTTTCACCAAACTCCACCAGAATATTCCTTATATGCATCTTATACTGAGCAAAATAAATTTAGCTCATAAAATGCATATCCTTTCCATAGACGAGATACAAAGCCGTGTTTGTTCGGGTTCAATGATAAAGTGACATAGATATGACCAATAATACTGCTACAACGTCATTTATAAACACAGTTGGTGATAACAATACAGCAAATAGGATGGGAACGTATTTTTATAGGTTATCGAAAATCGTTCTCATTTCAATGAAAAGGGAAGTAATTTAAAAATAGTGAAATTTGGAATGCTCCTGTTTTCGAATAACACTCCTTTGTGAACACATTTCAGTGTTTTTTAAAACAATAACAGAATGGCCAATTCGTGTCAATGACAAACATTAAATTTGTTCAAAGCAATACGTTTGTATAATGATATAAGTTTGGCCTTGAAGAACAGCTAAACTTAGAATAGATGTAAACATGTTTACATGTATGCAAATTATTTATGCAAATGCCTTTATGATGATGTTGACTTGGGAGGTGGTGGTGGTGGGTGGGGTGGGGGGGGGGGGGATGGGGGTGAAGCTTTTGTAACAATCTTTGGCAGTACATACACAGACTCTGGGAGAAGCTTTTGTAACAATCTTTGGCAGTACATACACAGACTCTGGGAGCAGCTCAGCAGATCAGTTTCAGTATTCTTCATTAAAAGTTAATTTAGATTTGGATGCTGTTAGAAAATATAATTTTGAGAAGATTTAATACATATTGTGTTCATTCCTAATACAGTGAAATTGGATATGTGGTCTAAATCGGAAATATTGGAAATTCATTGGGACTGAAAGGACAATTAACATTTTGGATTAAAGAGACACTTACTATTTTGGAATAAAGAGACACTTGGTAATATGAATTAAAGGAACACTGGTAAATGTTTTAGGGACTTAATTCAAAAATTGGAATTAATGAAAAACTGGATATATGTATTCTGTAAATAAATGTGTGTTAATTTTATTTTTGTGTTACTGGTTTTGCTTCCTGTCTCGTTACATCTAAAAAGTGTAACAGTTGTTTTTAATATATGGGAAGTTATTCTGATACTTCGCTTAGAAAATAATGAAATAACCCATTTTTTTGAAAATCACATCCTTATCTAGCATTTTTAATATCTTCAAACAAGTATATCGATGTACATATATTTAATCTATGTTCCTAAGCAGTGGTGCTAAACGTTCTTTTGCTCAGTATATAATACATGCACAATTTCGGGTCGCGGTGACCTATTTTGGACGAAATATAGTTCGTGTCCGCTCTCCGCTACGACATGCGTATCTTACGCTTGTTTCTTGCGGGAGTTTCACCAAATTGCACCAGAATGTTCCTTATATGCATCTTAAATATTGTGCAAACTTTGGATCGTTGTGACCTACTTTGGACAAAATATAGGTCATTGACGCTCCCTCAATGACATGCATATCTTGCTCCTTTTTTGCAGAGTTTCACCAAACTCCACCAGCATCTTCCTTATATTCATCTAACATCATTTACAAAATTCCGTGCTAATTTGGATTAATTAAATACTAGTGAACGAAAGTAAGGAATATATCATGGGATTGACATTGGTGTTGGTCAAATCAAGTCCAATCTGGACTATCTTGACTTCTTCAAAATAGGGCTCGATATGCTGGCATCGCTATTCTATATAGATATGCTCGGTTATTCCTCTTTTAATCTAGAGTGGCTTGGTCGTAACCTTAAACGTATCTCACGAGCCACTGAACATATTGCAGCAGTTTTTCTTTATTACTGACGCCACTATCTATTATTTTCAGATAAAGCCTCCATTGTTTAAAATGGCTCCGTCCCGGGAGATTGAATTTAGGTAGTTCTTCTTTTACACAGGCACATACAGGTAACACCTTGAAGGCTCTTCTAAAATGACAAGGCATTAAGCTCTCATATATTACATTTAGCTCGAGTTTATGGTCCCCTGCCAATTGTTTTTCAACAGGTGACCCAGGGATCAAATGTTGCCCTGCTCGCCTCTGCGGACCTCAGATGATTGGGTCTTAACTTTAAAATCGTCCAGCTACGCCCCTGCCACAATATTTCCCCCACAAATTGTTAATACCTATTTTGAGGCTGAAATATTGATGAATTGGCCTGAATATGTTTGAATTTCATGGGAAACTAAAATGACGTTCCCTTATTCCCCTACCCATCCCTCGTTTTTATTGTTTTGGATTTATTTTTATATTATTTTTTATTATTTGTTTATGTGTACATACAATGTGTGCGCAACTGCATAGTCTGCATAAAGGTAGCTACACACCTGTCTTTGAAGCAATTCTGATGATATTTCATGTGAATTTTGACGATTGTATCTTTCTTGGGTACATAGCTTCTTGAGCACATACTATCCGAAGTACAGTTTAAGACTTGTATATTCTCCGGATCGGGGGTGGGGTTGGGGAGGGGAGGGAACTAGCGATGATTATACAGAAATAAAAACTTCTGTTAATGGGGAATGGGCTATTACAGATAATATCCGTACTCACACCGCCCCCCCCCCCCCCACACACACACAGAGCACCATCACCACCACACACACACACACACACACACACACACACACACACACACACACACACCATCCACCATGTTCATCGCTAGAAAATCTACAGAATACCACTATATTTTTGTTTTTAAATATCTCCCCTGAAAATCGATACCTTACTCACTACTTATAAATCCCTTTCTTATACCATTCTCTCAAACCACATTCCAAGGAAAAACAAACACATTTGAAAACTAACCTAGTTACCCTGAAAATCTCGAAAAAATACCTCCCTCTTGGAAAGCGGGACATGCGCAGTGAAGCATTCTATCCTATTTAATCGACACCACTTGTACATGTGTAGTTTCGGTTTCACATTCACATATACACTGGTATCCAGTGCAGAAGGGTTATTATTAACACGAGGCATGTCTCGTTATTCTTTGATTGTTTTCATTAATTGTTATGGACTAATGCTAGTGTAAACCGAGAAATTAGCTGTAACGATATTTTTGATAATACTGTACCACGAATTTACACATGTTTCTCTATAATATATAACCGGTTAAAGAGAAAGGAATTCGTTTTAACTGTTATATGGAAATTTGTAATCGCCTGTAGACGTTGCATAACCGTTATTTTAATATATATAACTAGCTGATCACAACAATGTGGGGTATCACGTACTACGGCGTGGTATTCCAGTGTGGCAGCACTATATCTGCTTCAAGTAGACTGTAGATAGATACATAGCACTACACACAATCACTCACGCAATAGTCCAGACATAATGCCGAGCCAACGGGGGATTCTTCCCGGGGGCTCATATGGTAGAGGGACTTTAAACCTTAGAAATCATCAATCATCACAACAATCGTTAGCAGAATTTAACACAAGTAATATAAAATGGCATACTATAAAACAGGCAGTGGATTTCAGTTGGTGCTATGTTGGCCAGTGGTATGAATTGAATGCGATGAATCTAATTCGCCAATTCGATTAATCGCGCCACTCCCCAGTTAGTATTCTGTTGCTTCATGGTAGTAATGTTTTTTTTGTTGTGTTTTTAAATTCTGTATTTATGATCTATCATCTACTATTTAAATAAGAAATCCGCGGGCTCGTATGTTTCGCCTAACGTGAACGTGACTTAGAAATAAGTGGCAAATGTTATAATAAATGGGAGTTTGTAAACATTTTAATAACTAAAAACAACGGAGTTTACATGTTGCTGATATATGACAGTTAAGTACGTTCGTTTAAAAATAAAATGACATTGTAGAAAAAAAAATCAATGTGTCCAAAAAGATGCACTACAAGAGACTATATGTCAAAATAGAATTGATTGTCTTCCAAAGAATAAAATTTAAAATAAGTTGCATAATCATAGTTCGTGAGAAAGTGACGTAAACGTAAGAATTACTAAGTTATCTGCTCTTTGCTTGGAGGGTGAAGGTCACATCCAAATGCTTTGTCACGCTGCGTTGTTACCATGTACCACCCACAATACCATTATAAGGCTAAATCACAGTTTGTTTGTTTGTTTGTATGGTGTTTTACGTCATTTTCAACTCAGGTAAGGTTATATATGACGTCGATTTTTTGTGGTGGAGGCAGACCACCCACTTTTCCTGGGTAAAACCAGTGCTGTACACCTCCCGACATCCGTAAGAATCGACACTTCCTCACTTACAAGTCGAGCTCCCAGTGGGATTTGAACCCGCAGCGTTGAGAGGCGAAGGTTTACAACGCAACATCGTTTAAAAACTATTCGGCCACGGAGACGCTAAGCACAGTTTGAAAGGCCTAATGCATACAGTTTGTGAGAAAGTGACCTAAACGCAAAAATTGAATGGAAAACATGTTAAGTTATCTGCCCTTTGGAGGGTTTAGGTCAGACCCACATTTAGCTTTGTCGTGTTGAAATGAAGATACAACTATAAGCAAAATGTAAAAGGTCTAGTGAAATACAGTTGGTGAAAAAGTTACTTAAACGCAAAAGCTGAATGTAAAAAATATTAAGTTATCTGCCATTTGCTTAGAGGGTCAAGGTCGCATCAACATTTGCTCTGTGACGTTGCGATGTACCTCACAAGATACAACTAGAAGCAAAGATTGAAAAGTCTAGTGCGTACATTTGTAAAAAAGTGACCTAAACGCAGAAGTAGAATGTTGACGCCGCCGCCGCCGACGCCGCCGCCGCCGCATTCGCCTTCACCTCCGGATAAGCAACCCATATGTCTAATTATCCCAAATACATGTTTACGACAAAACGAAAAGACGACAAATGCAGCGTAAAAAGACCACAGAACGAAACACGGACAGGAAGAAAAGACGACCGATTGAAGCAAAAAGTGTCGTATTTTCGTTTTTCGCGCGGCGTTCTGTCGTTTTTCGATTTTGAAATGTCATTTTTTCATTCTGTCGTTTTTTCGTTCTGTCGTATTTGCGTTATGTTGTCTTTCCTCGGAGAAAAAACGAAAAGGCGAGTAGACGAATTTGGCAGAAATCAGCCACTATATCTGAAAAACTTGACGAATGGGTTGTTTTTTGAATGTTAATTCAAGTGGTGTTTACAATAAATTGCATATATACTCCTCAAAATAAGTTAAGGACGACCCCTTCTTTATTTCAATAAGATTAAAGTTTGCATCATCAAACACATTGCATTCCAAAAATGGAAACTGTTTCGTGTTTCTGTAAGCTTTAGGAACATTTTACACACGCACACAAAAAAAATAAAAAAAATAAAAATAAATAAATAAATAAAATAAATAAATAAAATAAATTGAAAATTCATATTTTGAAAATTTTCAATAAAATGCCTTTATTTTCACCCAAAAATGTTATTTCGTCTTATTTCCATGACTATTAATTCATTAACAAACATCTGCCACCATTTTCTTTAGAATAACTCTATTTCACTGGTAAGCATATGGAGAAATAGTCTTGCGGACCTTAACTTATTTTGAGGAGTATACTATACATTAATTGCGCATGGTAAAGTAGCAATGAATGGAAATAAACATAGATGATTTGTGAGTTTTTCGATGCAGTTTTCAGCGTCTCGGTGGCCGATGGTTAACCACGTTGCGTTGTAAACCTTCGCCTCTCACCGCTGCGGGTTCGAACCCCTCTGGGAACTCGACTCGTAAGTGAGGAAGTATCGATTACGGGTGGCGGGTTGTCTACAGTACTGGTTCTACCCAGGAAAGTGGGTGGTCTGCCTCCACCACAAAAAAAGTCAACCGTCATATATGTGTTGAAAATTTAAAATGTAAAACACCATACAAACAAAACAAAACAAACAAATCGATGCAGTTGTAGGCTACGGATATGCTTATGTGCTTGAATTCATTTTAATCACTCTCTGATTCGTATCTGATCAATAGTTCATGTTAAGGGCTATTGGTCAGCCATCTTTGAATAGAAAATCCAAAATGGATGGGGTATGGTTATCCAAATGCATATTATAGGCATGAACAAAATATAAAATTCAAACTTTCGTAAACATCCGTGTTGAGGTTATTCCTCACATTTCTCTCAATTCTTCAAAGGGTGTAGTACGCTCCAGGGAACTGGAGCACTGCACTCTGGAAGAAATGACTCATAATCTTAAGTCACAAGGTGTGACTGAGGTAACGCGCATCAGTACGAGGCGGGGTGGCAAACTCACTCCTACCAATACTTTTGTAATTACTTTCAGCACACCAAATCTTCCAAACGAAGACCATCAAGACTGGATATATCATTCTACCAATAGATCCCTTTATTCTTAACCATCTTCGATGTTTTAACTGTCAACTCTTTAGTCACCATAGAGAAAGATGCAAGGGAGCTGCTCCTGTCTGTGCCCTTTGCGGCCAGGAGGGTCATAGCGACTTCGTGAATTGTAAAAATCCCAACTCTTGCGTTAACTGCAAGGGGATCCACTGGGCTTTCTCTAAGGATTGTCCGAAGTGGAAGCACGAGAGGGAAATACAGAAGGTTAAGATTGAAAAGAACAGTTATTTTCCTGAAGCTAGAAGACTTGCTGAGAGTCTTACTCCGCCCACTCCATCTGGCAAATCGTATGCTGATGCGAGTAGGGTTGAGAAACCAGCTACCAGGTCTATCGCGGCGCAGACCGTGTTAACCTGGCCAATACACTCCGACAAGTTCACTACTATTCCACTCTCTGTTCAGAATTCCTCTAAAACATCTTCAGCATCTCAAACTGTGGTCCTCTTAAATAAGCCTCCTGTAGCTCACAAACCTCTTGTGTCTTCCAAGCTTAACACTCATTCAACTAAACCCTCAACAACTCCTACACCTACTGCATCTACTTTATCTATTTCGTAATCGACGGACTCTGGTGCAACCAAGAGTCCACCAAATCCAACGAACTCTTACAAAAGTTCGTCAAATCCGACGAACTCTCCAAGAGTTCGTCACCGCGCAGAACTGCTGACACGGACGTGACCAGCAAGAAAAAAGAAAACTCCCGGGTTAGAGAAGCAGTCAAAAAGATCTGATGATCCGATTGTACTGCACATCAGATTTGGAGACTTGGAGATGGAGGTTGATGATCCAGCACATCTGGAACTCCCAGAGTCTCCAAGGTCTTCCAACCCCAAAGGCCGCAAACCCGTACTTCCGCCGTAGTAAATCAAAACCAAATAAGGTCATTCAATGGAACTACCGAGGTTTAAAACCTAATTATGATGAAATCAGCTTGATTTTAAATAAACACAACCCTGCTGCATTTTGTCTTCAAGAAATGTTCTTGCAGGCTCTCTTTTTTCCATTGATTTAACAATATGCGATCCAACTCTCTTGATGGATTTTTCGCGGAGTGTTGGTGACGACCTATGTGGAAGTGACCACTTCCCCATATCGGCCCTCCACTTCTCGAAAAAACGCATCGATGGAAATTTCGCAAAGCTGATTGGAATATGTTTCAATCTCTTTATGAGGAGCAATTAAAGCCTTCCGTTTTCGAGGATGTCGAAGACGCAACTACTCTTTTTACCAAACCCTTCATGATATAGCTGATCAAACTATTACAAAAAACTCGGCAAATCCAAGATGCCAACATAAACCATGGTACGATGATGACTGTAAAAAGGCAGTCAGCGATCTTAAAGCTGTATTGAATGCTGTTAACTTGCGGCAAACTGAAAATAATTTAGATAATTTTAGAGTTTTTAGTACGAAAGCCCGTCGTACTATTAAGGATAGCAAGAGGAAATCCTGGAGATCTTATGTCTCTAGGCTGTACTCTCGCTCATCTCTTAAGAAGACGTGGAACATGGTCCGGAAAATAAACGGTAAAGGTAATTCTAGTTGTGTAAATCATCTTAAAATTGATAATAGAGATATAACATCTGTCAAAGATATTACAAACACTTTGGCTGAAATCAAATTTTCGAGAAAAAAAAAATGAAACTAAAAGAACAGAAACTGAATTTCAAGTCGAAAAAATTGGAGAAATACAATAAACTGTTCACTCTGAAAGAACTTCGAAAATCCCTTAAAAAGACTCATGATACATCAGCTGTCATGATGATATCCAATTATTAAAACATTTACCTGAAACCTGTCTCTGTATCGTTCTTGATATATTTAATAAGTTTTGGGTGACAGGAACCTTCCCCGATTCTTGGCGGGAAGCAATCGTTATTCCAGTCCCCAAATCTGGAAAGGATCATACGGACCCAATAAATTATCGTCCTAATGTTTTAACGAGTTGTATATGTAAAACCATGGAACGAATGATTAATGAGAGACTCGTTTGGTACTTGGAGTCCAACAAACTGATGACAAAGTATCAAAGTGGATTCCGGCGCCAACGAGGCACAACAGATAATCTTATTCGATTTGAATCACTTATTAGGGAAGCTTTCATAAAGAAAGAACATCTATTCGCTGTATTTTTTCACTTGGAAAAAGCTTATGATACTGATGGAAGTACGGTATTATGAATAATATTTATGACATTGGTCTTAGAGGCCGATTACCAATTGTTATAGAGAACTTAGATGATAGACAGTTTTGTGTCCGAATGGGTTCCACCCTCTCTGACATTCATGAACTGGAGATGGGTGTGCCACAGGGCAGCATACTCTGTCACCCTTTTTAATATAAAAATTAACAGTAAAGTTAAAAGCATCAATCCTGGTGTGGATTGTTCTCTATATGTTAACGACTTTGTTAAATGTTATCGTGCAAAAAACATGAACACTACTGAGAGACAATTACAACTATGTCTCAATAAACTTCAGACCTGGTCTGATGGAAATGGTTTTAAATTTTCTAAATCCAAAACTAACTATATGCACTTTTGTCAACTACATAAACATCATGAAGACCCTCATCTAACCCTGAATGGTCACCAATACCTGTAGTGGATGCGACCAAATTCCTTTACTTTATTTCAAACTGCTTAATTTCACAAATCAGTGAACAGATAAAGCAAATTACAGCAATAACATACATGTATAAATACATAACACAATGACGGAACTAATAGGAAACGACTATCCTTGGTCTTATTTTTGACCGTAAATTAACGTTTATACCACACCTTAAATACTTGAAAGCCAAATGCCTTAAAGCTCTTAATTTACTTACACTAATTGGGGAGCAGACGGAAAAGTACTTTTACAACTTTATAGATTTATTATTAGATCCAAACTGGACTACGGCTCAATAGTATATGGATCGACTCGCAAGTCATACTTGCAGATGCTCGATCCTATACATAATCAAGGATTACGACTCGACTTAGGTGCCTTTCGTACATCACCAGCCGAAAGTATATATGTTAAAGCTAATGAACCATCACTGTATCATAGACGGGACAAATTAGCGCTTCAGTATAACATTACATTAAAATCTAACCATTTAAACCCAACTTTTGGTAATGGTTTTAATCCTAGTTATGAACATCTTTTTGATCCAAAACCGAAGGCCATTAGGTCTTCGTATTAAACCAAAATTAAGAGACTCTGAAATCGACCTAAATTTGATTGCCAAGTACAAAGTACCACAAATTCCAACGTGGACTTTGGAAACACCAACAATTACTTTTTATCTTTGTGATAGTAACAAATCCAGTACAGAACCTACTATCTTTCAAAGCAAATTTAATTACGGATGGTTCTAAAGATAGAGATAAGGTAGCTGCAGCAGTTGTTGTTCACAAACACAGCATAAAGAGCCGCCTGCCTGACAATGCCTCTATCTTTTCAGCTGAACTTAAGGCAATTGAATTGAACTTGCCTTAAACTATATTCAGAATCTGACGATGAATATTTCGTTAAATTTTCTGATTCCCTTTCATCTTTTCAAGACTGGGTAATATGAAACATGATAATCTAGTTGTGCTTCAACTTTTAAAAAAAATACAATTCTCTTATAGCTGACAATGTTATCATGTTCTGCTGGCTTCCAAGCCATGTAGGAATACCTGGTAATGATATAGTTGATAGTGCTGCTAACGCAGCATTAGGTTTACATATATCTAATGCCAAATTACCTTATACTGATTTTAAAGGTAGTATTAACATATATTCATAACTCTTGGCAAGCCGCTTGGGATTTGTCAGTGAACAATAACTCCATTCGATTAAACCTTTACTCGGAGAATGGCGTCCTTCTAGTAGACCCATTTGTCGAGAAGAAGTTGTCCTAGCCCGGTGCAAAATAGGGCATACACGTTATACTCATTCATTTTATTGCAAGGTAAGGTGAGCACTTACCAGAATGTATACCCTATTTTGCACCGTTAACGGTCAAACATATCTTGTTGGAATGTGTAGACTTTTATCCTATGCGGCAAAAGTACTACATAATACAATGAAAGAGTTATTTGATACTATAGATTTTAGTCTTGTTTTAGATTTTCTGAAAGAAATCAGACTTTATAAATCATTATAATATGTTCTTATATATATTTACTTGTTTACACAACCGTTGACGGGCATTTGTTGATTTACATATATACATAGTTTATATTATTTATATTACTACAATATCATCCCTTATTTGTATATAGTTTTATCTTTATACATTAACATTAATTCTCAATTACGACTTCATTTCTTCATCTTTCATCAGTTTGTGCGTACATTATGACCTATGTATGTGTCGACGTGCCGTAAAACACCATTCATTCATTCATTCATTCATTCATTCATTCATTCATTCATTCATTCATTCATTCATTCATTCATTCATTCATTCATTCATTCATTCATTCATTCATCATTCATTCATTCATTCATTCATTCATTCATTCATTCATTCCAAACCTGGAAGTAAAACATTTTAAACAATAAACAGTATATAGTCTATATATACATATTGCGCAACAAAGTGTGCCCAGCTACAATTTCAAAGTACCCGACTATCTTGAAGTCCTGGGGATAAATAGAATAACGTTAAAATGACATGGCAAACTTGAAGTGTTTATCAAGCATTGAAATTAGCGTCTCAGTTTATTTATCCAGTATCAATTTAACTTTAAACCTGCTTGTACATAATTAAATACAATGTTGAGTTTCCTTTTTTCCATATTATTCTACCACAAGTTTATTGGTGCAATATAATCAACAGTTAATAATATGCAAAAACAGTTTTGTTTACACTATTCTTATAATTAATATTGAACGCAAGTTATGGGGAAACACTAACTAGACGCCGTGCGTTTTTAAATTAATAAACAAAGTCCGTATGGCCGTGTGTCACTTTTAAAAGTCGTTGTGTTGACAAAGTGAATTTAAATCGACGGATATTGTGGCACTACTGACATGTTTTCAAAACTAGCCAACTTTCATCGATCAGCCACCGTAGTTCCGATAACTGATTAGTACAATCTGTCTGCGTAGAAGGATAATACCCCCCTACTCGTTCAAAGCATTTGCAGTGATTTACCCTTTCTAAAAGCCATTAGGCTTTGTATGAATAATTTGCGCAAAATCTTGGCATATAACCCATTAAAGCGCTGATATAAACTTTATCTGTATTGTAATAACAAACATGCAAAGAAAATTATGCATCAACACGTGTAGCTAACAGCCATATAGTTTATCCAGTGCATTATGTTATTTTCCCGTGACTTCCGGTTAATAAAGTGTCAATGATTGGACGATTGAACTTGAACGAAATGGACGAATGAACAATCAATACTTTAATTTGCTGGAGCTGAACAAAGATTGTCTTCTCAAATATACACATTATATCCGTTTTGCGAGAAATTTACATTCAAGGTCAAAAACAAAAGATATTTTGCGAGATAAGTACGAGTAACCTTTTGAGAGATGATATCCATATATCTCCTAAAAGCGCTACTTTATACAGGAACATATGTCAGTTATAAGAAATGTATATTTAGTGAACATACCAACACCTATCTTCTTCCCAGACAAGACTTTATCTATATGTAGAACAGTCGGCTAAATGACGTTACAAAACTTAACGTTTTTTGTTTCTTTAAACGTTTTTTGTCAGATATAGCACATCCCGAGAGCTGGCACTAGTCATAAACACATATCTGTCTGTTATAACACACTATTATCTCTTAAGAAACTCAACACAATCTCACGATTTCTGAAATTTTGCCCAACCAACTATATTCTATATTTCACATGCTGTGGAACCTGAAGCGGTAACCGACTTTCAACGCTCGTAATTTTTACCACGGACAAAGTTCTGGGCTCAATAATGCTACAGAGGTTCTTCAAGCTTACCCATTCATAATTCAGAGACTACCTTGTCAACACAAATTCGTGATTTTTCGCTTTTTTCGCAGTAACAAGAAAAGCTGCATCACTCAAAACATCCGGTTGTTGTTGTAACTATTACATGCATTGATCTGATTGGATGACTAGAATTCTATTATATGAATTGAATTATCATATTGAATAGAATAGAATACAAATCAGAAATCGTGGGATTTTGTTGATTTTCTTAAGATATATTCATAAAATGGATAGTAATAGTGTGTTAGAACAGACATATATGTGTTTATGACTCTGGTGCCATAATATACGTGTCGTCTTCACATCGTACAACGTGTTGTTTTAATGAACACATTAGGAAGCAGACAACAAAATTCAGCCTTAGTTTCGAATTGAGCCGTAAAATCTCAATAAAGGTTACATTTGAATATGTTATGCTTATTTTTTTCTTAAATACAATGTGTATGCTACATTTCTGTTGTGGCTGGTTAGAATGGAGTTTCAAAAATAAATAAATAATAAATTAATTAATAAAATAATTTGACAAAGCATCCCTGATACTCGGACTGATTCACATAGAATATGTGGGGTTGAATGCAAAGCTGAGGCTTTATAAAAAGGCTGTGATTTTCGTGGTAAGTTTCAAAATGTCTTCAAACAAGTTGAAATAAGGAAAATATCACGCGAAGGCGAGTATATTTGTTTTGGTTTTTAGGTTGTACTTCATGTTGCCTACTTCATGTTACCTGCAAGAATGAATCTATCACGCCTAATTTGACAGATGTTCACTTCGCCTCTTTAATACCAGTATCATTTATCTGGACTTTGACAAATTGGGTGTCTCTATGCTGTAAATACTACATGTATTTGCCAGATGACGTAAAGCACCATTCAACCAACAGCCCTGTGAAAAGAGGTAAAACTTTAAACATAACACCAGAAACATCTACGGTAAGTGTTGTTGTTCCAAGTAGGAAAAAAACATTTAAAGAACTTATACGAAATATTAAAGACCTTTTGCTCAAGAAATCTCTACAGGACGATATGAACTGTGATATAATAACGCTAGCAATATATATGGCAAGCAGACCAGCAGAGTCAAAGGACAAACGATGTGTTATTTGAGAATACATGTGTGATTATGTTTGGTGTCTGCACTAGAATGAGGAGGATTTTTTTGTGATGTACTAGTCTGTTTTTGCAGATATTCTGATATGAAACTGAGATTATATTTAAAGAAACTAACACGCTAAATAACGGCAAAATTACAGTTACAAAATCGTTTATCAACTCTCCATCCAGGTGTTCAGGTCATATAATAAAGTAACGTGCTGATTAAAAATATAGGATTTTGTTCACGGGTCCTTGAAATACCCTTTCCCCGTGTGGTTGCCGGGGTAGAATACAACCACTGCAACCTCACAAACACACTGTCACAGCCCCCCACACCATTCCCACCCCCAACACACACTCATATTCATTTCGTCATTTTGTACACTCATAACACCGTGTATGCAAACGTCGTAACGTGGCACAATCGTAAATGGAGTGCCTACTATAGAATTTGCAACAACTCTGCAGTTCTACAGGTAAGAAGGTTCTAGACCTATTCTCCATAATTGTATCTTGATGTAAATGGAGGATGAGCCTGGCACGTTCATTCCTGTAAGGCGCCATATAACCGTTCATGTGTTGGTGAGCCTTAAAACCAAATTCAATTGAAATACCCCCGATTGAATATGCGTAAAATGAATTATGAGTAGGTTTAGAAACGGTGTACATACGAGGGATGTTCGATAAGTTCATAAACTCTTACAATAGTCCTCCAAAATTAGAAATATTTCAGCAGATTGTAACTTGACACATATCAAAGCGAATGACAGAGATTATTTCATAAAATATTTCATGAACAAACAAGGCGATAGTGCTTAAGTGACACAACCGTTTTAAGGACGACAGAGAAACCGTCTACGATGACCAACGATGCGGAAGGACAGCAACGGTAGGAAAAACACTACCAGACAAAGTGAAAGACAAGATCAAGACGGATAGGCGGTTAACAGTTCAGGCGTCAGCAGAGGAGTGTGGTGTTTCAACTTCTACAATACATAAAATATTAACAGTTAACTTAAACATGTCAAAGGTTAGTGCCAGGTGGGTCGCACCACTTCTCTCAGAAGAGCTGAAAGAGAAGCGGATCGTTTCTTTTTTGAACTTCATTCAAGGTTATGAATCTGAAGGAGAAGACTTTCTGAACAGGATCAACAGATGAGACCTGGCTATGCCATTTTGATCATGAGTCTAAGGCACAATCATCAGTGTGGAAAATACCCTACACTCCACCACCCAAGAAAGCGAAGGTCAACAGATCGGACCGACACATGTTCTTCATGGATCGAAGAGGGATGCTTCTGCAGCACCAGGTGTCCGATGGTCAGACAGTCAGTGCAGATTATTATTCAACAAAAAAGTTTCATTTAACAATATGTTTTATCGAAACTTAATATAATAATTATTTAAGACTTATAATAATTATCATTTTATAGCCATTTGTTGAATTGAACTCCGTAACGAAGATTTTTTAACATTAATGTGTTTCAGTATGTTGTCAAATGTGTCTGTCCTTCGCGGTATAGCTATTTAAAAAAAATGCTTCTTAAAAACTGTACGTACATGGATACTATGCAATTTGACTATTTAAGTAAAGGCTGTCGAATGTTCGTGTGGTGTAGGCTATGTCTGCGTATAAAGGGTGATTTTGTTTATAATACGGCGCGTTATTCCAGTAGACTTAAATCCACGTTGTAGCATGGTCGGTGACATTTCCTTTGATGAATGCAGAGCATTAAATCGTTTAATTTAGGGTAACTAAAGGGGCGTGGCTATACCATACTACAACTACCGGATATTGGAATTTAGAGTACGGACACTATGACGTCACAGTGTTACAAAGTACACCATGCTACAAAAAAGATAGAGTCTGTCTCAGCTCGTTGGTTATTTAAACACCTCGACGGGCTACGCCCATCTCGGTGTTTAAATAAGCCAACTCGCTGAGACCAGACTCTATCTATTACTTATTTCATCTGTAAGAAAATAACTTAATAAATAAAGATATATGTAATAGATAGAGTCTGGTCTCAGCGAGTTGGCGTATTTAAACACCGAGATGGGCGTAGCCCATCGAGGTGTTTAAATAACCAACGAGCTGAGACAGACTCTATCTTTTTTGTAGCATGGTGTACTGAGTAACACTGTGACGTCATAGTGACCGTACTCTAAATTCCAATATCCGGTAGTTGTAGTACGGTAAAGCCACGCCCCTGCATTCATCAAAGGAAATGTCAACGACCATGCTACAAGCATGGTTATTTAATAGTGATAATTTGTATACAAGGGGAAGGGGAGAAAACAAATATATATGAACGCGTTATCGTTGGCTTGATATGTTATCAGTAAGGGAGTCGTATAAGGCCGACTTACTTCATTATTTAACCACAGTTCTGTTTGCGGTTCTTTTGTACAGGACACATTTTGTGAGATACATAATCAACGGTTGATGTGTAATTAAACGTTTGTGATATTTTTAAAATAGGAAAGAAAACATCGAAATTATTAAGGACAGTAACAAGTTTCGTTTAAAAGTGATGTTTTATAGAGTTGTTTATCAGGTACATATTTGAATATTTATATAAAAATATAACTTAGATAGAACATACCTGTATACCTATATATTCTTTCTCATACAAATTTTCTGAATCAAAAGGATAGAACGTGCAATGAATGAGGACTCAACAAATAAACGTGAACTGCTAGCCTATGTGGAGCGTCTCCGCAGAACTGGCAAAATAGAGAAGGCAGCATTAATCGACTTTGATGGAAGCGTTCTTGCGGCAAGTCCTGGAATGAAACTCTGTCCTAGAGATACCGACGTAATAATTCGAGCTTTAGAAAGTCCATACTGTTCATTAATGAAACTTACCGTGGATGGTCAACTTTTCACGTGCTTTAGAACTAGTTCAACGTCAGTAATTGGACGAGCTGATGAAGATGTGTTAAGTATTTATAAGTGTGTGGAATTCATCGTCGTAGGAATTTCTGATCCAGATTCGCCGGGATCGAGTATATTCGAAATGACCAGATTCGTGAAGAGATGTTATAGACGAAGTGTGTCGAGTAGGTCAGACTGTGACAGTGAAATGAGCGGCGACTCTTAAGGGTCGAGCAACGAAATAAAACAGTCGATGGTGGTAAAACTCCACAGCGCGACAACGTACGAAATGAGATTTACAAATACAGTATTTTGTTCATATTGAACTGTATGATTGACATATCAGGAATTGCAATTGAAACCAAAAGAGGAGAGATATTCATCAGTTTGATAAGTACAGTATTGTGTTGAATAGACATTTTTTAAATTGAAAATGCAACGAAGATGTGAGATATTCACAACTTTGATCCAAAGGTAGTCAGTTCGTGTTGAAAGAGTATTTTCATTTACTCGGTGGCCATATTGGGAATGGAAAATGAAACAAAAAGCGGAGCTATTCACAACGTTGATACACACGGTAGTCGGTTCATACTGAGGTATGATTGCCATATTGAAACTAAAATAATGATATCAAATACAGTAGTGGTTCATGTTGAACAGGTATTTTTAACTGAAAATTAAGGCAAACGAAAAAAAATATTTGCAATTTAACTTTTATTTTTCATTTGTTCATTACCATACAATATGAAATTAAACAAAAAAGAGGAGATATATTCACAACAATTGCATTACCTTAAGAAAAGAACCTAGTGTATCAACTGTATGTTTAACCTTGACACTTAAGATACAGATCTTTAAAGAATAACCTAGAATGTGTTTTAAACAAATTTAAAAATGAAACGTTCGTAATTTAACAGATGTGTTTACTGTACAAAACAAATACATTTGGGCCCAGAAAACGTTAATTGTTTAAATTGGTTTAAATATGTATTCGTAGTATTGATTATTTTGTTCTATATATGTAATGTTAATATCTGTGTATATTATAACTGTCAAATAGTTTTGATGATGAAAAAATGTAATAGTTTAAGTCATTAAAATATCTATCTATCTTGAGTGGGCTGGCGTGGCGCAGTCGGTAGCGCGGCGGATTTGTAACCGGAGGCCCCGGGTTCAATCCTCCGTGGTGCCACTGTGTTCCGTCGGTGTGTTCTTGGGCAAGACATTTTTCCTCAGCCTCGTCCGTCGGATGGGGACGTAAACCGGGCGGTCCCGTGTATCGGTCTATCCTCCGAGCACGTTAAAGAACCATAAGAATCTATATATATTAAGAGTAGGGCAGGTTCCCGGATTCCTATGTATCCTTCCCCTCTCTCTGGGGCGGCTCTAAATAACCTGTACTGTGTTGATGAGCCGTTAAACAACATTCAATTCAATTCTATCTTGGCTATAGGCTCTATATAACCAAATCACACGTTTTCATTCATTAACAACACATTCGTTGCCCTTACTTGTAAATACTAATGTGGTAATAATAATACTTGATTAAATATTTGAACTTGAATTAAACATTATATTATTATATATCGACTGTGGTTTTAAGAAAACGGCATAATATACAACACAAATGAATATATAAGTGTGTAGATAATGTAAACTGGCAGTACCAGATGCCTAAATCTCCAAGCAAACTAAACTCGACCATGGAAAGCAAAGACTTCACCACACTGTATTCATATCTACAAACATGCCACTTATAAGCTGCCGAATTACATTTTAATACGCCATGCAGCTTTATGATACAAGAACGGAATAGAATAGAATATGTGCCTTTGCCATGAATTTGAAATTAAAATAGAAAAATACGTCAACGAAATACAAATATAGAAGCTCAACATGACTAGTTTATGTGTTTTCCTGACGGAAGGCTTGCAAATTGTTCAAAACAATATACAAAGTATACACCTTAGGTCATGTATCAAGCCATTCAGCATCCAAAATGTGCAATCCACATCAAAATGTGCAATCCGCAGGATGAAATCCACATCCACAATGTGCAATCTTGCGTACAATCCACACCCAAAATGTGCAACGCAAATCCAAAATGTGCAATCTTGCGGATACGATCCACATCCAAGTGTGCCATCTGAATCCACATCCAAAAAGTGCAAACCTGCGGATGCAATCCACATCTAAAATGTGCATTTGGCAGGATTCAATCCACACCCAAAATGTGCAATCCTGCTGATGCAGTCTACATCTAAAATGTGCAATCCACAGGATTCAGTCCACATTGGAATGTGCAATCTTCATGATGTCATCCGCACCCAAAATATCCATACTATTGTTTTTTGGATGTGGATTATCCATAAGTTTACACGGTTAACGTATAATATATGAAACAAGGCATGCTCCATTTGACTAAATAAAAAAATCGTATTTAAAACCCACCCGAGAATATTCAGTTGAATCAACATTCCGATAGTGTACTAGTGTCGCAAAATGGTGAAAACATATTTCCCCGCCATATATTTCCCCGCCACCACTCCTCCCCCCACCCCACCTCCCCTTCCCCCACCGCCACCAACGAAGTAATGGTAGTGAAATGCCTAAAGAAATCTGAGATCGGAGAAAAGACAACATTATAACATGTAACCATTATCTGCACTTACCGGGGTTAAGTTGAAAGTCATTACCCTAAAATAACGAGTGGAAGGCAATGCTGATAAAATGAACTCAATTAATGCGCTCTATCTGTAAAATATTATTGAACTTGACAACGTTGGAGGGTATTTATGTCGTTCAGATTAATTTAGATAATATATACAAGATATGTACGTAAAGGTCAATCAAGTATGTAGTTTCCCCCACAAGTCCATAAGTTTGATGTTTGATTGCTTTGCAGGATGGGGGTCGGGGAAACGGGATGGTGTGGATGCCTGGCGTAGTTATTTGGGACTTACGTAACAGTACGTATAGTTTCCGTAAATCTATCTAACACAACAAATTGATGAGCTGTACGTTATCGTGTTTATTATATGATTAAATTGTGGGCTTTCATTAAACACGACAGTTGTTTGGTATGGATGATAACGTGCAATATCAAGATAACAGTATACAAGGCAGTTTTGCTATAAAACTAGCAATGCCTTATTGAAGACACTTGCTGAAATGTTTTTGTGTGTATTAAGTGATCTTAAACTGCTACTATACTCTCAGAAAAGTAGGTATACAAGACGAGCAGAAACGTTGCATTCACAGAACACAGTCAACCAAAAACAAAAACAGGCATTCAAAACAAGCAACATTTACTAGGTTAAATAGACACAAAGCATGCGACATTACAAATATAAAATGTTTGACAATAGGGATACCGCCTTGGAACTGTAAGTGACAAGAAGGACACGAGGGTTTAAACCAGTTCTTGGGTGCACCAAAACTCACAAATATAATCATGTACATATGAATAAAAACACAAAAAGCGAAAGACTAGAAAATCATAATGCAAGTCCTCAGTGACATGGCAGAAGCCAGAGCAACAAGAGAATAAATCGCTAAGGGAACGACAAGACATGATTGAAGACAAACAGTCAACCTTACCAAGAGGAAAGCATAGTGGAGAAATGTAAATGGGCCAACCACTAAATAGCAATGTGTTGCAAAATCTAAATAGCAGTGTGTTGCAAAATGATAGGGTCTAAACCTCTATTAATAAACCCTTGAACAAGTTTAATACAGACAGTATACAATTGATCATGACCAAGACTCTTACGAAGTTTGAACTATCGTCACCATAGAAGTCTGGTTGTGATAGTCATGTTACTGGACAGACTGCCTTATGGCAGTGACGGGTGTGCGTGGAATGTTCTTGCAGGCGCCATATTGCATGTTTGTGTGGTGGATTCACACTAACTGGAAGTTTTGTATAAATAATTAACTGTTTCAGGCGCAATTAAATGAAATCGATATGCACGTTTATATATATTAACAAGAAATCCGCGGATTCACATGTCTCGCAGGACTTGAAAATAAAAGATAAATAATGCTTAAATGAAAGTTTGTAAACATTTTATTAACTAAAAACAATACCGTTTGCTAAAATGACATTTAAGTGCATTTTTTTAACAACAAAATGCCATTCTATAAAAAAAAGAAAGAAAAAAAGAAAGAAAAAAACCAAAAAAAGTATCAGCTCCAAAAGTTAGGGCAAGGTCATATATGAAATCCATGCGTCCAAAAAGATGCACTACCCAAGACACAACTATGTCAAAATAGAATGTTTTGTCTTCCAAAGATTAAGCTATAAACTAAGGTTTAAAGCATCTAGCGCATAATTATAGTTCATGCGAAAGTGATGTAAATGTAACAATTAAAGTTATCTGCTCTTTGCTTGGATGGTGAAGGTCACATCCACATTTGCTTTTTGACACCTTGTGATGTACTATCCAAGAAACAATATAAGCGAAGTTTGAAAGGTCTAATGCATGAAGTTTGTGAGAAAGTGACCTAAACGCAAATGTTTAAGGTAAAACATATTAAGTTATCTGCCCCTTGCTTGGAGGGTCAAGGTCACTTCCACATTTGCTTTTTCACGTTGCATGGTACCACTCAAGATACAAATATAAGCAAAGTTTGAAAGGTCTAGTGCATACAGTTTGTGAAAAATTGACCTAAACGCAAAAGTTGAGGGTAAAAATGATAAGGTTATCTTCTCTTTGCTAAAAACAAATTCGGTCAACAAAATTCGTGCCGTCCTACAAGTCGCTATCTAATCTGACCTCTACCGAGTTTATGGTTAAAACTCGTAAATCTGAAATTGCCAAAGATTATGAAATAGTTTTCCTTAATTAAGTGTTATCTTTTTCAAGAACGCACATATTATCACAACATACCAAGCCGATATTCAATCGATATCGACATATTTCATGTCCTGTCACTGTTACATATATATGAAGTTGTTTATTGTAGTTATTGTCCACATTGACTCGCAGCCTTCTATTGTAAACTATGCATTGTTTTAAAC